>CM022492.1:211546-233638 GCA_011952105.1 Coreoperca whiteheadi | reverse complement strand
TTTTATTTTATTTTTTTTATATTCCCTTATTGTATAGTTTTAGCTTATATTTTATATTTGATCTAGATTTGAGGCTCTACTGTTAGTGTTATCTGTATGCACCGGGGGTCTGAGAGTAACGCCATTTCGATTCTCTGTATGTATGTAATGTACATGTGGAAGAATTGACAATAAAGCAGACTTGACTTGACTTGACTTGACTTGAGTTAGAATACTCACTTGGGATCTAACCGTGGTGTTAGAAGTCTTGTCCTTGGCACCCTTTGAGCCCTTGGGCGGTGCGTCAGACAAGTCCTTGACCTTAAAAATGTCATTTTTGCTGGCTATTACCTCCCTTAAGAGAGTGGGAGATTTACAGGCCTTGTCGGTGGCCCCTACATATCTGGAGTACAAGTGTAAATTATTTCAAATGAGTTCCCTAGGAAGGGCTGCCCGGCTACCAAACACACCGTAAGCAGGTGGATTGTTGAGACTATCTCTAGGGCTTATGAGGTGCATGGGTTGCCTTCACCTCTGCCACTTAAGGCTCACTCTACACGAAGTATAGCATCTTCGAGAGCATGGTGTTTGGGAACATCCCTACTAGATATATGTAAGGCTGCAGGGTGGCACTCCCCTCAGACATTTGTTAGATTTTATAGCTTGGACCCCCGGATACTTCGGGATTGCAAGCACTTTTTTCCTAACTTGTGTCTTATTGCTTTACACTAGGACAGGCAACCCTTCAGCATGGCGAGGTGGGTATTGTGTTCTGGTCATGGGAAAGCTATACGAGGTCCTCAACCTCAGCGTCACCCTCTCAGCCTCATCTCTCTTCTAGGTGATCTCCCATCACTTACAATCCCACAACATCTCCAAACTTTCATCTTGATTGCATTAACTGTGGCCAACAAAAACATACTACTCAACTGGAAAGACAGAACAAAATTATCAATAAATCTCAGGCTCAATCTGTTAACAGACCACGCAAACCTAGAAAAGCTCCATCAACACCAAAGGACAAGATATCTGACCCCATTCCATAGCACCTGGTCTCCCTTCCTGCAGTTCTTGCAGAGCTGATTCCTCTTTACATCCATTCAGATCTTCCCAACCCTAATATGACAACTTCAAATATCAAATAAACCCTCTTTCTATTTTTCTTATTGTTATATTCTGTTTGTTTTATTCTGAGACATTCACTACTTAAAATACCCAAACACTCCACCTTGCTAACATGTCTCAAACGCAAAGTGCTTCATTCACCGGGTGTGGCTTGGTGGCAGAACGGTTGCCTGCCAATCAGAAGGTCAGCGATTCGATCCACCAGCCATGCGTCGAAGTATCCTTGGGCAAGATACTGAACCCCAAAATGCTCCTGAAGCTGCGCCTTCGGTTTGTGAATGTTCTCATATGTAAGTTGCTTTGGATAAAAGTGTCTGTTAAATGACTAAATGTAAATGTAAATTATTGCCCTACTCCACGCAGTAACACTGGTATGATTTAAGAAGAAGTAAAGAAGACAATAAAACAAAGAAGGTTAGTTCAATGGTATAACGCTGAAACCCGCAAATTAAAGCAAACATTGCGAAAACAATCTGTGAGAATCTCGTTTAGCCTGGCAAGATAGTCTTCAAATATATAAGAAGGCCCTCTGTAATACCAGAGCAGCCTATTATTCATCATTAATAGAGAACAAGCCCAGGTTTCTTTTCAGCACTGTAGCCAGGCTGACAGAGAGCCACAGCTCCATTGAGCCATATATTCCTGTAGCCCTCAGTAGTAACGACTTCATCAACTTCTTTAATGATAAAACACCTGAGGTGTACTTTCAATTTAATTTTATTGAATTCAATTTTATTTATATAGCCCAGTATCACAAATCACATTTGCCTCAAAGGGCTTCACAATCTGTAACATACGACACCCTCTGTCCTTAGACCCTCTATTCGATTAAGGAAAAACTACCCAAAAAAAACAGGGGAGAAAATGATAGAAACCTCAGGAAGAGCAACAGAGGAGGGATCCCTCTCCCAGGACGGACAGACATGCAATAGATGTCGTAAGTACAGAATAGATTCATAGCATCAAAACTATAACATATACAGCCATGATGGCAAAATTGTTGTGTATATATTATTATGTTGTAAAGTGTGGGATGTAAAACATAAGGGAAGATGATGGGTCCAGACGGACAACCGAGCAGCTCCAGGTGGAGCCCAACGAGCAGGACCCGAGCCACTTGTCCCCTGCACCATAGACACAGCAACACTGCCCCAGCAGGTCGCCATAGTCACAGATCCAGATACATCTCCGGACACTGAAATACCTGCTGAAAGTGACAGTAAGAAAGAAGAGACGGACGACAAAGCACAAAACTCCGGGAGAGGGAAGAAGTCAAGTTAGTAACATGCATTTATGGGATGAGAATGCATATGGATGGAGAGGAGGACAGAGGTGAAGAGAGAGAGGTGCATCATGTGAAGTCCCCCGACAGTCTAGGCCTATAGCAGCATAACTAAGGGATGGTTCAGGTTCACCTGACTCTAGGAACCACAAGTAACCCTTCATTCTGAGAGCGCAGTGTTCTAGTGGGGTAATAAGGTACTATGAGCTCTGTAAGATACGACGGTGCCTGACCATTAAGAGCTTTGAAAGTGAGGAGAAGGATTTTAAATTCTATTCTGGATTTCACAGGGAGCCAGTGCAGAGAAGCTAATATTGGAGAAATATGATCTCTTTTCCTAGTTCTTGTCAGTACACGTGCTGCAGCGTTCTGAATCAACTGGAGAATTGCAGTAATCCAGCCTTGAAGTAACAAATGCATGGATTAATTTTTCTGCATCATTTCGAGACAGGAAGTGCCTGATTTTTGCAATGTTACGTAGGTGAAAAAAGGCAGTCCTTGAGGTTTGCTTCATGTGGGAGTTGAAGGATAGATCCTGATCAACGATAACTCCTAGGTTCCTCACAGAGGTGCTGGAGGCCAGGGCAGTGCCCTCTAGAGCAATTATATCTGCCGACAGTGAGTCGCGGAGGCGTTTGGGTCCAAGTACAACAACTTCAGTTTTGTCTGAGTTTAACATGATTGAAGTTTAACTAACTGATCAGTTTCATCCAGCTTAATCGATAAATAACTGGGTATCATCTGCATAACAATGAAACTTTATGGAGTGCTTTCTAACAATATTGCCCAAAGGAAGCATATATAAAGTAAATAGCCGTGGTCCAAGCACAGAACCTTGCGGAACTCCGTGACTAACTTTGGTGTGCTCGGATGATTCATCGTTAACATATACAAACTGAGATCGGTCTGATAGATAGGATTTAAACCAGCTTAACGCGGTTGCTTTAATTCCAATTAAATGTTCCAGTCTCTGTAATAGAATTTGATGGTCAATGGTATCGAATGCAGCACTAAGCTCTAACAAGACAAGTACAGAGACAAGTCCATTGTCTGATGCAATTAAAAGGTCATTTGTAATTTTCACCAGTGCTGTTTCTGTGCTATGATGTACTCTAAAACCTGACTGGAAATCCTCAAATATACTATTGTTATTTAGAAAGTCACATAACTGATTAGCAACAGTTTTTTCAAGGATCTTAGAGATAAAGGGAAGGTTAGATATAGGTCTATAGTTGGCTAAAACCCCTGGATCGAGAGTGGGCTTTTTAAGGAGAGGTTTAATAACAGCTACTTTAAAAGACTGTGGCACATAACCTGTCAGTAAAGACAGATTGATCATATCTACTAAAGATGTGCTAACTAATAGTAGAACATCTTTAAGCGGCCTAGTTGGAATTGGGTCTAAGAGACAGGTCGAAGGCTTAGATGAAGAAATTGTCGACGTTAGTTGAATAAAGTCGACAGGAGAGAAGCAGTCCAAGTACACATCAGGTTTCACAGCTCCCTCCAATGCCTCTATTGTTGAAAATTGGTTGGCACCAGCTGAGGGCAGGACGTGAATAATTTTCTCTCTAATAGTCAAAATTTTATCATTAAATAAGCTCATGAAGTCGTTACTGCTGAGGGCTACAGGAATACATGGCTCAATGGAGCTGTGGCTCTCTGTCAGCCTGGCTACAGTACTGAAAAGAAACCCGGGGTTGTTCTTATTTTCCTCTATTAGTGATGAGTAGTAGGGTGCTCTGGCATTACGGAGGGCCTTCTTATATATTTTAAGACTATCTTGCCAGGCTAAACAAGTATCTCCTAGATAGTTGGAACGCCATTTCCTTTCAAGTTTTCGTGATGTTTGCTTTAATTTGCGGGTTTCAGCGTTATACCATGGAGCTACCCTTTTTTGTTTTATTATCTTCTTTTTAAGAGGAGCAACAGAATCAAGTGTCGTTAGCAGTGAACCTGCAGCACTATCAACAAGATGATCAATTTGGGACGGACTGAAATATGCAAAAGAGTCCTCTGTTATGTTAAGACATAGTATTGAATTAAATTCATATGGAATTACTTCCTTAAATTTAGTTACAGCACTATCAGATAGACATCTACTGTAGTAGTATTTGACTACTGGTGTGTACTCCAGTAATAGGAGTTCAAAAGTTATTTAATAATGGTCTGATAGTGAAGGATTCTGTGGAAAGACTGTTAGATCTTCAATTTCAATGCCGTATACCAGAACAAGGTCGAGGGTGTGGCCAAAACAGTGAGTGGATTTATGTACACACTGACAGACTGCATCTCTCCTGTCAACCTTATTCAACTAACATCAACAATTACTTACCAAGCCATCAACCTGTCTCTTAGACCCCATTCCAACTAGGCTGCTTAGAGATGTTTTAGCAGCTGAGGGATGTGGCGACGAGGTGGCTACAGCCAGGGGAGTCTTCCAGGGAGGGACGGATGCTGGAAAAAATAGTGTTGGAGCAGTTTGAAGAGGGACTGCCGAGTGTGGTCGCCACCTGGGTGAGGTGCCACCAGCCGGCGGATCTGACGATGAACGTGATGCTGGCGGAGGATTACCTGGCCGTGCATCCCAGGGGCCAACTGCCTGAGGACACACCAGACAGCGATGGTGGCACGTCCCTCCCCAGCCCCGAGGAAAAGGAACGTTGGTTCCCGGGACGGCGGCGACCCAGTCCACCCCTGTTCCCAGACCGCGTACTAACCCACCCTCTGGCTTTTTCCCTCCCCAGGTTCCGGACTCTACAGGCGCTGCTCACCACCCGCAGGGGGAGCCTCGAACGACCGGGTAGGAGTGCTGGAGGGGCGGGCAGCCCGGACACTACCGCCGAGAGTGTCCCCTTATGAAAGTCAGGCAGGTGATCCAGGTTGCTGGTCCTCCGGCACCCTCCCCCAGTCTAGGGGGGACATACTGCGTCCCGGTAAGGATCCAAGGACGTATACTTCAGGCAATGGTGAATTTAGGCTGTACACAGTCGATTATACACCAGAACCTGGTTCAGCCTGGGGCTTTGGTGGAGGCGGCATGGGTAAGACAATCATTAACCCTTCTTCCTTTCTACCTCTGCTCAAAAAAAAAAAAAACCCTTCCTATCCTATGCTGTCTATACTCTGCTAGGCTTTAATCAGACTCGTTTTTTGATGCACTTATGCTTTTTGTTACCTTGTGTTGTTATATTGCGTCCATTGTCTTCCTCATATGTAAGTAGCTTTGGATAAAAGTGTCTGCTTAATGACTAAATGTAAATGTAAGTATAAAATGTGTGCATGGGGATGTTCACTGTTACATGATAGTGCCGGTAGAAATTAGATATGGAGGGAAAAAACATAGTCTGAAGGCCGCGGTTAGTTCCCACCTGACATACCCCTTGATTCTGGGCACGGATTGGCCAGGGTTTCACAAGCTAGTGGGGTAGTGTGTGGGGGAATGGTCACGATTGATAGGGACATGGGATATGTGTGCGGTGTACAGCGGTGACGCGAGGTCGTCCGATACTGCAGACGGGGAGGGGGAACCAGCGACGCCTCCACTGGGGATGCCGCCGGCTCCAGGATTACCCTCCATGGAAGATTTTCCACTGGAACAGCTTCGTGACGATACGCTACGCTGGTGCGCCCTGACGCCGCACAATCATATCCATACTTTGTTATTATGAGCGACAGGCTCTGCCAAGTGAGTCGTGACACTCAATCAGGTGAGATCATTAACCAGTTGTTGGTACCCAAAAGCCACCAGGAAATGGTTTTCCAGGCGGCTCACTATAACCCCATGGACGGGCATATGGGGCTTAACAAAACACTAGACCGGATAACGGCCCAATTTTATTGGCCCAGGATTCGGGGTGACGTTAACTGCTGGTGTGCGGCCTGTCCCGATTGCCAGCTGGTTAACCAGACCGCCATCTCAAAAGCACCGTTGCGCTCATTACCACTCATGGAGGTTCCATTCGAGCGGATTGGCATGGACCTCATTGGGCCGTTTCACCGGAGTGCACGCGGGTACCGCTTTGTGCTAGTGGATTACGCAACGCAGTACCCCGAGGCAGTGCCCTTCCGCACCATCTCTGCAAAGAGCGTGGCACAGGCACTGTTTCGGGTCATCTCCCGAGTCGGGATCCCGAAAGAGATCCTGACAGACCAGGGAACCTCATTTATGTCATGTACACTGTGAGAACTTTACGGCTTGTTTTAGATCAAGTCGATTTGAACCAGCATGTACCACCCTCAGACCGACTGGCTGGTCAAACGATTAAACAAAACCTTGAAGTCCATGATCCATAAGTTTGTGCATGAGGTAGAGCACAATTGGTATAGGTAGCTAGATCCTCTGTTGTTTGCAGTGCGGGAGGTACCCCAGGCCTCCATAGGATTTTCTCCCTTTGAACTAATGTTTGGTAGGAAACCACAGGGGTCCTGGACCTAGTTAAAGAAAGCTGGGAGGAGTGTCCAAGCCCGAGCAAGAACGAAGTTCAGTACGTCCTGGACCTGAGAGCAAAACTCCACACATTAGGGCAATTGTCATAGGAGAATTTGCTTGAGGCCCAGGAACGGCAGCAACGCCTGTACAACAGAGGAACTAAATTGAGACAATTGAGAAAAAGTGCTTGTATTACTTCCCACATCCAGCTCTAAATTGCTCACAAGTGGCAAGGTCCCTTTGTGGTCACATGACGAGTGGGCGACGTGGACTATGAGGTCGTGCAGTCGGACAGGGGAGGAGCAATGCAGATTTACCACCTCAATCTCCTCAAAGCATGGAGAGAGGCGGAGTCTGTCTCTCTGGTGAGCATGGTGCACAACAAAGATGAGTTGGGACCCGAGGTACCCAACTCGATCAATCCAGACCCGCTCGCACAACAGACATTGCCGAGTTGCAGCACCGCTTTGCGGATGTGTTCTCCCCCTGCCACTGTATTGAGACCCAGCCGGGGGTGACGGTGCAGTCACGATCCTACCGGTTGCCCGAACACAAAAGAAATGTAGTTCAGGCGGAATTAAAGGCCATGCTGGAAATGGGAGTAATAGAAGAGTCCCACAGTGCCTGGTCTGACCCACATCGTGTTGGTGGTTAAGAAGGATGGGACTATACAGTTCTGTGTGGACTACCGCAAGGTGAATGACGTCTCACGTTTTGATGCCTATCCAATGCCCAGGGTTGACTCCTGGATCGGCTGGACACCGACTGCTTTTTCATGATGCTGGATTTGACCAAGAGCTACTGGCAGATTCCCTTGTCTCCAGAGTCCAAGGAGAAAACGGCCTTCTCTACTTCGTATGGTTTGTACCAATTCACCATACTTCCGTTCGGGTTGTTCGGGGCCCCAGCCACCTTTCAACACCTCATGGACCAGGTGCTGTGGCCGCATGCCGCATATGCTGCCGCCTACCTGGATGATGTCATCATTCATAGTAGCAGCTGGTACGAGCATGTGTGGTGGGTGGCTGCAGTGCTCGAGTCCCTGAGGCAGGTGGGGCTCACAGAAAACCCAAAGAAGTGTGTGGTTGGATGGAGAGAGGTATGGTATCTGGAGTATCTCGGGTGCCTCCAATCCGGTCCAGTGGACGGAGGGGTGCCAGCGGGTGTTCGAAGGACTGAAACGAGCCCTCTGTGGGGAGTCTCTCCTCCACACTCCTAAGAATGATGCATTGAACAGGGAGCTGGAGGCCGTTTCGGCCCAGCAGATGCTGGGCGTCGACCGCCCAGTGCTGTACCTGAGCCGCAAGCTCTCAGAGCGGTAGTCGCGGTACAGCGGCATCGAAAGAAAGAATGTCTGGGGATCCGGCGGGTGGTCGAGGCCCTGCGGTACTACCTGCTGGTTTAGCGTCAGCTGCAGAGGGAGAGAGGTGGGAGAGCGGCTCAGGGGGGCAGGGCCGGGGAGAGCTGATTGCCACAGCTGTGGTGCATGAACTAATCTTGCTCTCCCTTCTTAAGCAGTAGCGTGCTGGACTGGGGAGGAGGGAGATGCCAGGACCAGCTGGTAAACAGCGAGGGAGACGCGGGAGGCGCCCAATGCCCATGATGGAGCGTGTGGGGTGAATGTGTATGGTGTATGTTCAATAAAAACGTTACTGGCTATACGGTGTCTTGTTCCTGTCTGCTGCCAAAAAGACCCACAGCGGCCCGAGAGAACCCACAGAAGCTTGCTAGGTTTTATTTAAAATAACTTTGGAAGTAATAATTTGCATTAGAGTAAATCACTGCTGTATTGATCCCATTGTGTTTTTAATAACATTACTGTAAGTTATATTTTTAATATTATAACTACTGTAATATAATAATAGTGCACCATTGTAAGGCACAAAAATAACTAGCTACAGTTTAAAATAAAAGGACTGCAAACAGAAAAGATAAGTGAATAGTACATGCATTAATGTTTAGTGTAATTGAATATAGTTGGATTTTCTGTAATGTGATTAAGGTTTCAGGCGCAATTAAGCAGTTGACCTTCTGTGGCTCTGTCTTTCACCAAAGAGGTAATTCTTCTGCTAGACCATACATCCTTCTCAAGTGCCAAGGTATGCCAGCAAAGCTTGGCTTTTTGAAAATGGATAAATAAAATCTGCCTTGGAATTTGGCTGTGACTGGGACACCAACAAAGTAATGCAGGAAATAAATGCTACCCTTAAGCCAATTGTGGAGGGATGCAAGTAAGCTTTTGATCTGTTTTGTCACATTTCTATCCTATTTTATGCTATTTGTTTTTGCAATAATTACATAGTAGTATACTATGAAAGTTAAATTTTGAGTGTTGTTGCATTGTAATTAAAAGGTCCAATGTGTAGGATTTAATTGCATCTAGTGGTGAAACTTCAGTTTGCAACCATTTCAATACTGCTCGCCTCACCCTCCCCTTCCAAGCGTGTAGGAGAAACTACAGTGGCCGCAAAAAATGTGGAAGGCCCTATCTAGAGCCAGTGTTTAGTTGTTTGTTCTGGGCTACTGTTGAAACATAACGGTGCAATATGGCGACCTCCGGGGAAGGGGACCCACTCCCTCTTTTGATATCAAGGGATTATTGTAAGGTAATGAAAACACCAATTTTCACATGAAAAGATATAATAAAATATTTACAAAAATGTGAGGGGTGTACTCAATTTTGTGAGATACTGTATATAGAATACAGAAGGGGGGCGAGAACCGAGCCTTTAGGGACAAATTAGCCGTCGAGGAAGTAGAGTTATCCAGAGCAACAGAAGAGCTGAGCCCTTGATTCCTACCCAAGTCTCTAAGCGATGTAGCAGTATACTGTAATGGACAGTATCAAAGGCGGCACTTAAATCTTAAAGAACTCATATTGAGCAGCCACCGCTGTCTGCAGCCAGTAGTAGGTCATTAGTAACCTTAACAAGTGCTGTTCCGGTACTGTGAAGTGATCTAAAACCAGACTGGAAATAGTTAAAAACACTATTATTGTTCATAAAAGATATTATTTGAGATGTGACTACTTTCTCCAGAACCTTAAATAAAAAAGACAATTTGGAGATTGGTCTATAATTACTTAAGGACAATTGGTCTAAAATAGGTTTCTATAACAATGGGTGCAAAATGGCATGCTTAAAACATTCTGGAAAAGAACCAGAAGCCAGAGAATTGTTAAAAATGTTCAAGATAACAGGGCTAACAGTAGGAAATACCTCCTTGAGCAGCTTAGTGGGGATGATATATAGGGCGCAAGAGAAAGAATTCATATGGAGAGTGTACTCTTTAACAGTGAAATTGTAACGGGTTGAAAATGGGAAAGTGAGGCTTTTTTGACGGAAATGAAGAGAATGCAGGGGCCAGGCTGAATTTGGGTCTGGATATTCTCCACCTTATTAAATCAATTAGCAAGACATTTTTGGGGTACTGTGAGGGTCTGCTGGGAACGTTTGGCAGAGTCTCCAGTCATAGAGATCTTCAACTCCCACCTCCGGCAGAGCTTCAACCAGATCCCGAGGGAGGCTAGAGACATTGAGTCTGAGTGGACCATGTTCTCCACCTCTATTGTCGACTCGGCTGCTCGGAGCTGTGGCCGCAGGGTGTCCGGTTCCTGTCGTGGCGGCAATCCCCGAATCCAGTGGTGGACCCTGGAAGTAAGGGATGCCGTCAAGCTGAAGAAGGAGTCTTATTGAGCCTGGTTGGCTTGGGGGACTCCGGAGGCAGCTGATGGGTACCGGAGGGCCAAGCGAGCTTCAGCCCGGGTAGTTGCAGAGGCAAAAACCCGGGTCTGGGAGGAGTTCGGTGAGGCCATGGAGAAGGACTATCGGTTGGCCTCGAAGAAATTCTGGCAAACCGTCCGGCGCCTCAGGAGGGGGAAGCAGTGCCCTGCGCATACTGTTTACAGTGGGGGTGGGAATCTGCTGACTTCCACGGAGGGTGGAAGGAGTACTTCGAGGATCTCCTCAACCCCACCGGTGTGTCTTCCATTGCGGAAGCAGAGGCTGAGGGCTCGGTTGCAGACTCGTCGATCTCCCGGGCTGAGGTCACTGAGGTAGTTGAGAAGCTCCTCGGTGGCAAGGCACCGGGGGTGGATGAGATCCGCCCTGAGTACCTCAAATCTCTGGATGTTTTGGGGCTGTCTTGGTTGACATGCCTCTGCAGCGTCGCGTGGTGGGTGGGGACAGTGCCTCTGGACTGGCAGACTGGGGGATCACACTCCTCAGCCTCCCTGGAAAAGTCTATGCCAGGGTACTGGAGAGGAGAATTCGGCCGATAGTCGAACCTCTGATTCAGGAGGAACAATGCTGTTTTCGTGGACCATCTCTATACCCTCGCCATATTGCCCAACTAGTCCACATGTGCTTTGTGGATCTGGAGAAGGCATTCGACTGCGTCCCTTGGGGCGACCTGTGGGGGGTGCTCTCGGAGTATGGGGTCCGGGGCCCTCTGCTAAGGGATGTACCTATATGACCGGAGCAGGAGTTTGGTTCGCATTGCCGGCAGTAAGTCAGATCTGTTCCCGGTGCATGTTGGACTCCGGCAGGGCTGCCCTTTGTCACCGGTCCTGTTCATTATTTATATGGACATGATTTCTAGGCGCAGTCGGGGGCCGGATGGATTCCGGTTTGGGGACCACAGGATTTCGTCTTGATGATGCTGTCCTGTTGGCTTCATCAAATCAGGACCTTCAGCGTGCACTGGGATGGTTTGCAGCAGAGTGTGAAGCGGCGAGGATGAGAATCAGCCCCTCCAAGTCCGAGGCCATGGTTCTCAGCCAGAAAAGGGTGGCTTGTCCTCTTCAGGTTAGTGGAGAGCTCCTGCCTTAAGTGGAGGAGTTTAAGTATCTTGGGGTCTTGTTCACGAGTGAGGGAAGGACGGAGCGGGAGATCGACAGGCGGATCGGTGCATCCTCTGCAGTGATGCGGTCGATGTACCAGTCTGTCGTGGTAAAGAAGGAGCTGAGCTGCAAGGCAAAGCTCTCTATTTACCAGTCGATCTACATTCCTACTCTCACCTATGGTCATGAGCTTTGGGTCATGAGCGAAAGGACAAGATCCCGGATACAGGCGGCCGAAATGAGTTTCCTCCGCAGGGTGGCTGGGCGCTCCCTTAGAGATAGGGTGAGGAGCTCGGTGACTCGGGAGGAGCTCAGAGTAGAGCCGCTGCTCCTCCACATCGAGAGGAGTCAGCTGAGGTGGCTCGGGCATCTGTCCCGGATGCCTCTTGGACGCCTCCCTGGGGAGGTGTTCCGGGCATGTCCAACCGGGAGGAGACCCCGGGGAAGACCTAGGACACGCTGGAGGGACTATGTCTCTCGGCTGGCCTGGGAACGCCTCAGTATTCCCCCGGAAGAGCTGGAGGAAGTGTCTGGGGAGAGGGAAGTTCTCGGTGTCTCTGCTTAGACTGCTGCCCCCGCGACCCGGCCCCGGATAAGCGGTAGAAAATGGATGGATGGATGGATTTTTGGGATAGCTCGAAAATCAGGTTCAGGGAAGAGGGTGGTGGGATCACAAATAACAAAGTCAACTACCTTAAAAAAAACTTTAGGGTTGTGGATATTTTTTGTTATAAGTTCAGAAAAGTAAGACAATCTCGGATCCTTGACTGCTTTCTCATAAATTGACATTTGATTTGTGAGGGTGTTATGTATTATTTGAGACTTGTTGATCTTCCATTGACGTTCCGATTTTCTACAAAGTCTTTTAAGGGCTCGAGTGTGATGTTCCAGCCAGTGGATTTTATTTGATTTTTATTTTTTATTTTTAAGTGGTGCAATCTGGTCAGAATGGATAGGCACTGAGTGTTAAATGAATATAACAAAGAGTCCGGATTGAGAGTGGAAATAGAGGATGAATAATTAAAAGCATCAGAGAATTTACCTGTAGAGCCAGAATTAAGAATGCGAGAATGTGTTTTACGTTAGGGACACAGAGTAGGGAGCTGTATTGGAACTTTAAAAGCAACAGCATTGTGGTCAGTTATAGAAATATCCACCAAATTAACACATTTGAGAGAGAGATACCAGATGAGAGTACCAGCTCTAAGGTGTGACCTTTAGAATGTGTGGCCCCCTTAACAGATTGAATGAGGTTAATAGTGTCTATAAGATCTAAGAAATGAGAGGTTTGGGGATGAGAAGGACAACATACATGAATATTAAAATCACTAATAAGTACTCGTATTTAAGTATGACAAATGATAAAAGCTCTGAAAACTCAGAAATAAAATTAACTGATTTAGGGAGCCTATAAATTAAGATGCAGAGTAAGGGGGAAAGGCCAGTGATTGAAAGGGGTATTGATGCATGAGGCTGGTAGGGGGAGCTAGTGGGGGCAACAATGTTCTGAGGTGCCACTGTGGACAGAGAAGGAGATGAAAGTTCCTATTAGGGCGTGTGCGATGTAAACAGTCAGTCACTTATAGTGGACTGTACAGCGTCCTGCAGGTTAGCCGCTATCATTTGGCTACCGAACCTGTTGGGGTGGAAGAGGGACAAGCGTTTCCAAAAATAGGACCAGAAATAAAGCGGACTTTCCACAGGTACTTAAAAAGCTAAAATGGTTGTTAAAATTCTCTTTGGTCAGCACAGAATGCTTACAAGCTGCATCGTTTGTCCATTCATTTTTACTAGCTTCAGAGATGGCTTTAAGTCTCTAGGTATCCTAGATTCTCTCCAGAAATACCCTGTACAGTTGAAGTGCCTTTTTGTGAAGCCTGAGAAAGGTTTAACTGCAACCGATGTGGAGAATCTTGAAAGAGGGAGTGATGCATTCCAGCAAGAGTGCTGGAACCCGGCCTTCTAGCTAAAGCAAGTTTATTTGTATTGCACATTTCAACAACAAAGCAATTCAAAGTCCATCCATCCATCCATCTTCTACCGCTTATCCGGGGCTGGGCCGCAGGGGCAGCAATCTGAGCAGAGACACACTGTATTCCCCAGGTACTTCCTCCAGCTCTTCCGGTGGAATACCAAGGCGTTCCCAGGCCAGCCGAGAGACATAGTCTCTCCAGCATGTCCTAGGTCTTCCCTGGGGCCTCCTCCCGGTTGGACATGCCCGGAACACCTCCCCAGGGAGGCGTCCATAGGCATCTGGGACAGATGACCATAGGTGAGAGTAGGAACATCGACTGGAAGCCTTACAGCTAGCTCTTTCTTTACAACGACAGACTGGTACATCGACCGCATCACTGCAGAGGATGCACCGATCCGCCTGTCGATCTCCCGCTCCGTCCTTCCCTCACTCGTGAACAAGACCCCAAGACACTTAAACTCCTCCACTTAAGGCAGGAGCTCTCCACTAACCTGAAGAGGACAAGCCACCCTTTTCTGGCTGAGAACCATGGCCTCGGACTTGGAGGGGCTGATTCTCATCCTCGCCGCTTCACACTCTGCTGCAAACCATCCCAGTGCACGCTGAAGGTCCTGATTTGATGAAGCCAACAGGACAGCATCATCAAGACGAAATCCTGTGGTCCCCAAACCGGAATCCATCCGGCCCCCGACTGCGCCTAGAAATCATGTCCATATAAATAATGAACAGGACCGGTGACAAAGGGCAGCCCTGCCGGAGTCCAACATGCACCGGGAACAGATCTGACTTACTGCCGGCAATGCGAACCAAACTCCTGCTCCGGTCATATAGGTACAGCCCTTAGCAGAGGGCCCCGGACCCCATACTCTGAGAGCACCCCCCACAGGTTGCCGCGAGGGACGCAGTCAAATGCCTTCTCCAGATCCACAAAGCACATGTGGACTAGTTGGGCAAACTCCCATGAACCCTCCAGCAACCTGGTGAGGGTATAGAGATGGTCCAGTGTTCCATGACCGGGACGAAAACCGCATTGTTCCTCCTGAATCTGAGGTTCGACTATCGGCCAAATTCTTCTCTCCAGTACCCTGGCAAAGTACCCACCCCCACTGTAAACAGTGTGTGCAGGGCACTGCTTCCCCCTCCTGAGGCGCCGGACGGTTTGCCACAATTTCTTTGAGGCTGACCGATAGTCCTTCTCCATGGCCTCACCGAACTCCTCCCAAACCCGGGTTTTGCCTCTGCAACCATCTGGGCTGAAGCTTGCTTGGCGCTCCAGAATCCATCAGCTGCCTCCGGAGTCCCCCGAGCCAACCAGGCTCGATAGGACTCCTTCTTCAGCTTGATGGCATCCCGTACTTCCGGGGTCCACCACCGGATTCGGGGATTGCCGCCACGACAGGCACTGGACACCCTGCGGCCACAGCTCTGAGCAGCCGAGTCGACAATAGAGGTGGAGAACATGGTCCACTCAGCCTCAATGTCTCTAGCCTCCCTCGGGATCTGGTTGAAGCTCTGCCGGAGGTGGGAGTTGAAGATCTCTCTGACTGGAGACTCTGCCAAACGTTCCCAGCAGACCCTCACAGTAAGTCTGCCAAGTCTGTCCAACTTCCTTTCCCGCCATCGGATCTAACTCACCACCAGCTGGTGATCAGTTGACAGCTCCACCCCTCTCTTCACCCGAGTGTCCAAGACATACGGCCGGAGGTCAGATGAAACAACTACAAAGTTATTCATTGAATACCGACCTAGGGTGTCCTGGTGCCGGGGTCAACTCCAACACATGGCGGCTGAGCTGGGGGGCTATGAGCAAGCCCACACCAGCCCGCCGCCTCTCACCACGGGCAACTCCAGAGTAGTAGAGAGTCCAGCCCTTTGGGTCAAACTCCAAGCAAGTTGGTGTGATTGCCAAGGCCTGGAGGTCCCCCACTCTCCTCAGAGAAGTGATGACAAGAAGGAAGGCCACCTTGAGGGTCAGGTTATTGGCCTTGGCCGACTCCAGCGGCTCAAAGGGGGCCTCAGCCAACCCCTTGAGCACCAGTACCAGGTCCCAGGTTGGAAACCTGGACTGAGCAGCAGGCCTCATCCTCCAAGCCCCACGGAGGAACTGTACAACCAGCGGGTGCCTCCCCAGAGATCCATCCCCTATAGGTGAGTGGAAAGCCCCAATAGCATTAAGTGTGGACGGGGTAAGCCCGGTGGAGAAGCGATCTTGGAGGAACTCCAGCACTGGAGCCACCAGGCAGTGAACTGGGTCTACCTCACTCTCTCTACACCAAGTGGAAAACACAGTCCACTTCAGGCAGTACAGTCTCCTGGTGGAAGGAGCCCTGGAGCCGAGTAAGGTCTGCACGACACCTGCTGTGACAGGCCCTCTCCTAGGTACTGGGCCCTCTCAGGGGCCAGACCCAGAGGTTCCAAAGTTCTGGCCGGGGGTGAAATATTGTGTCCCCCGCCTGAGACAGCAGATCCCTCCTCAGAGGGACCTGCCATGAGAGGCCGTCTAGCATGTCCGATGATGTCGGAGAACCAAATTCGGGTCCTCCACGAGGGTGCTACTAAGAGAAGGCTGATGCCCTCCCGGCGGACCCCTTCCAGGACTCCCAGGAGCAGAGCAAGCGGGGGAAATGCATACTGACGCCACCTCGGCATCCAACCCCAGCAGGGCTGGATGCTGGAGGGAGAACCACAGTGGACAGTGGGACGTCTCTCGAGACGTGCAGAGATCCACTTCCACCTGGCCGAACATCCTGCACATGGCCTCAGCTCCTGCCTCGACAGGATGTCTGCTCCCTGACTTTGGTCCCTGGGAATGGACATCGCCCTGAGTGATGACAGTTCCCCCCTGGGACCACAGGAGGACCCGATGCACCAGTCTGCATAGAGGGTGCGACCTCAGGCCCCCCTGATGATTCAGATGCGATACCACAGCCATGTTATCGGATCATATCAGGACATGGTGGCCGCGGAGGTCCAGGAAAAAGCTCCTCAGGGCTTTGTAAACCACCAGCAGTTCCAGGCAGTTGATGTGCCAGGAAGAATGCCGGGTCCCACACGGACCTCTCGCAAAGCGGCCAGCCATGACCGCACCCCGGCCAGTCAGGGAGGCATCTGTTGAAACGGTTTACTGGCAAAATGATGCTCCCAGAACCGGCCCTCGGGCCAGGAACCAAGGGGAAAACCACTTGGTCTTCAGCCACCCCTGTGGGGGTCTCATGTGGAGCAGGTTGAATGGAATCATGTTGGACGCGGCTGCCTTGAGACCCAGCAGTCTCTGGAACTGCTTGACAGCGAGGCTGTGGCCTAGCTGCACCCTGGAGACTGCCACCCGTGGACTCGATCCATGTGGGAGACAGCTGTGCCCGCATCATTGTCATGTCCCATACAACCCCCAGGAACATAGTCCACTGGGAGGGCGTCAACACGCTCTTCTTCGTGTTGAGTCTCAGCCCCAAGCACCTCATATGGGCCAGCATGACATCTCGATGCCGTACAGCCAAGTTGTCGATATAAGTGAGTACACGAATGCCCCAGAGTCTCAGCGGCGCCAGCGCTGCATCCATGCACTTTGTGAAGGTGCGAGTGGAAAGAGCTAGGCCGAAGGGAAGAACCCAAGACTGGTACGCTTCGCCCCCGAAAGCGAACCTCACGAACTTCCTGTGACATGAAACGATGGAGATGTGGAAGTAGGCGTCCTTCAGATCTATCGTGACGAACCAATCCTCGAACTGGATCTGACTCACTATGGCTCTCCCTTTCTTTGTGGAAAGGTGAGCATTCTGAACCTGTATCTCCTCAGAGACGGTTCACCTGCCTGAGATCTAATATAGGATGCAACCCCCCATCCTTCTTTGGAACTATGAAGTACCGGCTGTAGAACCTGGACGGAGGAATACATTCTATAGCCTCCTTAACCAACAGGGAGTGTACCTACTGTTCCAATACCCGCAACTGCTTGGGGCCGACAACTGTCCAGACCACCCCCTTGAATCGGGGAGGAGCTGAACTGAAGCCTGTACCCCCATTCTACAGTCCGCAGGGCCCATGCAGATATATCCGGACGGCATGCTATCATGCGCCGAGATAATCTGCCAAGGGAACCAGCATCTTAAGGCCTGCCTCGGGTATCAACCGACCTCCTCCCCGACCCCCTGAAGTGGCTGACCGGCAGGGAGACGAGGAAGATTTTCGGTGTGCGAAGGTGGGTGCTGCTCCGCCGCAAGTTTTACTAGAGGCGGCTGAAGCAGCACGCGTATGCGGGGACTTGACATGGCCCGAAGCGTACTGAGGGCGGGAGCGCAGCATTGAGTCCCCGAGAGGAATGGGGGTGATGCGACCTCAGTTGTTCCGAATGGAGACTGCACCCTGAGATGGTGCAGATGAGGAAGTTTGATGTTTGCGTCCCACAGGAACACACACTCCCTTGTGCACCCAGGGCCCCTGGGGCTGGACGCCATGGTACAGCCATGGCCGAGGCTGCGGCTGTACACTTTTCCACCAATTGCCCTGCTCTCTAGAGTTCTAGAAAGAATTCGCTGAACAGGGGCCATGCTTCTGCTTGTGACCCCATTCTGGCCTGCCCGAATATGGATTTCGGGCCTGACAGCCCTCCTGGATGGTCTCCCGTGGGAGATTCCTGTCAAGAAGGATCTGCTGTCCCAGGCCAACAGCGAGATATTTCACCCCTGGCTAAAAGAGGAGAGCAAGGTGGGGATGTGGAGGCTCAGGGTGTCGCCCCTGAGGGGAATCACCTCCAAGCTGCCGGTCTCTCTACCGAGGTAGTTGAGACCATTCTGCAAACTGGATTCTTTCAAGTGGAAACTTTTTCACTTCATGGTGCCAAAAGCACAAACAGGATCCAGTTTATCGTTTTATCACAAGTTTTCTCCGTGGTATCTTGAGGATGAGGGCTCAGGTTAGGATTCCCACTTGGGAACTAAGCATGGTAGTAGTAGGTACTAGTAGGTTCGTCCCTGGCGCCCTTCGAGCCCCTGGACGGTGCATCAGATAGGTGCCTGGCCTTAAAATGAACATTTTGCTGGCCATAAGTCTCTCAGGAGAGTGGGATATCTGCAGGCCTTGTTGGTGACCCCTGCTTAGCTGGAGTTCGCTCCAGGAGCATTGCAGTTCATCCTGCATCCGAGGCCAGGGTATGTACCTAGGTACCAACTGCGGTGGCCCGGCCCGGGGTCCTTCGGGTGTTCCATCCTCCTTTAGTGTCGGCTGAACAGGTTAGGCTGTGGCTACTCTGTCCAGTCCGAGCCCTTGAGATTTATGTTCTGCGGACATTTCTGTGGTGTAATTTGGATCATTTATGCTTCGAGGCACCCTCATAAGGGCTGCCTGCTACCAAACACACCATTAGCTGTTGGATTGGTGAGGTCATTGCTAAGGCTTATGAGGTGCACAGGTTGCCTTCACCTCTGCCTCTAGGGCATGGTGGTCAGGAACCTCCCTCCCTGATATATGTGCTGCTGCAGGGTGGTCTTCCCCTCATGCACTGGTGAGGCCTTATAGCCTGGACCGCCCAGATACTCCGGCACGAGGTTATCATTGTGTTCCCCATAGAATCAGCTGATGGAGCGTTCAAGTTCCCCTGAAAGGGAATGTCTTGGGTTATGTATGTAACCATGATTCCCTAAAAGGGGAATGAGATGCTGCTTCCCTGTGCCATATTTCCGGCATGCCTGTGAGCAGCTGGCTTTAGTCGATCAGAAGTCTGATGAAAACAGTGAAGCCGGCCCCCTTTATGACTTCCAGTTCCGCAGGCGTGTGTCACGTGTTGACGTTACACCAATCAGAGATTGGGCTAGGTTGTTCATATGATTCAGATGCAGTCCCGATGGAGGCATTCCCCACTGTGTCAGCCGACGCAGCGTCTTGTTCCCCTTTCAGGGAACTATGGTTACATACGTAACCCAAGACGTGTTTGTCCAAGTTTAACATCAGAAAATTGCAGGTCAGTTGGTCCAAACACAGACACTTGCGGAACTACATGACTAACTTTGTTGTGCTCTGACGATTCATCGTTAACATGTACAAACTGAGATCAGTCTGATAGATAGAATTTAAACCAGTTTAGTGCGTTTCCTTTAATGCCAATTAATTGTTGCAGTCTCTTTAATAGGGTGTGATGGTCAATGTGTTAGATTTCCCGCAGAGAAAATGGACTCAGGTACGGACCGGGATCAGTTGAAGTGGCTTTATTGAGGCAAAGCGATACACGTGGCAGGAGGTAACCCGACGAGATGCGGTCGCAGGTAGTTGTGGAGGCAGTGGTGTGGTCAACCGGGGCGGGACAGCTGGCAAGGTCCTAAAACACGGAGACCAAGATTAGTGCTAGGCGAAGAAACTGGGTTATCAAAGTACTCATGTAGAGCGGCGCTGATCTAAGTTACCGTACGGTACACGGACGATCTGGCAGGGACTAGTTGTGGAGCAGAGTCTTAAATCCCCCAGGTGCTTGATTGTGTGATTGTGGCCAGCTGTGAAGACCAGAAGTTTCTGAGGTCCCGCCCCTGTTCCAGCACCTACTACCTCAGCCCAGAGCCGGTTGGTGGAGGGAACCATCACAGTACCCCCCCCCTCAAGGGGAGCCTCCCGGCTACCCACCCGGCTTGGAGGGATGGCCGCGGTGGAACTCCCAAACCATGTCCGGATCCAGAATACGAGAGCGGGGAACCCAAGACCTCTCTTCCGGCCCATACCCCTCCCACTCCACCAGATACTACAACCTGCGGCCCCGTCGGCGGACATCCAAGAGGCGCCGAACCGTAAAGACAGGGTGGCCGTCGAGGAGCCGGGGAGGGGGGGGGGGACCCTCAGGAGGACACAACGGGCTGGACTGGACAGGCTTGAGTTGCGATACGTGGAACGTCGGGTGTATCTTCATGGATTTCGGTAGTTTGAGCCGGACAGAAACGGGGTTGATGACACGGGTGATTTCAAAGGGTCCGATGAAACGGGGCGAGAGCTTCCTGGACTCCGTCTTGAGGGGAATATCTCGGGTGGAAAGCCACACACGTTGACCGGGACGATAGTCCAGAGCTGGGATCCGGCGACGATTAGCAATCCTGCGGTTGGCATCGGACGACCGAAGGAGGGCTGCCCGAGTAGCAGTCCATATCCTTCGGCAGCGTTGGAGGTGATGGTACAGGGAAGGGACAGCTATCTCCTTCTCTTGAGATGGAAAGAGGGGAGGTTGGTATCCCAGTGATCCCTCGAACGGAGACCGTCCCGTTGCCACGTTCACCAGGGAATTATGGGCGTACTCGACCCAGGGCAGGCAGGTGCTCCATGTAGAGGTGTTGGTGGCGGCGACGCATCGTAAGGCCGATTCCAGGTCCTGGTTTGCCCTCTCAGCTTGCCCGTTGGTCTGGGGGTGGTTACCAGACGACAGACTGACCGTGGCCCCCAGAGCTTTACTAAATTCCCTCCACACCTGTGACATGAATTGGGGCCCCCGGTCAGAAACCATGTCTGCTGGGATTCCGTGCAGCCGGAACACATGCTGGACCATTAAGTCGGCTGTCTCGCGGGCTGTGGGGAGCTTGGAGAGGGCCACAAAATGGGCCGCTTTAGAGAACCGGTCCACCACTGTCAGAATGACCGTCTTCCCCTACGAGGGCGGAAGCCCGGTTACGAAGTCTAAGGCGATGTGAGACCAGGGCCGGCTGGGGATAGGGAGCGGATGCAACAGTCCGGTGAGCGGACGATGAGAGCTCTTGCCCCGTGCGCAGATGGTGCAGGCAGCCAGAAATGCCCACGTGTCCGCTCCCATGTTGGGCCACCAAAACCTACTTTTCAGTAGTCTGAGGGTACGGCTGACCCCGGGGTGGCATGAAAACCGGGACGTATGCACCCAGCGGAGGACTTGTGACCGCACGCTCTCAGGTACGAATAAACGGTTGCGAGGCCCCCCCCCCGGGTCAGGTTGTGTACTTTGGGCCCTCTGAACGATAGATTCAATCTCCCAGGTGAGGGTGGCCACGACGCGGGAAGATGGTAGGATTGGTTCCGGGGTGGATGAAGAGTCGGTGGGTGCATTGATGCGGGACAGGGCGTCAGGTTTTACGTTTCGGGAACCGGGACGGTATGTGATCGAAAACTGGAACCGGTTGAAGAACAAAGCCCACCGTGCTTGCCGTGAATTCAACCTTTTAGCTGACTGGATATACGCACGGTTCTTGTGGTCGGTCCAGACCACAAACGGTTGCTCCGCCCCCTCCAGCCAGTGTCGCCACTCCTCTAGTGCCAGTTTAATGGCTAATAATTCTCGATTCCCCACATCGTAGTTGCCTTCGGCCGGGGTGAGACGTCGAGAAAAGAAGGCGCACGGATGGAGGCTTAGGCGTGGACCGGTTCGTTGCGATAGGACGGCTCCTACCCCGGTGTCGGAAGCGTCCACCTCCACGACAAATTGTTTAGCAGGGTCAGGCTGGACTAATACTGGTGCCGATGTG
>CM022492.1:177887-200192 GCA_011952105.1 Coreoperca whiteheadi | reverse complement strand
CGATACACGTGGCAGGAGGTAACCCGACGAGATGCGGTCGCAGGTAGTCGTGGAGGCAGTGGTGTGGTCAACCGGGGCGGGACAGCTGGCAAGGTCCTAAAGCACGGAGACCAAGATTAGTGCTAGGCGAAGAAACTGGGTTATCAAAGTACTCACGTAGAGCGGCGCTGATCTAAGTTACCGTACGGTACACGGACGATCTGGCAGGGACTAGTTGTGGAGCAGAGTCTTAAATCCCCCAGGTGCTTGATTGTGTGATTGTGGCCAGCTGTGAAGACCAGAAGTTTCTGAGGTCCCGCCCCTGTTCCAGCACCTACTACCTCAGCCCAGAGCCGGTTGGTGGAGGGAACCATCACACAATGGTGTCGAATGCAACAAGACAAGTACAGAGACAAGTCCATCGTCTGATGCAATTAAAAGGTAACTTGTAATCTTCACCTGTGCTACCTCTGTGCTAAGATGCACTCTAAATCCTGACTGAAAATCCTTAGATATACTATTGATATTTAGAAAGTCACATTACTGCTTAGCAACAGTTTTCTCAAGGATCTTCTAGATAAAGTGAAGGTTAGATATAGGTCTATAGTTGGCTAAACCCCTGGATCAATGCTATCATTTTCAACATCCACATGAATATTAAAATCACCTACAATAATTACATTATACAGTACATTAAATGCTTCTGTTTTCTCCTACTTTGTATGTACTGCCTTATTGTTCTTTCAGTGTCTATTGTGACAGGATATGTGCATCCCAGACTTTCAGTGTAATTTTTCTATTAGATCGTTAATACACTGCACAATATGAATTTATTTAATAACTTCGAAAATACAGTGTTCATCTTCAGAATCAGAATCAGAAATACTTTATTAATCCCCGAGGGGAAACTCTTTTTCGTCAATAGGGTTCAGTTAATACATTATGCATAATGATACATAATACAATAACCACTGCAACTATTTATTTGGCAATAACAACCATGGTTTGTCATGAAAGAAGTATATTTGAAGCATTTCTACATCTTCTGGCCTAGGATGTGTAGACTTCTCTTGTCCATTGTTGTCCTTTAAAAAGGCACAGCTGAAGAAAATGAAATTTTTCAAATGGAGTCTTTACCACAAGTTAGTCTTTAACTTGTGGATTGTGTCAATATGCCTGAAATAAGAATTATTTTTATTATTATTATTACTATAAGCCACATTAGATGTAGATCAAGACTTTTGGCTTTGCTGTCCTGCTTTTTCTACCAAGTAGGCTATTTCTACTTAGTGATAAAACATTTTACAACCCCAGAGATCGAAGCTAGGGAGTAATGACTGTAATGTTCAGATCAGATTTACAAAACAACTCTCCGTTGAATTGCCCATTATCCTTTTAAGGCTCTTCCCACTGGATCTACCTTTCTTAAACGCTCTTGCCATTGCTGAACTTTGACCCCTCTCCCTCTCAAACTACCAGTGATGTAGGTCTCTCCTGGTCTATCGAAGAAACTCAGTAATAAGACGATCAAGTCCATAATTTGAAATGTTGGTGAAACTCCCAAAGTCCATTAAAACAAGTTGTGTCCTGTGGTTGTACAGTGTTCAAATGTTAAAGTCCTACATGTGATCAGCTGAGCTGCTGGTATGTTGTACCTTAAAGAAAATAAAAAACTAATTTCTTTATGGGTTAATTCACATAGTGTGATTACATTTACATAATACGTTGTATTAATAATCTTGATTATGTACTTTGGGTTATGTATTCTTGGCCTTCATCAACCTCTGTCCCCATACACTCGTTTTCATTTCTATCACTCACCTAGGCCTTCCACTCTGAGATGCAGAATGTGTGGCCATACCATGCGCTTGTGTATCGGCCTGAAGTCTTTTAATTGTTATTGTTTGTAAATCTTTGGGTATTAGAAAAGCACATTATAAATACATTTTTTTTAATTATTATTATTATATTTCTATTATTATTATATGTGTGCTATCACAGGCTAGTCAGGCTTGTCACATCCCCATGGCCCCCCCTCATAAAAATCTTACAATTGCCCTGTCATGTAACAGCCCAGGTCTGAAAGGTTCCGCTGTAGACAGCATAGCAGTTGTCAAAGGAGGAGCTGGAGTCACACACCAAGTGAGCCGCCTGAGCCAGCAGAGAGAAGCATGCTGCATGAGCAGAGCTGAGCTTCCAAGCAGGATATTATATTGGAAACAGGGAACCGGACTGGACTGGTAAGTTAATTTCATTATACTAACTCACCATTTGGCTTTTGCGTTTTTTTTAATTATTAAATATAATCAGTGGTGCAGACGCAAACATGGTCATATGTATATATGTATATATATATACACACACATGCACAGACAGTCAGGATACCCAGGATATTAACACCCATAACTTATGAGGAAAGTACATGAAATTCATTAAAACTCTTGATTTTCATCTTTAATGTCCCTTTTAGGTTTCTCTAGATGATCACACTAGGCTGGTATCAGATATAGAGTATATTATGTGGTATGTCTGTTAGTGTGTATATATATATATATATATATATATTTACAAGAATCAGGCAAAACAAATGAAATGTGTATACATTCAGAATAAACATTATGCAACTTTTGAGAGGTTATAAACACAATACATATACACGTTTGGAATATTATCTCTGCATATTGCACATATATTGTACATAAGTTTTATAATTTTTAAATATTTTTATTGTCAAGTTTTCAATTTTATATGTAAACTTCTTGACTTTTGAAATACTTATCTTTTTTAATTTTCTCATACTATGTTTATTGTTGTGCACCAAAACACCAAAGCTAATTCCTTATATGTGAAAACCTACTTGGCAATAAAGCTGATGCTGATTCTACATATAAACACAGAGAGCGGGTGAGACAGAGACAAAGAGAAAGATAGATAGATATGTTAATAAAGAAATCCAGGACATCTTAGTCTATCGTAAAACATTTCTAACATGCCAATATGTACACATTGAAAGAGTTATTGGTGGCTGTAATTATTCCTCCTATCCATATTGGTTCTGAAGTGATTCCCTTGATAAAGCTGTTCGGAAATAAATTTTAACGTAAGAGATACATCTACACTCCTATTTCTGTGTAAAAATGCATGAAGTCAAGTTCACTCTTTCCATGTAATGAGCGTATTATTTTATGATGTTATTAAAAACATGTGAACATTCCTTAGAATGATGAACGAATTGTTTCTCCTCAGATTTCTGTCACGAGTTGTACATGAATATCAACATTATTGAAGTGAAATGTTAAGTTTTCAGAACATCCCATGCAGCTTGTTTTATCCCAACTTTCCGGTCATTCCATGAATTAGAAAATTCATTCACTCTTTAACCCATTCATTTTCCAGTTTTCTCTGTGAAATTACTTTCCATAATGTACAAGTGTTACATGGAATTGTAAAATAAGAAAGAGGCTAGATAACCCCTTCTAAAAAATGCATGGGAGTGATTTTATTTGTTAAATGTGTATTTGCTTCTTTTTTTCTGTTATGTTTATGGTTGATTTTTATATGTATTGTTTTATGGAACCCCCAAGTGTCCATGTTAAATTATGAAATAAATAGTCATATTAATGAATTGTGTAAATGGTAAATGGACTCTACGTGTATAGCGACTTTCTAGTCTCCCGACCACTCAAAGCGCTTAAAATATATAAATGCAGCAATAATGTGAAATAGTTTAAGAAATGATTAAGTCAACTCATTAGTATGAAATGTTATTTCATAACTTATTTTCATAGTAACTGAGTTTTATGGCCATTTTCAAAAGTCTGTTTTCATTTCATGTCACTTTTCATGGTAGTGGTGATGTCTCATCCTCTCACCTTTCAGCCAATCATTTGCCCCCTGTCTCTTAGGCTTGCAAGCTGAACAATAGCTATTAGACTTGTAGTGAAAAGGGTTCAAAAGAATTCACATTCATTACTCAGGCTGAAGTATAGATATTAGGGTTTTAAAAGACTTCTGTAGAAGTTGGAGTATCAACTCAAGCTTTTTACTAAAGTAAAAGCTTAGGCCCCGCCATAGGGGCCTATAGTGCACTACCCCACCTCCTCAAAAAAACATTGTTCTATAGGCCTTAATGAATATAATGTTATATTAAAATGTTAATGTGGAAACATTTGGGATGCACTAGGCTACCTGTTTCAGTCGCATATATGCCCATTGAAAATGAACACATTTTAATACAATGCAAATACATTAAAGAACCATTTATGTGATGGACATCTTCGTACTTGGCTACATACGTTCGCTGTAACGACCAACACTGACTGTGTCCCTGCTGGAGTGTGATGTGATCTGTGTCATGTGCAGCTGCGATGGATCGTACAAACCAATAGGGTGTCGGAATGGCATATTTTTATAATTCTTATCCAACTACAATCAAATTCGCTCTATTCAGAGGGTGCGATTTATCTGGATAGGTTTTTTTTTTAATAAACCTATAATAAAAATAAGCTGAAATGAAACCAGGAGTAACGAGGCTATTTTTAAAGGAGTAGAAAGTACAGATAATTGTGTGCAAATAGTAGAAGTAAAAAGTCAGTTGAAAAATAAATACTCCAGTAAAGTACAGATACCCAAGATTTCTACTTAAGTAAGGTAACGATCTATTTATACTTCATTACTTAACACCTCTGGTCAGTGAGCTCCTGTTTGCTGAAGCAACCACAATGTCAAAGTAATTCTGAATCAACTATCTAGCAACTACTGTAAAGTAACACAGTACACAGACCTAAAAACTAGCTTCTCCTTTTAATTACTTATCTTAATAAGGTTGCATATCTTACCTAGTTAGCAATATAATAAAAGTTCACAACTTTATTAGCCTACTCAGCACGTGAGACACTGTAAAAGGCAGCAGCTAACATTAGCTGGTTAATTCAGAGTTACCTCTGCGGCGTTTTGATTCTAAAGATGTTCCTCGGGTAAAGACACACAAATCTGAAGTGCAAAAAGTCTTTATCTGTGGTCAAGCCAACAGGTGATAGGTGACACTACTAACACTGGCTCTTCACTTGGATGCTGAATAATAAGCTCACAACCTGGCCTAGATAATAAGCCAGCTAGGTAAGTAGCAAGAGCAGGCCTTGTAAGGCAAGGCTTTAAAGCTAAAAAAGTTCAATTTCTGTGTCTGTATCAAATTCAAATATTAGCTTTGACTAATAGGAACTGGGTAATTTATCAGTTGTTGAGCTTATAGCTAAAGAGAGGCAAAGGGTACGTGACTGGCTGAAAGGTGAGAGGGTGGTGACAACACCACTGTCATGAAAAGTGACATTATGAAATAAAATTTGTCAATAGGAAAATGCCATTATTTCATATTATACATATTTTAATTTCGAAATTCTCTTTGTCAAAATTATTTTTTTTTTCATAAAAATTGTATCAAATACAGTTATTATGAAAATGAATAGTGAAATAGTCATAATAATGTCTTCAGTTATTTAATTTATTGTGTTTATTTAATTATTATTTATTTGTTTATTCTTTATATTGTTTGTGTGTTTTATTTGTCTAGGAATGCTGCCTTCAGCTAAAATTCTCAAACCTTCTCTTCTCCAACATCATACATCAGAGATATGATGGTTCTGGCTTTAATTAGTACAGCCTGTATTAGTAATGTCATCTACTCTTTACAGGCTATGCTAATCTATGCCAGAATCAGCAATGCAATGGAATCTGAGGACTGAAATCTGCTGGAATGTTTTTCCACTTCTTCTAGCACCATTAAAGTGCACACTGTGCTGTCTTGGTCAGAGATGATTTTGGGAACCAAAACGTTAAGCATGTTTAGATTATTTTCATCATGGAAGAAAACACAAGGACAGAGGTTTCACAGAGGTTTTCCAATGTAAAACCATTCGTGGCAATATTTCAATCAGGAGAGACAAGTGAATAAAGTAAAGACAGTGTTTATTTAAACAGATGATGTGAGATGTTAATCTTGACAGAGTCTTTGTTCTCTATATATACAGTGTTTATAGAGTCAGATGGCTGAGAGGAATACTGTAAAATGTTTTCATGCTTTTAGGTTGTAGAAAGACCTCTTTACAAATAGATGTTATTTTGTATGAAGGGTGTGCAAAAAAATAATGTTTTGTACATGAGAACAAATCACTACAATGGTTCAACCAGACTGACAATTGAGAGGGCAGCAAGAGACAAAAATCCCTCTGACCAGCAGTTAAATAAGATAAGAAACCAGCAGTCATTGGTAAAATAAATTGGAAACTTAACATTAAAATCTGTGCAGATTTAAATTGAAACAGGTAACAAGCTGGAATGTATGTTGCTTTAGCAAAGCTATTCTTAAAACTTCAAAATACTGGCAAATATAGTATTGTAAAATACTAATCTAGAAAAATATAAATAGTAGGTTAGTCTAGGGCAATAGGAGATTTTATTAATTTTTAACATGGGGGATGGCCCAATTTTATCATTAGAGAATATTGATAAATTGTTGAGAATTATGACATTTTAATGGTGCATTTCTATGGCTTACTGGTCTAGGGTTGACACTACTGGAATTGAATCATGGAATAGCAGCTGAACATACCATGGACTGACAAATCACAGACCCTATGTCTTTGTGAAAAATAAGATTAGCTAACGTCAACTTAACATGATGCTACCAAGTGATCTAATAGATGAAGACAATTCACAACAATACAACTTGTCAAACTAAATCGATACATTCTCAAAAGTAACTGTTGGGGTTTACCATGACTGAAGGGGCACCGAGTGGATGTTGGTGCAATCAATTAGATTTGGCTATCAAGATAATCCAAGATAAGATAATTATAAATAATGCTTTAAATTAAAAAAGACCTCAGGGCACCACCCTTCCAGAATGAAGGGAAATGATTGATTGAGTCTCATAAAATACACTAAACTATGTGTCTGTGTGTGTGTCTGTGTGTGATCCAAAATGCCTGCTTGGATCCAAAATAGTGGCTGAGGCAATGGCCGCATGATTAGAAAGAGAAAGGAAATTCAAAATGGTGGCTGAGCTGTGTTTGACAGTGTGGCTCAGTTAAAAGTGAAAAACAGCCTCAAGCTTGTACCATACAGGTAATGTTGACATGCGAATAAAATACCCAGGCTCTTCTTTTCAATTTGCAGATGATTTTGTTTTGTTTGTATTAAATCTCAGGATGCAAACCCAACTGGCTGACCTTCCTGTAGTAGAGTAGCCAAGTCCTTTCTGACTCGCATGGTCACTTTGGATGGTAACTGTCATCATCATAATATCTCAGGATTCGGGGCTGCTATGACCAGTGATGCCGGTATCGCATTACTCTTATCCGACCACTTTTTTCAGTAACAAGTAATCTAACGCATTACTATTTCAAAACCAGTAATCAGATTAAAGTTACTTATCCTAGTCACCGTGCGTTAATATGGTTTTCATTTTCCTTAATAAAAATATATTTTTGCTTTCTTCTCGCATCTCGGGGAGTAAAGTCCCGTTCTCAGCATGAGGACAGTTCACGTCACGTGTAATAACACACATCACGCAGCGACACAAACGGAAACAACAACGGAGGGAGGAGAGAGATGCGCGTTTTCTAGCTGGAAATACAGAAACTATTTTAAGTTTGTGTCCGCTAAAGATGGCAATATTAGGGTTTGTTGTGTCGACAAACTGTTATCCAGCTACAAAAACACTATGTCACATTTAAAGAAACATTTGGAGTCGCAGCGCTGCATGGTCAAACTTACAGAGCGAGTCCCACCAGGTGGTGCGAAGCAGAGAGCCGAAGGCCCCCCACCACCCAAACAAGTAAAGCTGGATTTTGGTAAAAACAAGTATTTTAGTTAAGTGAATTCAAGAAAGACTGGCATTATTTTATTTTTTATAAAAACGTATTTTTTCAGAAAAGTTCAACTTAAAATGTTTGGAGATACATTGTTGACATTACTGTTACAAATGCAAATGTGAGTGTTGGGTAAACCAGCTGTCATTTTTATATTGAGGCGGCGGGGGTGTTGTCGGCAGAGGCTGAATGTAACTAATAAAGTAACTTGTAATCTAACTTAGTTAATTTTAAAATCAAGTTATCTGTAAAGTAACTAAGTTACATTTTAAAGGAGTAATCAGTAGTCAGTCATTAGATTACTTTTTCAAAGTAACTGTGGCAACACTGGCTGTGACCAGTCACTTGATTGCCTCAACTGCTGCTCCATGGTTAGGTAGCCAGTGCAATGTAACGTCCTTGTCTAGCGGTCTCCATAGCAGCTCATATACTTCAGAGAGGCATGGCATGAACTTTGTGTCTATAGGGTGGGGCATTTCCTGGATTCCCTGGTTTTTTGTGGGTCTGCCCATGGAACTTGAGCTCTTTGACCTTGAACTGCTGCTTCTTTAGTCTCAGGGATAAATAACCACACAAGAGACAGAGCAGGTGTGTATACTATAGAACTGTATTGCAACGGAATGCTAGAAATCACAATTGCCTGCTGGGATTTACCATTTACTTAGCCCAACGGTCCCTTATAACAAATATTTCTACAAATAACCTGATGTTTTTCACATATGTTCAGAGCGCATCATCTGTGCATATGTGTCCATATTCTGGCAGACCTCCTAGTTCGCAATATCCTGTACTGTAAATAGGCTAATACAATACATATTCCAACGATCTTTGCACTATCATAAACTCTTGCTTTTGTACAGTACAGTTTCTTAGCAGATTTGCACCCTCTGTGATGATTTTATGGGATGGCTGTGGCTTAGTAGCAAAGCAAGTCATCCACCAATCGGAAGGTCAACAGTTCAATCAGTTCAACTCCCCCCAGCGACATTTCAAAGTGTCCTTGGCCAAGACACTGAACCCCAAATTGCTACCGGGGGCTTCAGCTGCCCACTGCTCCAAATAATTCAGATGGGATAAATACAGAGTTTGAATTTCACTAGACATTGTACTGTGTATGTGACTTATTATTTTACCTTGTACTGTATAGTGTGTTTCCACGACACGTCATCAACCCAGAAGTCGGCCATATTGGCGATACTGAACGTAAACAATGCCATTGAACTGAACGGAACTCGCAAACTTCATCCATCCATCCATCTTCTTCCGCTTATCCGGGCCTGGGTCGCGGGGGCAGCAGTCTAAGCAGAGAGGGCCAGACTTCCCTCTACCCAGACACTTCCTGCAGCTCTTCCGGGGGAATACCGAGGCGTTCCCAGTCCAGCCGAGAGACATAGTCTCTCCAGCGCGTCTTAAGTCTCCCACCGGGGCCTCCTCCCGGTTGGACATTCCCGGAACACCTCCCCAGGGAGGCGTCCAAGCCCGAGCCACCTCAGCTGACTCCTCTCGATGCGGAGGAGCAGCGGCTCTACTCTGAGCTCCTCCCGAGTGACCGAGCTCCTCACCCTGTCTCTAAGGGAGCGCCCAGCCACCCTACGGAGGAAACTCATTTCGGCCGCCTGTATCCGGGATCTTGTCCTTTCGGTCATGACCCAAAGCTCATGACCACAGGTGAGAGTAGGAACGTAGATCGACTGGTAAATAGAGAGCTTCGCCTTGCAGCTCAGCTCCTTCTTTACCAAAACGGACCAGTATATTGATCGCAAACTCTTCTGAAACTCGCAAACTTTTGCTGATCATTTCTACTGAAAATGGTCAATTATTGTCGTGTTTTAGGCTGTACTAATCGGTCGGACTGGGAAAAACATTTGAAGTTTTATATACTGCCAAAAGTAGTAACAAATCAACGAGAAGAGTGCAAAAACCTGTCTGAGGAAAGAAGGCGTTGGTGGTTGGCCAAACTGAACCAGGATTTCAAGGGCAAGAATCTTGACAACATTCGCGTTTGTTCTTCTTATTTATTGTCAGCTAGGTGAAATATTAGGCTACTATCTTCACTAATTTTGTAGTGTAATAGTATACTCTCATATTGATATTACGTTGCTGTTTGTTATTTCTTGGTTAAAAATCAGATTCTAATCTAATTTCTTAACCTTCTTTAAGAAATTATTAAGTCAACTCATTAGTATGAAATGTTATTTCATAACTTATTTTCATAGTAACTGAGTTTTATCCCCATTTTCAAAAGTCTGTTTTGATACTCCAACTTCTACAGAAGTCTTTTAAAACCCTAATATCTATACTTCAACCTGAGTAATGAATGTAAATTCTTTGAACCCCTTTCACTAATAGCTATTGTTCAGCTTGCAAGCCTAAGAGACAGGGGGCATGTGATTGGCTGAAAGGTGAGAGGATGAGACATCACCACTACCATGAAAAGTGATATGAAATGAAAACAGACTTTTGAAAATGGGCATAAAACTCTTGCATATTTTCTGTAAAATATGACTGAAATTTAGTTAATAGTGCTATATTTATTATTACTGTATTCTAGGTAAAAGATCTGACCTGTGTACAGACTGGGTGCCGTGCCTTAATATGAACGGAAAACAAGGACCAAGATCACATGAGGACTAACTAACATCACGCTACAAACATCGTGTAAATCAAACCTAGCAGAAACACAAGGATGGTGCTGCCCATTCTTTGCTTCTTTTTTCATGGTTTAGACATAATAAATTAGTAGAAATTAGTCTTCATTGGTGTATTAATCGTGCAATCCATGCTGTTGTTTACATCCGAGTATCTGCAATATGGCCGCGCATCCGGGTAACTGATCAAACCGTGACATAGGTGCAAACCCTCTATATGGGTACAGTGGGAAAGATGGCCCCGCTATGTTTGGCCTGCCACTTGCTCCTCTGTTTTTCTTGTTTGTTTTCTCTACCGTCTTGCCGTTTACTGTTTATGACCGCACCACGCTGCTGGAATTGCGTTTTACAACTAATTGCCTCCTAAATGCCCAGTCCTTTAAACATCCACTGCCATTGTTGACTTTAATTCCTCCTTTCCTGAGACATCGTGTCTGTCTGCTACCAGGCAGTAAGTGCCGCAGAAGGCGTAGTCAGAGAGGCGTGTTACATGTCAGGCTGAGGACTCACCTGGATTCTTCGTCACCGAGGTGTGGAGATCGGTCGGGATTTGGCGGTGCTGGAGGATCGTGGGAATGTTACCGGTGGCTTAGGCTGGTTGGCTCCAACACTGGCGTCCCATTTTCGTGTTTCCGCCGTGTTGGAACATCCAAGGAAACCTCCGTCCTATTCCTCGTGTGACGTCGCCGCCTGTCAACTTGACTACATTCCGCATGGCACTTTGTAACACCAGATCGCTCAGTAACAAAACATTTGCCCTCAATGATGTCATCTCCTCTAGCAATCTGGATTTGTTTTTCCTCACCGAAACCTGGCTTCCCCCAGGTGACGTCAGTGCTTTCTCAAAGCTCCTCCCCTCTGGCTACCTTTACTTAAACACCCCGTGTCAAGCGGGTAGGGGCGGGAGGATATCTACCATACATAGAAGAGTCCCTGAAGTGTCGCCAGCTGTCCACTAGAGGGTATTCCAGCTTTGAGTTACAAGTATTTGTGCTTATACTACCCAGTCCTATTTCATGTGCAGTAATTTATCGGCCGCCCAAATTTAACAAGGTTTTCTTAATTGAGTTCTCAGAGTTCCTGACAGAGTTTTTGCCAAAGTTTGATAACATTCTAATCTGTGGTGATTTTAACATACATGTTTGCTGCCCCTCTAATAAACCTGCTAATGATTTTAAGGCACTTTTGGATTCATTAGATCTGGTTCAATCCATATCCTGTCCCACCCATAGGTTAGGTTACACTCTTGACCTTGTTATCTCTCGTGGGGTGATTGTGTCAACTTGTGAGACCACTCTCTCATACAGTTTGACATTTGTGCTGTTTCGCCAGCACCAACTGCTATTGCCCCTCATCGTCGTCGCATTATTACTTCTTCTACTGTTGATGATTTCGTTGCTTGCTTCTCTGTTTCTGATCTCGCTTCTTCTGAATTAGCATCGCCTGTTTGTCCGGACCTTTTCCTCTCCTCCTTCCACACCATCTGCTCCCAGATTATTGACTCTGTTGCGCCCTAAAAGATAAAGTTCACCAACGGTCCATTGGACCCCTGGCTCAATGATACAACTTGGGCCCACAAGCGCCGGTGTAGACAGGCTGAGCGTAAATGGAAGAAGGACACGCTGCATGTATCACTGGAGATGTTTAGAGACAGTCTGGCAACCTATCTGAGAGCACTGAAGGAAGCTAAAGGACAGAACCTCTCCATTCTCATCAACAGAAACAGCCACCACCCTGGAATTTTATTCAGTACTATTAATTCTGTCATAAATCTGGTGTCTCCTGCCTTGTATGATGTTTCTGAAAATACATGCAATGCATTCAAACAATATGTTTTGGACAAGGTTCTGGCTGTTAGGCAAACCATTACTCAACTTCCTACTGTTGCTATGTCTTCTCGTGCGGCGCAATGTGTGTTAGAGAACTTTGATGAAGTTACTCTTGTGGACCTCAAAAAAGCTGTCCACGAGTTGAAGTCTACCACCTGCCCTCTAGACCCTGTTCCCGCAAGGATTTTGAAGGAGGCTGTTGACATTATAGGTCCCTGCCTTGTCTCCTTCATAAACAGCTGTCTTAGTTTGGGTACTGTTCCTACTGCTCTCAATCACGCCATTGTTAGACCGTTGCTCAAGAACCCAACCTTGATCCCTCCACACTGTCTAACTTTCGCCCTATTTCTCACCTGTCAGTTCTGTGTAAATTGATGGAGAAGCTTGTTTTCACCCAGGTCCAGGCCCATCTTCAATTGCACGCCATTGCTGATACATTTCAGTCAGGTTTCAGGTCTAGACATAGCACAGAATCAGCGTTACTGAGGGTCGATAATGACATTCTTGGAGCCCTGGATAGTAAAAGCTCTGTGGTTTTAGTGTTACTGGGCCTTACCGCTGCATTTGACACCGTGGATCATGCCATCCTCATCTCTCGTCTTCAACATGTTGCAAGTCTGCAGGGTGTGGTGCTAAATCGGTTGTCTTCATACCTCACTAACAGAACTTTCTCAGTAATGCTTAATGACTTTTCCTCCTCGGTTGCCCCTATGTCATCTGGCGTGCCCCAAGGCTCAATCCTCAGTCCTATTCTGTTCTCAATCTATATGCTGCCACTTGGTCAACTCATCTCCAAATATAACGTTCAATTTCATTTCTATGCTGACGACCTCCAGAGCTATCTTCCCTTGATTCTGAGCGATAGTTTGGCATTGGACCCTCTTCATAATTGTCTTCAGGACATTAAATAGTGGCTTTCCCAGAATTTCCTTAATTTGAATGAAGCAAAAACTGAGTACATCCTGTTCAGCCCAGATTCATCCAGGAGTTCTTTTAATTTTGGTCTTCTCACACCTCAGTTTGCTCCCAATGTGCGTAATCTGGGTGTTATTTTTTACAAAAATTTGCAGTATGATAAACAGATCGGTGCAGTAGTGAAGGCGAGCTTTTACCAGCTAAGACTGCTCAGGTTAAATCATTGTTGTCGCGAGCTGACCTTGAAAAAGCAATTCATGCATTCATCAGCTCAAGGATAGACTACTGCAATTCCCTCTACACTGGACTAAATCTATCACTTCTTAGTCGGCTTCAGTTGGTGCAAAACGCGGCAGCACGTCTACTCTCCAACACCCCCAAATGTTCGCACATCACCCCTGTTCTCCGCTCGCTTCACTGGCTCCCGGTGCGGCTTAGGGTGAAGTACAAGGTCCTGCCGTTCGTGTTCAAGGCCATCTATGGTCTGGACCCGGCCTACCTCGCCGAATTAATAATCTACCAGCCAGCCAGAACTCTCCGCTCCTCTGAATATACTTCGTTAGTTACTCCTAAGTTTAAGTATAAAAAGTTTGGAGGCTGGTCATTTGCTGTCCAGGGACCGATGCCTTGTCTTTTCTTCAGTGCCACGGTCTCTAAGCTGTACAACATCGCTGGTCTCACCACCGTCTTGAACACCTTTCCTTTCATTCTTGCTGATACTCTTTTATCACACAACACACCTGACACTTTTCTCCACCCGTTCCAACCTGCTTGCACTCGCCTCTTCACCTCTTTTCCACAGTCTCCATTGCTCTAAACAGTTGAGCCTAAGTACTTAAAGTCCTGCACCTTCTTCACCTCTGCTCCCTGTAACCTCACCGTTCCACCTGGGTCCCTCTCATTGACACACATGTATTCTGTCTTACTGCGGCTAAGCTTCATTCCTCTGTTTTCCAGAGCAGACCTCCATCTCTCTAGATTCTCCTCCACCTGCTCCCTGCTCTCACTACAAATCACAATGTCATCCGCAAACATCATAGTCCATGGAGATTCCTGTCTAACCTCATCCGTCAGCCTGTCCATCACCAGAGCAAACAAGAAGGGGCTCAGAGCCGATCCTTGATGCAGACCCACCTCCACCTTGAACTCCTCTGTCACACCTACAGCACACCTCACCATGGTCTTCCAGCTCTCATACATGTCCTGTACCATTCTAACATACTTCTCTGCCACTCCAGACTTCCTCATGCAATACCACAGCTCCTCTCTCGGCACCCTGTCATACGCTTTCTCTAAATCTACGAAGACACAATGCAACTCCCTATGACCTTCTCCGTACTTCTCCATCAGCATCCTCAAAGCAAACACTGCATCTGTTGTGCTCTTTGTAGGCATGAAACCATATTGCTGCTCACAAATGCTCACCTCTGCCCTTAGCCTAGCTTCCACTACTCTTTCCCACAACTTCATTGTATGGCTCATCAGCTTTATTCCTCTGTAGTTGCCACAGCTCTGCACATCTCCCTTCTTCTTAAAAATAGGCACCAGTACACTTCTCCTCCATTCCTCGGTCATCCTCTCACTCTCCAAGATCTTGTTAAACAAACTAGTCAGAAACTCTACTGCCACCTCTCCTAGACACTTCCATACCTCCACAGGTATGTCATCAGGACCAACTGCCTTTCCACTCTTCATCCTCTTCAACATCCTCCTCACTTCACTCTTGCTAATCTTAGCCACTTCCTGCTCCACACCAGCCTTCATTCCCTTTCATTTTCCTCATTCATCAACTCTTCAAAGTACTCCTTCCATCTTCCCATCACACTCCTGGCACCTGTCAATACATTTCCATCCTTATCTTTAATCACCCTAACCTGCTGCACATCCTTCCCATCTCTATCTCTTTGTCTGGCCAACCTGTACAAATCCGCCTCTCCCTCTTTAGTGTCCAACCTAGCATACAAGTCCTCATATGCTCTTTGTTTGGCCTTTGCCACCTCTACCTTCACCTTACGCTGCATCTCCCTGTACTCCTGTCTACTCTCTTTGGTCCTCTCAGTGTCCCACTTCTTCTTTGCTAACCTCTTTCTCTGTATACACTCCTGAACTTCCTGGTTCCAACACCAAGTCTCCTTGTCCACTTTCCTCTTTCCAGATGACACACCGAGTACCCTCCTACCTGTCTCCCTGATCACATTAGCTGTAGTGGTCCAGTCATCTGGGAGCACTTCCTGACCACCCAGAGTCTGTCTCAGCTCCTCCCTGAAAACTACACGACATTCTTCCTTTTTCAACTTCAACCACTTCGTCCTCTGCTCTGCCTTTGTCCTCTTCATCTTCCTCACTACCAGAGTCATTTTACACACTAGCATCCTGTGTTGTCTGGCTACACTCTCCCCTACCACTACTTTACAGCCACTGGTCTCTTTCAGATTCCAACGTCTACACAAGATGTAGTCCACCTGAGTGCTTCTACCTCCGCTCTTATATGTCACCCTATGTTCCTGCCTCTTCTGGAAGAAAGTGTTCACTACAGCTATTTCCATCCTCTTTGCAAAGTCTACCCCCATCTGTCCTTCTGCGTTCCTGTCCTAAAGACCAAACCTGCCCATCACATTCTCATCACCTCTGTTCCCTTCACCTACATGCCCGTTGAAATCTGCACCAATCACCACTCTCTCACCTCTGGGGATGCTCTGCATCACTTCATCTAACTCACTCCAGAATGTCTCCTTCTCTTCTAACTCACATCCTACCTGTGGGGCATAACCACTCACAACATTGAACATCACCCCTTCAATTTCCAGCTTCAGGCTCATCAACCTGTCTGACACTCTTTCCACCTCTAGAACATTCCTCACAAACTCCTCTTTCAGGATAACTCCTACTCCGTTTCTCTTCCTATCTGACCCATGGTAGAACAACTTGAACCCTGCTCCTAAGCTTCTAGCCTTGCTACCTTTCCACCTGGTCTCCTGGACACACAGTATGTCCACCTTCCTTCTCTGCATCATGTCAATCAACTCTCTAGCCTTCCCTGTCATAGCCCCAACATTCAAAGTCCCTACTGTCATTCCTACATTCTTAGTTTTCCTCTTCTCTCTCTGCCTACGAACACACCTTCCTCCTCGCCTTCTTCGTATTCGACCAACAGTAGTCCAATTTCCACCGTTACCCTGTAGGTCAACAGCACCGGTGGCGGTCGTTGTAAACCCGGGCCCCGACCGATCCGGTATGGAAGTCATTGTCGTGATTCGCATTTTTAATTTGGCATGTGTTTTACATCAGATGCCCTTCCTCACATAACCCTCTGCATTTATGCAGACTTGGGACTGGCACAAGAAGACACTGGCTTGTGCCCCCCTGCGGTTGCATTGCAAAGTCTTCTTGACTGCCTAAATTATTAAACATTGTTCATTCAATTACATTTTATTTATATAGCCCAATATCACATTTAGATTTAGTCACCTGACTCCCATACCTGTTTCCATCCCCTCATTACCCCTGCAGTATAAATAGCAGCCCACCTCCACTTATTTCCCACCAGATTGCTTATTGTGCTTCCCTACCTTAGCAGCCCAGACTTTTCTCCTGCCTGTTTGAGTGCCAGTTTTTTGGACCCCTGCCTGCCTTTTCAGACTTTTTGGCTGTCTGTCCTCTAGCCTCAGCTCTGTTTTGTTTGCCACTGACTTAATTGCCTGCTTGTTGCAGACCCCAGCTTGCCACTTAGACTCAGACCATTGGCTCTCCCCACCAATCTGGTATTTTGCTTGTTATCTGTAATCTTGTGTTAATCTACACCGATTTGTCTCTGATTTGTGCAATTGACCTGCTTACTGAGCCTTTACACCCTCAGTGTTTGGCTGAAGAAGCTTGTGAAAAATAAGGTCTGCCAAATTTAGAAGGCTACTGCTGTTATTTCAATGTGTTGGATACATATTTAATCAACACTTAAATTTAAGTATTGGATTCGGTATCAGCAGATACTCAGTATTAAAGGACTCGGATCAGGATTGGGGCCCACATGATTGACTGGGACATTACTACCTCTTCATATATGCTCAATAACTGCACCCTGCCTAATAATATAAATAACAGGTCTGAGCATGTATTAAAATGAATTTCTGTGTTTACATTACAGGCTTTAGGTGTATGTGAGTTTATGCATGTGTTTTTGGTCTGTTCTCTCTACACATGTGCCGTGTCAAAGCTGTCAATTACTCAGTTGTCTAATTTCTTAGTCATATGATTAGTCTGCTACTGTCTGACTACTTTTTTTTTTAAATCAGTGCTCTGTATTTTCCTTGCCTCAGGTTTGTTCCATTCAAGTCTGAAAGTGTCATGGAGATAAGACAGTTTGCCTTGACACACACAGTTTTCTTATGCACTGTTCAACATGCTTGTTTCTGCATTCTTTTACCTTTCATGTCACACTCAACTTGATTAACTGGATGACCAAAATGCAAGACTAAGAGAGAGGAGAGAGTAGGCAAATTCATAGTTTATTTTAGTTACAGGAGAGGTAGAGGGGTTCCAGAGATTGGTGCGTGTGTTTCTGGTGGCATGGCTAGCAATGGCAAGGAGCATGGGGAGTCGCTGGGTTGTTTGTTTGGCAGAGGTGGTGCAGGTAGGCAGTAGCAAGCCTGGTCACAGGAAGATCACAAAGTTAAACAAGGTTCCAATAACTACGATTCACAAAATACAGGACTTAAGTTCAGCCATGTTGTTACCGCATGGTTTAACTGACGATCTGGCGAAGATTAAAGTAAAGAGCTGGGGTATATAAACTGACACTCTTGATTTTTCAAACCGTTTTGTACCCCTATGTATACCGCCCATCTGTGGCAACTGTACAGAAGGAGCAGCATGCAGAAACTTAATGTAGCATATAATGATGGAATGAGGCTGCTGCTTAAGGTGCCACATTGGAGCAGTGCAAGTCAGATGTTTGTCAGTGTTGGTGTGCCCACCTGCTCTGCAGTGCTGCGTAATATCATGTACAGAAGAAAACTCTGACATGGGACTCAAAATACACAAGGAGAGGGAAAAACACAGGACACACAAGGGTCACATTTCAAGCTTATACAAAAAATGTTAAAGAATGAAGTTAAACAAATGTTACACCTTAATCCTTGATCTATTTTTTCCTCCTTTGTTACAGATGTCCATTAGTCATCATGAACCTGACCTCCGGCTCTGATTCTATCAACTTCCTTTCAAACAGTTCTCCTGGCATGAGAGACCAGCCTGATACCACCATCATAGTTGAGCCTGCCATCTTAGGTACTGTCTACATCACTTATTATTTTTATAATAAGGGGGCAGCTGTGGCTTTTTGGCAGAGCCGACCGTCCCCCACCCCAAGTGTCCTTGAGCAAGATACTGAACCCCAAATTTCTCCTGAGGGCTGTGCCTTCGTTGTGTGTGAATGGTTATTTCCTTTGTACTGATGGGCAGTCACCATCAGTGTGTGAATGTGATATGTAGTGTAAAAGCACTTTGAGTAGTCAAAAGACTAGAAAGGCAATATACACGTACAGTCCATTTACCATTTATAATGCAATGTAGGTATTGAGAAGTTTTGTGCACATTATAAATATATTTTTCTATTCAATAAAACTACAAGTAGAGGAGAGCAAGGAAGACAAAAGAGCTTATAGCTCCCTAATATCAAACACATTTTAAATACAATCAAGTTAATAAAAATCTGGAAGACGGGGTGAGAAGATAGACAAATGTAGAAAGAATAGATAAATGAAATACATCGATACATACAATTGATTAAACAGAAAAGACTTGAAAAGCTCATAATGATTTAACCCAAAGAATCCTTTGTCATTCTCGGGGACAGTAGTTGTAGGCTCTCCAAATGTCTGCCGTGAATTGTGACTCTTTTTTCATGACTTTTTTCTTTACATCTTCAGGTGGCTCTTACCAGGAGTTGGCCATATTATCTGACAGTGATGGTGGGTGGAAGCAGCATAATGTCAGTCAAGGAGAAAACTTCACTGTATCACCAGTTAACAGGACACTAATGCTGCCATCAGAGGACTTTGACCCATTAGGAGGACATACTATCTGGCAGGTAACAATCAGTAGTGTTTCTAACAAAACAGTTCTAATTTTAACTTTTTTCTTATTGCATCAGTTTTAGTGCTTTGGAGACAAAGTAATACTGAATAAGCCATAAACAAACCATTAATGGACATTTTTTTAAGTTTTAGATATATATGTTAGTAATTCATACGTCATATGGCTTACTATTGCAGTTTTTGCCACCTAAATGTGCAAACATGTGACGTGTACACTGCAGGTTGAGAACAGAGCAGGCAGTGCATTTTTTGGGCCTCACTTTATAAATTCCATAGCTTCAGTAGTGAGGATTTCTAACCACCAGATAAACATTCAACTTTGCTCTTCCTCTACAAACCTCCAGGGAATTTATGGTTCATTTGAACCGGTTGCTTATAGTTCGTGTTCCAAGATAAACTTTGCTGTCTATGGAAAGCTATGAGACTTGTCTAAATTAATTATTGACTTGATTTTCTCTATGTGATGTAAGTACTTTCATAAAGGTGGTTAAATTTTAGTCATCCATCCACCCATTTTCAAATTAAGTTTATGTTTAACGAGAGAAAGATGAAAACATCAGAGGTGACAGTAGATTTGCAATGGCCAGATTAAGTGATGATCATTAGTATCTGCATAAAAAATTCTGTTTTAGTGTGAGTGGCAGAAAATACTTACTTTATTTAAATAATAAAAACAGTGAATAGCAGATGACCCAAAATAGACCCTTGTGGAATACCTATAGTAACTTCAGCAGCGCTAAATCTAAAAAGGTTTTAAAACTTGGCTAGAATTTTTTTTAAATAATAGTGCACTTTAATGTTACTAATTGTCCAGGGCACTGACAATATAATACAAGTACAATACAAGTAAAGTAGCCATTTTTGTGCTGTGACACCTCTCCCATTTATACAGTCCAGTCCAGTCCTGGATAGTATAAATGAACAGTACAAAGGCTAGGAAGCACCAATCCTAACATCCTGCACACACCAACACAAAGGGCAGAAACTCCTCTAAAAGCCAGTACCAAGCATCCACAGCCGGAACAAAACACAATTACAACCTAGGCAATTATACTCATTATGACCAAAAACACACAAATATGCAAATCACAATGCCACGATTTCGTAATTTTCACCACTGGATGGTGATTGGTGTTGCTAAGCCAACCGTGGGCGGTGTCAATCGATTCTATTGGCTCTAACGCTCACAAAGAGGTGTCATTTATTCAGATCAGCCAATGGGCTGCTGAGCTATGGCTCTTTTTGTTAGGGCACAGAGCAGATGCAGCTGCATACTGTATGTACAGAGAGAGTGCCTAGGTGAATCTGAGCCAGATTATAAGCTCATAATGACTCAAAAACAGTTGTATTTGATAGAATGAGTTACCATAATGATATATTAGTGAAATATAATTAGTTTTCCTGCCTGGTACCTAAAACAGGTCAATGGCACATCTGGATCCAAATGGGCCCAAATGGCACATTTGCTGGTTCCACCTGGAAATATCTGTGATAAAATGTGTGTTAATTAGGTTCACTTTTTTAGCATCTACTTGAATCGAGGGTCTAAGGACAGTGGGTGTCGTCTGTTACAGATTGTGAAGCCCTTTGAGGCAAATGCGATTTGTGATATTGGGCTATATAAATAAAATTGAATTGAATACTTTTGCACAGTTACTTATCAGATATTATTTTAATCATTCTTACAAACTTTAGGCTTATTCCTATATGATTCAAATGTGTTTTCACTATAAATAAGGTGTTTGTTTTTTAGGCGGAGGTAGAAATTTCAATTTTCTACTGTTTTCCAGATGCATATTATGTGACAGAGTATAGATACCTGAATCCCTAGACTTCTATTGTAATCTCACAGGTCTTACCTTTCTTTTGAAACCAAGATTATGCATATAGCCTTTGTTGTTGTTAAGATATTGTTTTCAAGCTGGCGGCGCGTCCACACGCAGCGGCTTCTCTCTGTCCCGACAGAACGGTGTTTTCGTGTTTTTTGTCTTGTGAGTCGCAGTGTTTTAGTACGTCGTCATCACGTCTATCTGTCTTTAAGCGCGCATGCAGTCGTGAGTTTCTGCTGGATGCCGGCAGTGCCGCACTTTTAGAGTTAAACTCCGCGCATGCGGAACAGCTGCGAGATCTCGGACTGCTCCGGAGGCCTACATCATCACCGACCCCCACTGCTGCATCTCGCCCACAGCGGAAGAGCCACAAGCGGCGTGAGAGGAAGCAGAAGAGGGGTAAGCGCGGAGGTATCTGGGCTAGGCTAACGGCTAACCCACACAAGCCATCTATCCCCACCATCGTACTGGCTAACGTACACTCTCTGGACAATAAACTGGACTACATCCGATTACTACGTTCAACTCATAGGACTGTAAGAGACTGTTGTGTTTTTGTATCCACGGAAACATGGCTCAGCGACAGCGTTCCGGACTGCGCCATTCAGCTCGACCAGCTGAACCCCGATGCTTTTCTCATCATAGCTGGGGATTTCAACCATGCTGACTTAAAGAGTGTGTTTCCAAAAATACACCAACACATTAACTTTCCAACAAGAGGTAATAACATTTTAGACTTTGTTTACACCACACAGGGAGGAGCTTACAAAGCCCTCCCCCACCTTGGTGCCTCAGACCACATCACTGTCATGCTAATGCCTGCATACAGACCGCTCGTTAAAGTCGCCAAACCAGTTCGGAAACAGATTCAAGTGTGGCCAGAAGAGTCGTCGGACGCTCTTCAAGACTGCTTTGATACAACGGACTGGAATATGTTTAAGCAGGCTGCCACTTACAATAACACCACTGACCTCCAGGAGTACTCGGAGACTGTCACTGCCTACATCACCAAGTGTATTGAGGATGTAACAGTCACAAAAACCATCACTGTCTGGGCCAACCAGAAGCCGTGGATGACAGGGGAGGTCTACAGACTCCTGGAGACGCGGAACGCTGCCTTCAGAGCTGGAGATGAGGGGGGCCTG
>CM022492.1:142402-176682 GCA_011952105.1 Coreoperca whiteheadi | reverse complement strand
GCACCATGTTTCACCTACTTTCACGAAATGTTTGTGGGACATACATCATACCAAGACACACAAACAAGCCTCAGGGACCCCTACCCTAAACTCAACAGAAAGTCAGCCATTTTGAATTGAATCTGCAATTTTTGGCAATTGTTCGTCATTTACAGGGTCCGTACTTTATGGAGCTCACCCTAAAGAATTAATCAAATTGGCTCCAAATTTTCGGTGTGCAATCTCAAGGCATGGGCGATGAAAAGTTGTGCTATCTGTGAGTTTTAGCTGAGGGGCGTGTCCGTGGCATGGCGTTGAAAATGAATGATTCACCATGACAGGGGAAGTTGTTATAACTTCAGTGTTCATGCTCATGCCCATTTTTTTTTAACCATTTACAGACATTTACAGTCCATTGACGGACTCCTAGAGAATTAATTGGATCACCTACAAATTTTTGCAGTGAAATCTACAGAACTTTGCGATTAGAAGTTGTGCTTACTGTTAGTTTTCGTTAAAGGGCATGTCCTTGATGTTTCGCAAAGAAACAGGAAGTTGGTGTAACTTCATGTACATGGTCAAATTTGCTCCAAATTCAAAATGATTGATAAGACTCCCGCCCTGAAGACATCTACATGCAAACATTCAGTCATAGTCATAAAGCCAACAGGAAATTACAAGTTTTATGCTCCTCCTAGCAAGTTAACCACATCCATCCCCAATCTTGCCAGAAAAGCCTTAAAACATAAATCATGTTGTATTGTGATGCTTGGGAGTTTTCGTCAAACAGTGTGTTTGTGGCTTACTGTCGAATGTTGTTGTTTTGCCATGAACAGGAAGTTGTTGTAACTTAAGTGTACATGGTCAATTCTGCCCCTAACTTCCCATGGTTGAGAAAAGTGCCGAACTGACGAAATCCACATGCCAATATTCAGTCATAGTCATAGCGCCACCTACTGGCAACAGGAAGTTACATGTCCTGTACTCTTACTCCCACGAGGTTAACCAGATGCACCTCAAATATGTTCAGCAAAGTCTTCATGATGATTCATGGTGAACATTGTGAGGTTCCATCGAACATTGTTATCATGGCGAGACATTATTCGCCGTGAAACAAGAAATTGTTGTGCCTTGAGTGTAAATTGTCCGATCTGCCCAAAATGTCTGCCCCACATGTTTAATAAGAGTCCCAGCCTGAGGACATTCACATGATAATTGGGAGCTATAATCATTCTGCCACTTGTTGGCAAAAGGAAGTAAACCTTGCATGACAATCATTATTTGGTTTACCTGAAAATTTCAGGATGTGGTGTACAGTTGATACACTGAAACATGACCTATAATTACTGGGTGTTCTCTAGTGTCACAGAGTGGACACAGGAAGTGACATTCAACTCCTTCGTGCTGCGTCCAGAACACGTGCAAATTCAGAGCCGCGCGTGGGACCCCCGGCAGTGACGCCGAGGCTGTGTTGCACCCCGACGTGTGGTCAGGTGCGAGGGCCCGTTCAATGCTGCTTGCAGCTTTAATTTCAGTTGGATTTGGCTATGGTTCTGAGACAATATCCCAATTCAATGGTGTTTGCTGCTCAAAGGCATTTTCGGACACCGTTCTCTTATTAAGGATAATTCATAGCTTCCTAGCTTCCAAAGGTTTGCTCAGCTCAATGTTAATGTGTCGAAAGTTAACTCTGTCACACTGGAGTTTCAGAGTGCACAGTAAACCAAGACTGCATTTTGAGTCATTATAACAAAATCAGTAAAAAGGCTCTGGGGCCAGTGGTCTGTGACTTGTGGCTTGCAATAGACTACGTGGCCAGTAACGCCTCAGTCATGAACCTGCTTGTCATCAGCTTTGACAGGTAGCAGAACATGATTTAATATATATATATATATGTTTTTAAAATTCACTCAAATGAAGTATTTGGTCACCATCATTAATTGTTGGTACTACCCTCATGAAAAACCTATATGATGATTTTTTTAATGAAATAGGACACCTGTGGATGCTAATATCTACTAGAGGATTTGTAAGGTTAGGTTTGTAAGGAGTTGCTTAGTAAAGGTCCATTTTCTGATGAATGTACAGTGTTTTAATATTTAATGGAGTATCCAAATCACAAAAAGCATAAATCTTCATCTGGTGACTGTTAGTGTAACTATCAAGAACGACAATGTAGTAGCAGTAATGCCCGACACAGTTACAGTTACTCTGAAAGTGTACAGTTGCCTACTTTCTTTCCGTGCCCTCTTAGGTATTTCTCTGTGACCAGACCTCTGACCTACCGGGCCAAGCGTACAACCAAGCGGGCCATGACGATGATTGGATTAGCCTGGTCCATCTCGTTCATTCTCTGGGCCCCAGCTATCCTGTTCTGGCAATACATAGTCGGTGAGCGGACAGTCCAGCCTAATGAGTGCTACATCCAGTTCCTGTCCGAGCCCATCATTACATTCTGCACTGCTATCGCTGCGTTCTATTTGCCAGTAACTATTATGGCAATCCTGTTTTGGAAGATCTATCAAGAGACAGAGAAGCGTGCTAAAGATGTACAAGGTCTCAAGGGATCTGGGTCAGGCAATAGCCCAAGTCAGGCTCAAAATCAAGGGAATGGTAGTGGAAGAGCTGGGGGAGAAGGTGTGAATAACAGCCAGGATTCATCAGCCATGCTGCGCCAAATTAGCTCTAAAAGCTGCAGCACCTACGAACTAAATCAGGTAGCTTCAGAGAAGAACAACGAGGACAATGCCAGCATTACAGGGGGAATGGGTAGCAGAGGGAGGTGTGGCGCATTCTGCTTCCAGTTTTCATCACTGCTGCCAGGGCGCCATGCATCCAAGAGGTCCGTCAACACCACAACAACTACGGTTGGTGAGACAGAGCAGAGCAGCAGTGACAGCTTTAACAACAATGAAGTTGGTGCTTCTGGGGACCAGTCAGGTTCAGAGGAGGAAGCTGATGGTGCAGACCCATCAAGGCCTCCAACAGGTTGGACATAACCCTACTAAGTGGTGTTGTCTGAATGATATTTATAAAAATAATACAAATATACATGATGTCTAATCTATCTATTTATCTATCTAGATGGTAAGAAATCTAGAAAGGTGAAGAAAAACAAGGAGAAGCAACCATTGTCATCCAACAAAATTCGAAAAGGGTCACAATCAAACCCTGTCACCTCATCACCCGCTGACCAGTCACCTGCAGCCATTACCATGAAAGATGCCGCTATGGCCAAACGCTTCGCCTCTAAGGCCAAGACAGAGATCAACAAGCGCAAGAATGAAAAAAAGGCAAATGAGAAGAAAGCAGCACGGACACTCAGCGCCATCCTGTTTGCCTTTATTACAACATGGTTACCATACAACATCATGGTGTTGGTCAACACTTTCTGTCAGGACTGTATTCCAGAAACTCTTTGGGCACTGGGCTACTGGTTGTGTTATGTTAATAGCACAGTCAACCCCATGTGCTATGCCCTGTGTAACAAGACCTTTCGGACAACTTTCAGGGATATTTTGATGTGCCAGTGGAATCAAAGGAAGAACAAGCCTAATTTTCATCAGAGAAATGCTGTGGCTTTCAGGAAAAAAGACCCAGTGTAGAGTACAGTGGCAAATTATTGGATGGATCTGTGCTTAAAAATGTATTTCCTGATCTAGATTCAAAATTAGAATGCAGCATACAAACCTCAAAAAGGGCCCAGTAATACACATAGAATGAATAAGGCCATATTCCGACCAAATCAGGCATTGTAATGATTAGCTGCAGTGGTGTGTGGGGGTGGGGGCGTGTTTGTGCTTTAATTTATTAGATATTTAGCTAACTCTGGCACAACATTTGTGTTGTGTATGGTCCCTGTTAAATAAATTAATAAAATAAACTAAATGTAACTGCTGTGACACAATCAGAAAATAACATTCACTGGCTTCCTCGCTAATGGGGCTCCCTCTCCTCATTCACTCTCTAGCTTGCTCGGCCACCACTGTCTCGCTGTCTCTCTCTCTCAAACTTGCTATTTTTCAGCATACACACACACACAGTTGTTGAAGCTGGGGACACGAAATAAACCAAGTGAGGACACAAGTGGGAGAGTATCATAGTTTGGTCCTTGAAATCTGCCTGGACAGTGACTGGTTTTGGTGATATGTCAGGCTGACTGTAGAGCAGTTTGACCGGTCTCATTGCCAGATTGACCACCGCAGCTTGACATCAGGTTGTCTTTCTCCAAAAGTTGATTCTCTTTCAGCTTTTCTGCCACAGGTCGCTGTGTTTTTTTTTAGCATCCACTGCGGCCCCCACAGCAGCAGCCAAAATGGACTACCCCCACTGGGAGGGCTGGCGTTTTCACCGCAGCGCCGGATTTGGTCTGAATTGGCCCTAGTGCTTATTCACGGTTTGATAGGTTTACTGTCTACTGAAATATTGCTTTGCTATAAATGATGTCAGCTATGACATACAGTCAGTTGAATTGTACTGTATGATTGTATTATTTTGAGAGTATTTTATTTTGCTAATATTACCCAATGGGCATTAGTTTTAGCTAGGTCTACCAATTAAACTGACAACTTATTGTCTATAACATCCAAATACACTTATTAAATTTGAATTCTCTTGATCAAGATTTTAAAATATGTCTTGTCTGTTGTGACTGTGGAAGTGTATAGGGGATATTTTCTAAATGATAATGTAAACATAAAATTAAAATGCAATTCCATAATAGCATTATAATTTTCCACATATGTGTTATTTGAGTAAAAATTAAAATGCAATAATTCAATTTTTATATTCACATACTTGTATGGGCTTTCTATGACTATATTACAATGAAAATGGAAAAGCTGTTTGACATTTAATTTCTAGAGTGGTATCCCACTGTACAGTGGTTCAGAGTTTTTTTTGCTGCTCTCACTTGTTTTTGTTTTTTTTAAATAAAACTGCCTACTGCATACAAGGAAGCATTTATTGATTTGCACAGACTTTTGTGTATATTAGTCACACTGCCCGTCATGTCTGCGACCTGTGAACGCAACTCACAACAGCTTTTCCATTTTCATTTAAATAAACACTTACTAAAATCGAATAAATATCAGTAAAGAGATTTTTCAGCTATAGTAACCACCGATGAGGACAGTAGTAGACAATAATAGATTCCTGGTGATACCTTGGTTTAAGTCAAGTGATGAGTTTTGAATGATTATTATTCAGTATTTTAGTATCAAGATGCAAACAGCAATGTATTGTCAACTAAAAACTAAACACTGTGTGACACTGACCCCTATCCCACTTGATTGTCTGTACAGCTGTATTACTATAAAATAATTTAATAATGTTAAGACACATGTTCAGTGAACATTAGGCAATAATGTAACAGTATCACATGTCAGCTTGCTAAACTGCAACACATGTTGGGAGGGCCGCGTTCAATGCAACAAGAGTGTTTTGGACTATGGACAAAACACGCCAAACCACGTTGTGAGTAGCCAATGGAAGGGGAGAAAATGGAAAGTGCCCGATTCTGTCGGTTAAATACAAGAAATAATCTAGCCTACTTAAAGAGTAACTATACCCCAAAACCAATGTATATGGATATTTAGTGTTGTTGATGGATTCAGGTCCAAATCTTGACATTTTAGTGCAAAGTATTTAATTCTACATATTGTTTTATAAATATGTATAGTGGCCGCCCTCTACAGATTGAAACCCGGCTATTGCAATTGAATTCTGCTATTGGCTGATCTAGAGGCAGGTGACTTATATGGAGGTAGCGTTCATCATGAACCCCCCCTCCTATTTGAACAGGCACTTGTCACATGTTACACTGCTCTGATTGTTTGTAGGTCTGGGGCTGCTTTCAGTCTACAGGTCCATCCAGCGCAACGCACCAGGCTCACAATACTAAGATTAAGGCAGTGCTGATCAAATATGAATCCAGATTCTGTCACTGCGTCGCCTATTTCCTGCCTCAAATGTTTTCAGAAACACATCTCAGTGAACTGTTTAGCTGTAATTTGAAAGGTTTGTGACCAGGCCACAATTGTTTTTCTACTTAAAAATGGACCAAGCGGGGCCCCGTCTCAGCGCTATGTGACATCAAACATTTTGTTGCTCTGATTGGTTGTAGGTCTATCCAGTTGCACCTCCTCCCAGCTGCCCATGTTGATACTTGTTTCACGTTCTAGAGGCACTTCAGCCAAAACTTTGGGGTTTAGTTGCCCTTTAACACGAAATGATGTGCATCAGTCCATTTGCAATGCTTGGAACACTGTTGCCAATTTCAAAATGGAAAACTTCAGAAATAGCTAATAAAAAATTGTCCAACACATTCAGAAATGCTGTGATTAGGTCTACATGTATGTAAAATATTTTAAACAAGATTTATTTTGGACACTTGTGTTCAGGGTGAGTGATTTTACTAAATAAGAAAAAGCTGTATGCATTTCATCTTTTTCCACAGAGCCATGAACAAACTGTGCTCTCCCACTGTGTATCCAGCACTGTTCTTTTTTTTTTTTCACAGATTCATTCATGGAATTGAATCAGAATGAGAGAAAGTATTTTGCATTAGAAACTACAAATAAAATGAAGTCCTTTCATATTTGTTGCTCAGTTGAGGTTTCCTGCTTGGATTAAACACGTTTAAATTAATAGCCCCAAGCACTTTTTGACCTACTCACTAACTGGACCCATGTTCCTTGTTTTGCCAGATGACACCAAACTCTACAAAACACATCCTTTCTGATCCACTTCTGCTGTTGTCACTGTGACTCTAATATGCAAATATTTCTAAGAGTTTGTTTTGACCTAAAGGATAAACACAAAGTATTTTGGTGGCTAACCTGTTTGTTTGCAAGTAAACTCCACGGGGCACCTTTAATTAATGTGTGCAACTCAACTCTTTACAAAATGTCATTTTTTGCATTGATGTTCACATATACATACATACATAGATATACAGCTCTAGAAAAAATTAAGAGACCACTGCAAGATTATCAGTTTCTCTGGTTTTACTATTTATAGGTATGTGTTTGAGTAAAATTACCATTTTTTGTCTCCACCAAATTTTCCATTGGGTGCGAGACACTGTGGCTTGTCGGCCTCTCCAGGTCTCCGTCTAACCATTAGACGACCAGGTGTTGGACAAAGCTGAAAATTGGACTCATCAGAGAAGATGACCTTACTCCAGTCCTCTACAGTCCAATCCTTATGGTCTCTTGCAAACCTCAGCCTGGCTCTTCTTTGCTTCTCATTGATGAAAGGCTTTTTTCTAGCTTCGCATGACTTCAGCCCTGCCCCTAGGGGCCTGTTTCGAACTCGTCGTGCACTTCACCCCAGCTGCCCTTTACCATTCTTTTTGTAGGTCACTTGATGTCATCCTATGGTTGTTGAGTGACATTCAAATGAGTTGGCGGTCATTCCAGTCAGTGGAGAGTCGTTTTCGCCCTCTGGTGGTTTGTAGCTTTGTTGTCCCCAATGTCTGCTGCTTACCCTTGTTCTTATGAACTGCCGTCTTTTAAATTTTAAGGATAGAAGCAACACGACGCTCACTGTGTCCCTCTGCCAGTAAAGCCAGAATTAAACCCTTATTTTCCTCTCTCAAAACTTTCCTTTTCAACTCTTTTGGCATGGTCAATAGTTATTTTTTGATTCCAATTACTTTTGAGGTACTACTAGCACTGTTCTTTGCCATCCAGCTAGTCCTATTGCAAGAGGATAGTGATGACCACAACATACTTATCTGTGTTGGAATTCAACCGACACATGAATGGAATGGCTGCCATACATGTAGAGATGCTGATTTAAGAACAAATTGCAGTGGTCTCTTCATTTTTTCCAGAGCTATATATCTATATATATATATGTGTGTGTATGTATAAGCTTTAACATATTTACCCATGATTGCTGAAAATATTTTAATAAACGTAAACAAACAAAACAGAATAAAACAACAACAAAAAGCAAAAAAAGGGCAAAGAGGGGCTTTTTGATATTTGGAGTTGTTATATTGGTGTTGGGAAGATCTGAGTGGGTGTAGAGAGGCATCATCTCTGGGTGAACTGCAGGAAGGGAGACCAGGTGTTATGGAATGGGGTCAGATTGTCCTTTATGGTTGATGTGAGCTTTTCTAGGTTTCCGTGGTCTGTTAACAGATTGAGCCAGAGGCTTATTGATAATTTTGTTCTGTCTTTCCAGTAAGTGAGAAATATGTTTTTGTTGGACACAGTTAAGGCAATCAAGATGAAAGTTTGGAGATGTTTTGAGATTGTAAGTGATGTCGGAAGTGCGATGGAGGGGGAGAGGGGGACAGGTTGAGGACCTCAGAAGCTTTCCCATGACCTTCGACCAAAACTGCTTAATTGCTGTGCAGAGCAAGAATGCATGGAAGTGGTTGTCTATTGCAGAATGGAAATGTATTGTTGCATATAGTTTGCCAATTGATGTGTGACTGATCTATATTCAAATCTGATGTCCATTTGTTTATTGGTATTGAAACAGTATTGTCAAGGTGAGAAAAGAGTTGGTAAATCTGTGATAATATTTTTTTGGATGAGAATGAACAAAGTATTAGTAAGAAGAGAGGAGTGAAGTTTAGGAATATATGGATATGAATTTTCTTTTATATAGTCTCTTTCAACTATATGTACTGCTAGTGACAGTGATCATGTAAGTTGTCTGTTTCTTTGAGAAGGTCAAAGGTCATGAGAGAGCTGCCACTGAAAAGGTCCCCCAGGCTGGTTACTCCTCTCCGTTTCCACACAGGGAAACTGACAGGTTCCTTATTGATTTTAAATACCAGATAGGGGTGACAGCAGAAGGAGATAATTAGAGATTTAGTATGTCATTTGATTTCCACCAGGCAGTGACAGTTGTATTCATGGTGTTAAATCTGAAGCAGCGATGGGTCTGATTTATCTCTTAATGCAATATCCTGAATATGGAGATCCTTACAGATGGTCTGTTCAATATCAAGCCAGGCAGAATTGGAGTTGTTTGACCAGTGTCTAATATATAGAAGCTGGTGGGAGAGAAAATAGTGATAAACATTTGGTTCATTGAGACCACCATGTTGTTTGGGTTTTTGGAGTGTAGCTTGATCCTGGGCTTTTTGCCTTTCCAGGAAAATGTATTTACTGTTGTTTAGAGAAAAGAACCAGCCCAGGGATGAATTAAGTGGGGTCATGCAAATAGATATTTTAGGAAGAATTTTCATTTTAATGGTGGAAATGCAGACAACTAAAGACAGTTGGCGTTCATTCCATGTATCCAAGTCTTATTTGATACGATGAAGCAATGGGATAAAATTAAGTTTGAATATATCATTTGGGAATTTTTGGGAAAAGGATTCCAAGGTATTTAACGGATTAAGTTGTGTGGTTATGTAACGGACGGTGATAGAAGTGTCAAGAACTACAGCTCAAGGGAGGTTTTTCCACAGTGTCTTTATCAGCTGCAGAAGACAATGAACACATTAATTAGCCTCCTAGCTTCATCTCACTGCACCTCTGCTTCCCTCAGCAATGCGGAATGAGACTGAGCTTACATATATTTTAAATACATTACAAACACATTATTATAATATGACATATATATATTTGCATCACAATGTATTATTCCTGAGAGTCCTTATTGCTATCCAAAGAAGACCCATTAGAACTGGATTCTAACAGTCCCCAACCTCAGCATCCCAGTCAAAATGGCTTAGAGGCAGAATCTTGGATTTAGACCAGTTGATGGAATAGCCAGAAACCTTGCCAAAGCTGATAATCAGATTGTGGACTGACCGGAGGGAGGTTGAGGGATTTGTTAGATATAACAATATTCAATCAGCGTATAGACTGATTTTATGATGGTGTGAATTGGTTTTGATGCCTGAAATGCTGTCACTCTGTCTTATGGCTGAGTGAAAGTAAATGGTAAATGGTGAAAAGGAAATGGTAAATGGACTGTACTTGTATGCCCCCTGGTTATTTGATATTCTACGCAAACATCGTGCCAGCCTCTGGTCATCGGAGAGAAAATGGCATAAATCAAAAGATCCAGCTGACCTCTGTTTCTACTAGTCTCTCCTATCTAATTTCTCAGCTGATGTCACCTCTGTAAAAACTGACTACTACCACTCAAAGATCAACCACTCATCTGACTTCTCGCACTCTTTTTGAAACCTTCTCTGCTCTCCTTTCTCCGCCTGCTCCCCCACCTTCATTGGATTTAACAGCTGATGTTTTTGCGTCTTTCTGTCAGGGTTTGGGAATACTTTCCCTAACTCCCTCATGTTTCCCAGTGTTTTGCCCTGCCTTTTGTTTCTTGTCTTCTTGTCTGTCTGTCTATCACTCACCTGCGCTCCGCCTACCTGCACACCTGCAGCTCATCTCGGCTCATCACCACCTCCTGCAGTATTTAAACACCGGCTCAACCTTCCAGTCTTCGCCAGATTGTGGTCCGTGGTACTTACGTCGGGCTCTTCCCTCCTGAACCACTTATGAATATTGTCGAGTGTTATTTCGTACCCTCTGTCTCCACATCCAGAAATCCTCCCGTCTGCCTCGTCCACCTGCCTGTCTCGCTCCGTGGATTATCCTATCACCTCTTGCCTGCATGCCTCGTTCCACCCGGCTCCTGCAAACTCCTCCTGGTACTTCAGCCTGTCAACCGGCACCCTTCATCCCCAGTTTGTATGGACTCTCTACCTCCACTTACGGCTGTGGCTTGGTGGCAGAGCGGTCGTCCACCAATCGGAAGGTTGGTGGTTCGATCCCGGCTTCCCCCAGCCATGTGTCGAAGTATCCTTGAAGTCTGGGGCGAGGATGATCTGGCGGGAGTCTGGGAGAACAAGCGAGCGAAGTTGCCGCAGAGCCGGTGAGGCAGGGCTAGAGAGCTGGAACGGACCTGTACACAGAAAGCAGAGTTAGCTCGTGGCAAAGGTAGATACAAGAGATTAAGTCTTGCTAACGTGGTGCTGATCTATGTTACCGGACGGTAAACAGACGATCTGGCAGCGGCCAAGTGTAGAGCAGAGCTCTAAATACCCTGGCGCTTGATTTGTGATTGCCACCAGCCGTGAATACCAGAAGGTTCCACCTCTCCCATTCCAGCACCTGCTCCCAGGTTCTGGAAGCAACCACCACAATCCCCACCCATCTCCTTCAGGCCATCTCTCCGTCTGTTGTCCCTGCTCTGACCCACATCAACTCATCCCTCACCACTGGGTCCTTCCCCACAGCTTTCAAAGAAGCCCATATCATTCCGCTAATGAAGAAAGCCACTCTCAATCCGACACTATTAGAAAACTACAGACCGGTTTCCCTCCTTCCTTTCATTGCCAAAGCTCTGGAGCGAGTTGTGGTCAACTAGCTCTCTTCCTTTCTCACACAGAACAACCTCCTGGACAGCAACAAGTCTGGTTTCAAGAGCGGCCATTCCAAAGGGAGACCGCGCTGCTCTCAGTTGTCGAAGCCCTGAGACTGGCAAAAGTGACATCCAAGTCAACTGTACTTATCTTACTGGATCTGTCTGCTGCCTTTGACACAGTTAATCACCACATCATCCTGTCCTCTCTCAGTGCTATGGGTGAAATTGTGTTACAAAGGTTCAAATCGTAACTCTCGGGTAGGTCATTCAGAGTATCCTGGAGAGATGAGGTCTCTGAGTCCCAACGTCTCAAGGGGGGTGCCGCAGGGCTCGGTGCTTGGACCGCTACTCTTCTCCATCTACATGACATCTCTCAGCTCGGTCATTCAGAAGCATGGCTTTTCCTATCACTGCTATGTGGATGACACACGACTCCACTTGTCATTTCACCCTGACGATTCAAGTGTCTCTGCTCGCATCTGAGCATGCCTGAGTGACATCTCGCTTTGGACAAAGGACCATCACCTGTAGCTGAACCTTGACAGAACGGAACTGCTTGTGATGCCGGCCAACCCAAAGATTCTCCACAACCTCTCCATTCAACTAGGCTCATCGACCATTATGCCGTCCAGCATGGCCAGAAATCTCGGGGAGGTAATTGATGATCAGCTAAACTTCAAAAGTCATGTCGCCAGCACCACCCGGTCCTGTAGATTTCCTGCTAAAAGGGTTTTTTTTTTTTTGTTTGTTTTTTTTTGGGTAGTTTTTCCTTAGTCGACTCAAGGGTCTAAGGAAAGAGGGTGTCGTATGTTACAGATTATAAAGCTCTTTGAGGCAAAATTGTGATATTGGGCTATATAAATTAAATTGAATATACTATATAATATAGTATGGGATAAAAGATAGTATAGGTGAAGGACAGGGATGGTGCAGGGGACCTCACTTGGCAGGGCTTAGGGTAGGACTGATGTCTATGTCAAGCAGAGCCAATGACCAGCATCTCAGTTTTTACGGAATTTAGGAGCAGGAAATCAGATGACATCCAGGATTTCATAGCAGATATACTGTACAGATTTCTAATTTGAGCATTATCATCTGCCTTTAGAGTGTCACACAGCTGAGTATCATCAGCATAGCAGTGGAAATAAAAACTGCGTATAATTTGGCCAAGACGTGAAAGAGAAAAGCATAGGGTCAAGAACAGAGCCCTGAGGTACTCAACATTTCACATCAGAAAATAATGATATAATGGAGGTAATGAAAATATAAGAAAGATAAGATTTTAACCAGGCAAGAGCCAGTCCAGAGACGCCAAGTAGAAGTAGTTGGGAGTATGCTGTGATCAATGGTATCAAGAGCCATACTTCTGAATGGAATGGAATGAAATTTGAATCCATGGTAAGCTGATCATTTACCACTTTAATAAGTACAATTTCAGTGAAGTGACAGGCCCTAAAGGCCGATTTAAAAAAGATTGCTGTTACGTATGTGAGCTGAAAGTTGCTGAGACAGTTTTAACTGATCTACCATAACATTAAACTGAGCCAACACGGATAAGAAATCCAAAAAGTGGGCAAACTCCCTCTGCTGAGGAAGATCAGGTGGTATGATCAAAAGCTCAAGAGCAGCTACTGAGGGGACCTTTTGGTGATATTGTTTTGATCAACTAAATTGATTTTAAAAGTAAGTGTGTGAGTTAACTGTTAACGGAAAATGAAGACTAACTCACAATTAGCACCATATGTAATATAGGCAGGAGTCTGTATAGCAGGGTGTAAATTACCCCACTGTCAGTCCCAGCATCTTTATTCCTCTCAGGTCTTTTTACTCTTTTTTTTTTTTTTTTTTCCCCCAGCAGGCCTGACTTTTTGTCCCCATCCCAGTTGCTCTCCATCTCTCCCTGTCTGCATCTCTGTCAGAGCTCCACTGAGCATGCAGTGCCTGCGTCACTTCTTTCAGCAGATGGAGAGGGGGGGGGGGGGTAGTAAGACAGAGTGAGAAAGGGGAGGGGGGAGCTGTATCCCTCCCTTGCATCAGCGTCAACATCACAGCTACGCTAGCCTTCGTCACCGGAAGACAACGAGGAAGATCGTCGCACAACAGCTCTAAAATAAAACACCACCATCATCATCAGCAGCAGCTCCTCGTCCATCGTGTATCCACAGATTAGGCCGAGACGCTTCAACCTTCTCCAGTCACAGGGATCTAAAACCTCCCCCAGGCAGGACGCGCTATCCCAAGCATGACCTGAGAGGAGAGGCAGAAATCCATCGGACACTCTCCATCAACATGGGCAACCAGGAGGCTAAGCAAAAGAAAACTGCAGCGGGTAATGGAAGCTACCCTTCACTGGATGATGGATGGAGAGAGGGAGGAGGGGACATGACAAAAAAAGGAGGAAAGAAACTCCACGGTAAGCATGGAGGTAAAGGAACAGGCAGTGGTGGAGGAGGGGTGTGTGGCCCGGGACCAGGAAAGAAGAAAAACAAATCTGAGTCCAAGTCCTCTGTTTTCTCCATCCGCAAGAGAAAGGGCAACCTGAAAGGGAAAGGAGATGCATGTTCATCAGTAATAGGCTCAAAGGAGGACATTTTAGTATCTCAACATGACGAACTGGACAGCACAAAAACACCTGAAATGTCTGCAGATGAGCTTGGACAGTCAGACACTGAGAGTGCTTTCCCTGAGAAGAAAAAGAAACCAGAGCATGGGAAAAAGAATGAAAATGGAGGAGAGCAGAAACAGCAGATGCAGCGGAAAGCCTCAACAGCAGCAACATCTCCTACAGAGGATGGAGGGCAAAAGGGAGGGAGCTCGGGGTCGGACACGGATATCTACAGCTTCCACTCAGCAGCTGACCACGAGGATTTGCTAGCAGACATCCAGCTCACTATAAGGCTCCAGCACCAACAGCAGCATGGGGGGGTTAACTTAATTGTCGAAGCTCAGGGAGGGGGAGAAAGGGATCTGAGCTGGGGAGGAGAGGGGAAGAAAAATCTGAGTAATGGGGTAGTTGAATTAACTCCTGAGGTGCTTGACCTGACCCCAGAATTAGAACTGGGGTCTGATGCGCTGTCATTCCTAGAGACAGGAAATCTCTCTGGCTCTGTCAAGCACACGGACCAGCCACCAACAATACACCTCCCCTTTCAAACAGAGGTACATGAGAGGAGGGAGGAGGTGGAGCGTCCAGAGCTAAATCGGAAGGGGCAAAGGGAAAGAGAAGCTTCTCTTTGTGTTGCCACAGGCACAAAAGACCAGCATGCTTGGGTGCAGCAGCCCCCTCTCTCAGCCATCACCATGGATACTGCCGGGGGGGCAGCAGTCAGCCCAGTCGCCATGACAACCAGTGGAAACAGCTTCCGTGATCTCACATTTGACCGTGCTGGAAAAACCCCAAGGGAGGAAGAGGAAGCAGGAGGTGAAATCCGACAGAAGGAGGAGAGGGAGCCCGGGGTGGATGTTGATCTCAGTCCTCCACCCGCTGACAGCCACAACAAAAGTCCTGAACCCACCGAAGGGCTCAGCTCAGGGACCGTGTTTGAAGAAGGTGAGGGTCATTTAGGCTCGGCTACCAGTGCTGAATCCCTTGAGGACTGCCTGAGCGCTGGATCTGATTCCAACCACTCTGCTGCCACCAGCACCAGTGCCTCCCTCTCCAACCAGCAGTGCAGGAGGAGCAGCGTGTGCTTCAACATGCTGCCTCCCCTGGAGAGCCCCATGTTGGCCAAACGACTCCTCCGGTCCACCCACTCATCCACATCCTCTAGCCCTGTGGTGAAACCATACCCTCCCATCTTCCCCTCCTACATCAAGACTACCACCAGACAGCTCAGCTCCCCAGGACACTCCCCAGCCCTGTCCCCCTCCCACAGCCCCCTGTCCCCGCGCAGAGCCCACCATCACCTCCACAGGTATCTGTGGTGTTGCAGCATGTTAATTGTACTAATTATGTTCCAGTTTTTGCATGGGTTTTACCTTTGACATGGTGGTATGACAGCAGATATGATAGTGTGCTTTTTTTACATTAACTTGGATTTGGTTTTTAACTATCATCAGGTGATGTCAGGGTTATTGGATTGTTTTAGGCATCATTCCTATTAGTAAATACTCACCAAGTTAATTTCTGAGTTCTGGGAATGGGGTGTTGCTAAGTCAGACAGGGCAAGAAACACGAGTATTCTGAAGATTAGGCAGGTTGTAAACAAACCCACAGGTTAGTCAAACTTGGCAGACAAAATGATAAAATTTAAATTAAACCTAACTTCTTGGTTATACTCTGACCTACTGTACACTGTAGCTGTGTACATACAAGGCTTTCCTGCGCTAAGAGGGCTTGTTAGCAACATTTCAGGTGTGGTTTGGGTTTTAACTCCAAATAAAGCGGTTTAGATAATCTGGCTAAACTATTGCCTAAACGGCTTGTTTACAACCTGTCTGATTGTTTTACTGCCTGTGTGTCTTGCTGTGTAGCAATATCTCCATGTTCCCAGATCTCAGCAATTACCTTAGTGTGTATAATGTTATCACAACTGATAGAAATAATGCCCAAAGCTACAAAAATAATAAACCAGAATTGATCCTTTACTAAGCCCCGTGCCATTTAGTTATTGTTACGCCTGTCAAGCATTCCAATTTCACACTGAACGTATGCAGTAAACAGAAAAAAGTGGCAGATTTACCATCATAATAGAAAAAAAGCAGCTATCACTTGCAGATTTAATCAGCTGTGGCTAGCTAGCTAACTAATGATACCTCCAGGAGATATTTGAAACTCCATCTCTGCCTGACTCATGAAAATCTGAATCCTGACAAGGGGTATTATGCTTAACTACATGACATTATGTTAACTCAGTGCAAAAAAAGGCTAACCTTAAGCTAAACTAGAGGTCCCAGGTCATTATCCTCACCAGTTGATGATCAGTGTAGAATTGATAGAAATAATGGAGCAGCAATGTTCTTGTTTTGCGGGTAGAGCTAGTTATCCCTATATTTTACAGTACTATAAGAAAACATATGCCATTCAGAAATGTACTATAGAAATACATAAGTAAAAGCAACAATCGAGGTTCAATTTATGCTTTATTGTTAATATTTAATATTTATATTAGTTGTTTCACTTTTACTTGAGAATAAACTTTAGGATGAGGACTAACCAATGAGTTCAGGAATTTGTAAATCTCCCCAGAGCCAATAAACCCTCAAATCTGATAGTAGCAACTGGGACCGGTGTTACACTGGCTTCCACACAGTGGATGTTCCAGTGCTAAACTCGGCTTTTAGTAATGTCACCTTTAACCCCACAAAATATTGTATGTAAACAAACACTGTATAATCCACCCCTTACACTTTTGCTATTGTATCTTTGTTTTTGGAAAGATGATTAAAGTACCACAATCATCCAAGGTCTTAAGATACTGAGTATCACTCTTAAACCATGCACACCACTTCAGAATGTGAAGAAATTCCTAGACTGACAGGCCTGACATGCCTAGTTACTATTGCTAAGTTATGATTGGAGAATTGGTGTGTGAAGGAGGGGTTTAAATAGATCTACGTTGTTAGCAAATTTCTAAATTGGAGTTACACCGCAGTTTTACCTAGGTATTCAAACATCTAAAAAACTATATCAAAAGTACTTTAAACATTTCACAATATCATAGGTTACAATGATGTAACTACCATACCAGTGTTTTCATGAGTTTCACCAAAAGTCACATAAAGCCCTTTCAGACATGCAAAGTTAATCTGATGACAATTTAACATGTTGGTCTAATGTCTCTACAAGGACCCTGGTCACTTTTACATAAAAGTCATGAAGGCAATATTAGTAGTTAGACATAGTAACATTTCTGTACTTCTTTCACCACGATGAAGTATGAAATGATTGCAGGTTAATGTAAAGGTGAAACATGCAGAGCGAGCGAGAGAAATGTGCATCTGGTACCGCCTTTTAGATCATTATATTTATTACCTCAATCATCATAATATCTCATAAACAAAACCAGTTTAGTAAACCTGAAAACACTGTGAAAGAGCCAATTTTAAGTTGGTGAGTAGATTGATCTTGTCAGATCAGATCAGTATAAATTGTAAAAGAAGTTTAAAAAAACAAAACGTTTTTTAGTAATCCGACCAACAATCTCTCCCTATACTATCAATCTTCATTCATGCCAACTACATGGATGGATAAATATCCAGCGAAACACTTTACATACAGCAAGGGAGTAAACAGGACTTAAATGAGAGTCCCATCTTAATTCTCTGTCATTCAGTGCTTGTGCACTGTTGATATCACAAAACAGACAGTGGAATTCGCTCTCTAATAACATTAAATTAAGAAATGGATCAGTGGATTCATTATGGGGATAGGGACCTTCATGCTCACAATGGTCTTTAATTAAGGCTTCAACAGCAAAATAAGTTCACTGTTGCAGCCTGAGAGAGAAACAAACAGTCTTCATCCTCACTATCATTTATAACTCACCTCTGTTTTCTCTCTTTCTCACTCTCTCAAGTTGCCTAATATCACATGTGCGCGCAGCTTTTTTTGTAATTCTCCTGTCATGTCTGAATGAAGCATAAGGAACTAAACGTAAAAGCCACATGTTTGAATGACAAAAAGCCATCACATCCAACAGATGGATGATGCTAGCAGGTTTCCATATTCCTTGTCTGGAAAGGGCTTTACTTATTGATACTGCAGCCATTTCTTCAAAGCATGCAATGTTTCAGATTTCTACTTTTCTTCCATGTCCACTTCCAGACAGGCTTTTGTTTAATCTCCATATAGTATTAAAGTCAACTTGCAAAGACAGAACATCCTTGTGATATGCATTCCTTCACAGTTAGCATGATGCCTGCTTTTGTTGTTGTCAAAGTCAAATTATTGTGTGAAAATGCAGTGCAGAACTCAGTGCATCAGTGCCCCATTCACTTGCATTAAAATGCAATAACGTGCTTTTCACAGCAATAAAAGCATACATGGTGTTTAGGTGGGATATCTAACTGAAGCAGGTTTTAAGTTTTTAAAAGTAGATTTTCATTCATATCTGCATTGATAGCAGGGGTATTTTTAGGAGTTGATAAGTACTCGGGCTAAGCCCAGACCATCTGAGGCTAGGGACTGGGTGTGTGTGCATGCGCCACACCAATTTGGAAGCAAAGTCACGGTTACGTCACTGCAGTTGCTCGTGCATTGTGGTGGCCAATAAACAGCGGAAACAATATATACATGAGGCAAATGGGGAAAAACTTCTGTGAAATTGTTTATTTAAACCAGTATGAATATTAGGCTATCGAACAACACTTAAATTACAAATCATTTATTTGATCTAGCTCTAAGACACCACTCATCTAGGCCAACCTCACACACACACAGAGAAAGAGAGACCTGACTCACATGACAATATTTACAACTTGTGTAAATTTTTATGAAAAACTGTTTTAATTCTTTTGATTGGTGGACTAAAAAATTATTTTAAAAAAATGGAGGATCTGAGACATATTTGGACTTTATCACTGCTTCAAAGGAAGGAAGTCAAGTTTTTGCCTGTAAATCTTAATGAATTATACTTTGGCGCTCATGGTTTCTGTAAAATGAACTGAGCAATTGAATTGTGGAGAATCTAACCGATCTAACAATATAGCAAACTGACACAAGTTTAAATGTAAAAGTGAGACAAGGTCAGGAAACCCCACCCTGTTGCTACGGGTTAGCTTATTAATGTAAGGCAACCGGTCTTTCGACAAATTGTAGGGTTAAACTTGTGTTTGATGTTATAATGTTATAACTATGGTTATTCATGTATGTTGAAAATATATCTGAAAATTTAACAAGTACACCTAAGTACAGTTAGCTGATAATTAGCCTGATCATCCACCGTTAGTAATCAATACAAACACACATTATACTGTGAACCATTTATCAAACCAATAACTAACCTCAGTCAACGTCAGACAACCTTATCATACTGTAGCAGTTACCCAGTGTTCCTGTAGTGGTGACAAAACATAAAAAATATAGGCTACATACAGTGTCAACTCGTTGAAATAAATTGAGGCTCCCTGCACACTTTGGGGAAAATATTACACCTTTAAGGCGAACGTTTAAAAAAATTAAGATTTCTCACTAAAATAGGTGCTGGTTGGTGGATCAGATGCACGCCGAATTAAATACAGACTCAACACTGTTAATTCACCGTCTATCGTGTGTGTGAAACAGTATTTGATGAGTTTTTTTGGTCGTATCATGTACACGTAACTTGGAACTCATTTGGAACTTGGACGTTTTCCTAACTCAGCATGAGAGGATGTTTATGCTACTACTGTGAAGAATTGACAGACATGTTAATCAATAGACACAAGTATTTCCTGTACACCCTGTATGATTGGTCTTGCCTCCACTCGTTGCATTCAATGAATATACAAAATTACATCATTGCCGTCTTCTTCAGTGACAAGCCACTCAAAGTGGAGAATAATTCAGGGCTAAAGAAAAAATCTTTGGGGCTACAGCCCTGAATGCTCAGGGCTGGTGACACGCGGGATTGAAGGTACAAGATGCAAAATGCAAGAACATTGTAGTCATTGTTATGTGCCCTATATTATTTAACTGTATGAGTGATCTGCTTTCAAAGTAAAGCTAACTAGAAATGTAAATGTTGACAGGACGATGGCTGACTATCATCAAGTCCGTAGAGAGCGCTCTCAAAGCTTTGCTGGGCCTCTGAGTCGCTCTGCTGATTGGACAGAGGAGCTTGAGAGGAGGCTGAAGAGCAGAGAGGAGGATGGAGGAGGCTCTGGATGTTCAGGAGAATATCTGGTGGGCTACAGAGGAGGAGGCAGCCAACCCATCTGTGCTACCAGAAGATCCTCCTGTGGACAGGTCTCTACCTGCGGCTTTCAGGATGTCTTCACAGGTGAGTACAGAGTGATCTCGGTTTCTTTTTACTTGATGGTTATTGTTTCCCGAGGTTCAAGAAGAAAGCAAGAGAAGAAGAATATTAAACAAAAACTATTATAAGAGACAATGCCGATTATTAAAAGTGGCAATGTGAAGTGTCACTACGAGACAAAGCACAGAGCATCTTTTGAGCAGGTTGACAAGCGGTACAGATTTTGGTCATTTTGCTAACAAAGGGGATGTCATCCCCCTTCAACCCCCCTCAAATCGCCTACTGCTTTTACATGGCCAGAGAAGTGAGAGAAAGTCTTCTGTGGTGTTGACAATTTGTCCCTGCTGCTTTTTCGGTCAAGTAGTGTTATGGTTTTGGGTTATATGGGGTGTTTTGTAGTTTTTCATTTTGTATTAGTCTGTGTCTGTCATAGGTCTTGGTTCTGTGTGTTGTCTTATTTTGAAATTGGTTATTCAGTCTGTGTTGTGGGTTTGGTTCTAAGACTTCCTATTTTATTTTGGTAATGTGTCTGTTCCCTTCTGTGTCTGTCTGTTTTACTTCCTGTCCCTGATTCTCTGATTGTTTTCACCTGTGTCTCGTTTGCCCACCTCCCCGGAGAGTATTTAGTCAGTTTTGGAGCATGGAATTTTTCATTTTTAAATCTGCAGTCACATGCTGCCTGTTTACCACCATAATTATAGCATGGTTTGCTGCACCTCAGTGTCCCTTTTGATTCCTTTATGGTCCTTTGCTTAAGATTCTTTAGCAGCTTCTAAGTGTCTGCCCCAGTCATGGAAAGAAACACGCATACTTTCTTGTCATCTTTGACATAATTTACCAACATCTACTGCTCCAGATATGATACAAAATCCTCCTTGTATTCATCAACATGACCCACTTGTAGGCCATATTAACCTGTCTAATGCTAATTGGTAGCCCAGCACGTGCCTAGTTGCAGTAGAGCTCAGGGCAGAGCCCAGCTGCTGCTGCTGGTCACACATTCTCCTAGTCGTCACTAGGGCAAACTTGCTCAACATTCTCACTGTTGCCCTGCTCCTCTAGGTTGTCCACTGCAATATCTCTATTTTTATTGATTGGTGTAAAATCTATCAATATAAGTATCAATATTTTTATTTAAATTTATTAATAAATTATATATATTAATATATATGTTTTAGTTTTCATAATGAAAGTCATGGGGTTGCATTGCAGTTGCTAGGTCAAAGTTTGGTGTTGCAATAGCAAGTCCAAGCTACTGCCTGACGATGCCACTGCCGCTCTACCCTCAGTGTATGTAATATTCCAAAAGTATTAGGGACCACAGTATGTCACTGTGGGCAGTCATGAAGGGAAACTTTTGCATGAACATCTTATGCTTGCCAGGACCTCTCAGACATCACAGATCCAAAAACTCGAATTTATCCTAAATCAAAGCTGGCAGAGAAGCTCTAATGGAATATGAAGGAAGGTTTTTTAATTTTGACACAAACCTCAAGTTTTACAGCATTCAAACAGGAAAAGACAAATTGTAAAATCTTGACATAATGATGGACCTTCATTTTGCTTGTGGGTATTTAATGAAGACTGGGGGAAAAATGTATCCAGAACATATGTGTTATGTTTAACGGCAGTTTTAGGTTGGACCCAAAAGACAAGGCTGGACACGAACGTAGGCGGTAGGATAACCAACAAGATTTATTTAGTCGTATCAGCGAGGTTGAGGGCTGGGAAGGCTGGCAGCGGGATAGGCCGGTACGTGGAGGTGGAGAGTCAACTCGAACTGGGACTGAAGGATGCCGGCTGGTAGACGGGAACTCCAAGCGGTAGTTGCAGGAGCCGGGTGAAGCGAACCACATAGGTGAATGGTGGCAGGAGAATCCACGGAGCGAGACAGGCAGATGGACGAGGCAGATGGGAGGATATCTGGATGTGGAAACAGAGGCTGTAATTAGTTCCAGTATAAATGCAATAGATAGTTCTTTCGAAAGTTTCTTCAGTAGAAGGAGCACAACGTAAGTACCACTAAGGAGAGAGTACGATCTGGCAAAGACTGGAAGGTTGAGCCGGTGTTTAAATACTGCAGGAGGTGGTGATGAACCGAGATGAGCTGCAGGTGTGCAGGTAGGCAGAGCGCAAGTGAGTGATTGCAGGTGTGGAGGAGAGAGAGACTGGTCCGCTCCGTGGATGGCTCCAGACGAACAACAACAAACGAGACAGACAAGAAACACAAGGCAGGGCAAAACACTGGGAAACATGAAGGAGTTTAGGGAAAATATTCCCAAACCCTGACAATATGGGATTTCAGCAAACTGCTTTATCAAAAGCCCCTCCTTGAACCGCCACCTTACTGTGGTGGAGGGGTTTGAGCGCGTCTATGACCCTAGGAGCTACGTTGTCCAGGGACATTTGCCCCTAGTAGGGTCTCTCAAGGCAAACCAGTCCAAGGCGACGGGTCAGACCAAGAGCGGTTCAAATCCCCCTTATGATGACCATTAAACTAAGGACCGTGATGTCGCCCAGTATGGCACAACCGGGGCCCCTCCCTGGAGCCAGGCCAGGGGTTGAGGCGCTTATCCCAAGGGGGCCAGCCAGGTCCAGCCCGAAGGAGAGACGTGGGGCCGATCTCCTGTGGGAGAATAGCCCACAGGAATAACCGTACAGGGCCAGTACAATCTGGATTGGGTGGCACTCAAAAGCAGGGGCCTCGGTAACCCAATCCCTGGATGTGGAATCTGGCTCTAGGGACATGGAATGTCACCTTGCTGGGTGGTAAGGAGCCTGAGTTTGTGCGAGTGGTTGAGAGATACCAACTAGAGATAGTCGGGCTCACCTCCATGCAGAGCTTGGGCTCTGGAACCCAGCCCCTTGAGAGAGGCTGGACTTTCTACTACTGTGGAGTTGCCCACGATGAAAATTGATGGGCTGGTGTGGGCTTGCACATAACCCCCAGCTCAGCCGCCATGTGTAGGAGTTCACCCCGGTGAATGAGAGGGTCGTTTCCCTGCGCCTCCGGGTCGGGGATAGGTCTCTCACTGTTATTTGTGCTTACGGGCCAAATGGAAGTGTGGAGTATCCAACCTTCTTGGCATCTCTGGGAGGGATGCTGGAAAGTGCTCTGACTGGGGACTCCATCATTCTACTGGGGGACTGCAATGCTCATGTGGGCAGTGACAATGACACCTGGAGGGGCGTGATTGGGAGGCCCACCGACCTGAACCCGAGTGGTGTTCTGTTATTGGACTTCTGTGCTAGTCACAGTTTGTCCATAATGAACACCATGTTAAAGTACAAGGGTGTCCATCAGTGCATGTGGCACCAGGACACCATAGGCCGGCGATTGATGATCGACTTTGTGGTTGTTTCACCTGACCTCTAGCCATATGTCTTTGACACTTGGGTGAAGAGAGGTGCGGAACTGTCAACTGATCACCACCCGGTGGTGAGTTGGATCCAATGGCCGGGGAGGAAGTTGGACAGACTTGGTGGACCCAAATGTACTGTGAGGGTCTGTTGGGAACATTTGGCAGAGACTCCGGTCAGAGAGATAATCAACTCTCACCTCCGGCAGAGTTTCAACCAGATCCCGAGGGAGGCTGGAAACATTGAGTCTGAGTGGACCATGTTCTCCACCTCCATTGTCGACGCGGCCATTTAGAGCTGTGGTCATAAGGTCTCCGGTGGCTGTCGTGGTGGCAACCCCCGAGACTGGTGGTGGACTCCGGAGGAAAGGAATCCCGTCTGAAGAAGGAGTCCTATGAAACCTGGTTGGCTCATGGGACTCCGGTGGCAGCTGATGGGTACTGGAAGGCCAAGCAAGCTTCAGCCCAGGTGGTTGCGGAGGCAAAAATCCAGGTCTGGGAGGAGTTTGGTGAGGCCATGGAGAAGGACTATCAGTCAGCCTCAAAGAAATTCTGGCAAACCGTCCGGCGCTTCAGGAGGGGGAAACAGTACCCTGCACACACTGTTTACAGTAGGCATGGGAATCTTCTGACTTCGACCAGGGACATTCTCGAACGGTGAAAGGAGTATTTTGAGGATCTCCTTAACCCCACTGACACGTCTTCCACTGAGGAAGCAGAGGCCAAGGGCTCAGGTGTGGACTCGTCGATCCTCCAAGCTTAGGTCACCAAGGTAGTTGAGAAGCTCCTCGGTGGCAAGCCACCGGGGGTGGATGAGATCTGCCCTGAGTACCTAAAGTCTCTGGATGTTGTGGGGCTGTCTTGGTTGACAGGCCTCCGCAACATCACATGGCGGCTGGGGACAGTGCCTCTGGACTGGAAGACCGGGGTGGTGGTCCCTCTTTTTAAGTGTTCCAACTATAGGTGATAACACTCCTCAGCCTCCCCGAAAAAGTATATGCCAGGGCACTGAAGAGGAGAATTCATCTGATATTCCATCCTTGGATTCAGGAGGAACAATGCAGTCCTGGTTGTGGAACACTGGACCATCTCTATACCCTCTCCACATTGCCAGAAGGTTTATGGGAGTTTGCCCAACCAGTCCACATGTGATTTGTGGATGGTTTGGTTCGCATTACTGGCAGTCAGTCAGACTTCCTGGGGCATGTTGGACTCCGGCAGAGTTGCCCTTTGTCACCGGTCCTGTTCATTATTTTTATGGACAGGATTTCTAGGTGCAGCCAGGGGCCAGAGGGAGTCCAGTTTGGGGACCACAGGATCTCGTCTCTGCTTTTTGCAGATAATGCTGTCCTGTTGGCTTCATTTAACCAGGACCTTCAGCATGCACTGGGATGGTTTGCAGGCAAGTGTGAAGTGTGGCTGGGATGAGAATCAGCACCTCCAAATCTGAGGCCATGGTTCTTAGTTAGTTAGTTGGTTGGATTTATCCCCATAGGGAAGGTACATATGCAGCATACTCACACCGACATTTAAAGTTTCACAATTGGCATATACAAACATAATTTAAAACAAATCAATTTAATTTAGAATTTAAGATAAGATACACTGAGATAAGATGACCAGACTAGCTGGCCATCAGTCAACCGTAGAAGATGAATTTAAAAATCTAATTGCTTGGGGGATAAAAGATACTTTTCTGGTTGAGAACCAGAAAAGGGGGGCTTGCCCCCTGAGGCTGGTGGAGAGAACAGGAGATCGACAGGCGGATCGGCGGATCTTCCGCAGTGATGCGGTCGACATACCGGTCTGTTGTGGTGAAGAAAGAGCTAAGCTGCAAGCCGAAACTTTCTATTTACCGGTCGATCTACGTTCCTACTCTCGCCTATGGTCATGACCGAAAAGACAAGATCCCGGATACAGGCGGCCAAAATGAGTTTCCTCCGTAGGGTGGCTGGGTGCTCCATAGAGATAGGGTGAGGAGCTCGGTCACTCTGGAGGAGCTCAGAGTAGATCCGCTGCTCCTCCACATCGAGATGAGCCAGCTGAAGTGGCTTGGGCATCGGTCCCGAATGCCTCCTGGACGCCTCCCTGGGGAGGTGTTCCGGGCATGTCCAACCGGGAGGAGGCCCCGGGGAAGACCTAGGACACACTGGAGGGACAATGTCTCTCGGCTGGGCTGTGAACGCCTCGGTATTCCCCCGGAAGAGTTGGAGGAAGTGTCTGGGGAGAGGGAAGTCTGGAAGTCTCTGCTGAGATTGATGCCCCCGCAAGTCGGCCCCGGATAAGCGGGAAGAAGACAGATGGATGGCTTTATCAAATGGAATCGATTCAGTACTTGTGGTTCCAGGTTCTCACATATACACGTCACATAAGCCTTCTTTTCATCACTGGCTGTCCAGGTCGAACTCTTCTGGAGAAGCTGTTTCTTCAACACCAGCAGGAGGAGCCAGAGGAGGCTGAGAGACTCTGCTCCAGGATCTTGGCCATGGGTCTCCTGCTGCCTTTCACTGACTGCTTCAGAGAACAGCTGGGAGGAAGCACTGCCCACATCACCTCCACAGCATCAGCCAAGTTTGATGTATGTAGTCACACTTCAGACACCTTTTTACAACTTAGTAGTTGGCTTATGTTTATATATACATGTTCTTAATAGAGGCCTATTCACAATACTAGGAGATTTGTGTTTAAACTTAATTTTAAACAAGCATTATAATACAATGTTAAAAATGTGTCATAATTCAATTTGTGAATTTGCTTTTTTTTCATGTAATAGTCCACAAGTAAATATATGGATCCTTTCCCCCACCCACGCATTAGCAAAGAAGATGAGATTAAATACTTATTACACATTTTCAAATCTCAATTCACATTTATGTTTGAATTTGTCAGAACATTATAAAAATCAATGTCCAGATTGTTTCCATAACTAAGACTTTTAACCATGCACTTTAATTGTTTTTGAAACATCTGGAAGTCAATATGAATTCTGCTTCTAACAAAGGTATTAGCACCATCTCTAACCATAATCCAGTTTTATTTAATTTGCTTTACTCTTACCACTATCATGGATACAGAAAAAAACATTTTAAAAGAGTTTTGTTTCCCCAGCATGACCAGCTATATACATGGGCAGCAGTTAACCAGCCACCTCACTCCTTGGATCCTCTTGAGGGGAAACTACCAGGGCAGTTGAAGGGCCCTTGGCCTCCAGCCAAGCCAGGAGAGGACAACAGGACTGGACTCAAATCCACAGAGGCAGGTAAGAACAACACGTACACATTCTCTATAAATATATATCATAGACTGGCTATTTTTAGTTATTTTTATTGTCAGTAAATAATTGGCAAGATGGTGACTTTTATGACTTTAAAAGTGTAAATCCTCAGAATCTGATAACCATTTTTGACTAGTTTTGTATTGTACCCACTTTTCATGTATTTAAACATGTTCAGGGTTTACAGTACACACTGTGTAGAACTGTATTCGATGTGATGGTGATGGGAGAGTGGTATCATATGTAACCATTGTTGACTCTAATGTCATCCAAATTGCAGTGCAGATAATACAGTAGTTTCTTATATATGGCATTAACCTAAATTATTTTCCAGCAACATACTGTATATTACAGTATGTGTCTAAAGCCTAATAGGTTAAGTATTTACCTTTGGAAAATACAGTAACCATTGTCCTGGTAGGTGCCAGAGTTGGCCTTTATCCTTCAGTTGGTTGTTAAAGTTCAAAAATATATCTACCAACACATCTAAAGCTCACTAATAACATGTTTTAAATTACATGCTGTAACTATTTCTAGATGAACAACAGTGTATCCAACATTGTATCCATCCACCCGTCACTTTGTGTTTCGAGCAACAAATATGAGATTGGTATTGATCATCTTAAGCATAAGAATCTTAATAATAAGCATTTTGCCCAAAGTTTTGAACCATTCCTTTAACAGGAGGTAGATAAGCTCAACAACAGTCTTTCCTACAGATTGGCAGTTTCAGTGTTGTTCAGAAGTATTAGCATGAAGGATCAGCATGACTTGAAGATTCTCCGAAGAACTAATTATTAAATTTGAACATATCCTGAATACTGTACTTGAACTTGAATACATATATTGAACCACTTGAATAAGTCATACATTATACAAAACTGTTATACAAATATTTCTTGTAATAAATGGCATATACTCTTTTCAAACTCATAACTATAGTAGAACATACTGTAGAAAACCTTTTCCACAACATAAATGTATATAATTAATATAACAAATTTAAGAGATTTTGGTGGAGACTGTCTTTTACTATGTGTCCAAGATTTATAACATGTAGTTTGTTTAATTCTGGAGATGTATGTTATCCATGTTTTTTCTGACATTGATGCCTTTCATTCAATAGTCAAAGCTAAGATATACAAGTGTTTAAAACTCATTGGTCTCCATTCAGTTTTATGCAAATACCCTGACCTGTGTATTTGTTTCTCTTTCCTTTATCCTATCTTCATCTGAATGGGGTTTTCTACATCTTCATGCTTTGGCATTTTTAGAGCACAATCAAGGTGAGAAATAATGTCTGTATATTCAATTTAATTCAATTTTATTTATATAACCCAATATTACAAATCGCATTTTGCCTCAAATGGCTTTACAATCTGTACAACATACGACGCCCTCTGTCCTTAGACCCTCGATTCGACTACGGAAAAACTACCCAAAAAACCCTTTTAACAGGGAAAAAATGATAGAAACCTCAGGAAGAGCAACAGAGGAGGGATCCATCTCCCAGGACGGACAGACATGCAATAGATATTGTATGTACAGAATAGATTCATAGCAGAAAATCATAGTATATACAAATATGATGACAATTGCAAAATTGTATTGTATACATAATTATGATGAAAAGTCTAGGATCTAAAACAAAATGGAAAATTATGGGTCCAGATGGACAACCGAGCAGCTCCAGGTGGAGCACAACGAGCAGGACCTGAGCCACTCGTCCTCTCCACCGTAGATACAGCAGCACTGCCCCAGCCGGTCGCCATACTCACAGATCCAAATACATCTCCGGACACTGAAATATCTGGTGAAAGTGACAGTAATGGAGGGATGAGAAAGCACAAAACTACGGGAGAGAGAAGAAGTCGAGTTAGTAACATGCATTTATGGGATGAGAATGCATACAGATGGAGAGGAGGAGAGAGGTGAAGACAGGTGCATCCTGGGAAGTCCCCCGGCAGATAGGCCTATAAGAGCATAACTAAGGGATGGTTCAGGGCTAACCTGAGCCATCCCTAACTATAAGCTTTATCAAAGAGGAAAGTATTTCGCCTACTCTTAAATATGGAGATGGTGTCTGCCTCCCGAACCCAAACTGGGATCTGATTTCACAGGAGAGGAGCTTGATAGCTGAACGCTCTGGCTCTCAATGTACTTTTGAAAACTCTAGGAACCACAAGTAACCCTGCATTCTGAGAGTGCAGTGTTCTAGTGGGGTAATAAGGTACTATGAGCTCTTTAATATGATGGGGCCTGACCATTAAGAGCTTTGTAGGTGAGGAGGAGGATTTTAAATTCTATTCTGGATTTTACAGGGAGCCAGTGCAGAGAAGCTAATATTGGAGGAATATGATCTCTTTTCCTAGCTCTTGTCAGTACACGTGCCGCAGCGTTCTGGATCAACTGCAAAGTCTAGGAAAGCCTGATAATAAGGAATTGCAGTAGTCCAAGTAACAAATGCATGGATTCATTTTTCTGCATCATTTTTAGACAGGAAGTGCCTGATTTTTGCAATGTTTTGTAGGTGAAAAAAGGCAGTCCGTGAGGTTTGCTTCATGTGGGAGTTAAAGGATTGCCCTGCTGGAGGCCATGGCCATCTAGAGTTACTATATCCGCTGATAGTGTGTCTTGGATGTTTTCGGGGCCAAGGACAATAACTTCAGTTTTGTCAGAGTTTAACATCAGAAAATTGCAGGTCATCCAGGTTTTTATGTTGTTAAGGCATGCTTGAAGTATGCCTAAGCTGGATGAACTAACTGATCAGTTTCATCCAGCTTAATCGATAGATATAATTGGGTATCATCCGCATAACAATGAAACTTTATGGAGTCCTTCCTAATAATATTGCCCCAAGGAAGCATATATAATGTAAATAGAATTGGTCCAAGCACAGAACCTTGTGGAACTCCATAACTTTGGTGTGCTTGGATGATTCATCGTTAACATGTACAAACTGAGATTGTTCTGATAGATAGGATTTAAACCAGCTTAGTGCAGTTCCTTTAATGCCAATTAAATGTTCCAGTCTCTGTAATAGGATGTGATGGTCAATGGTGTCGAATGCAGCACTAAGATCTAACAAGACAAGTCCATTGTCTGATGCAATAAAAAGGTCATTTATAATCTTCACAAGTGCTGTTTCTGTGCTATGATGCACTCTAAATCCTGAATGAAAATCCTCTAATATATAATTGTTATTTAGAAAGTCACATAACTGATTAGCAACAGTTTTTTCAAGGATCTTAGAGATGAAGGGTAGGTTAGATATAGGTCTATAGTTGGCTAAAACCCCTGGATCAAGAGCGGACTTTAAAAGACTGGTACATATCCTGTCAATAAAGATTGATCATATCTACAAAAGACGTGCTATAGTGGTAAAACATCTTTAAGCAGCCTAGTTGGAATGGGGTCTAAGAGACAGGTCGATGGCTTAGATGAAGAAATTGTCGACGTTAGATGAATAAGGTTGACAGGACAGAAGCAGTCAAAGTACACCTCAGGTTTCACAGCTCCCTCTATAGCCTCTATGCAAGATCGGTTGGCACCAGCTGAGGGCAGGACGTGATTAATTTTCTCTCTAATAGTCAAAATGTTATCATTAAAGAAGCTCATGAAGCTCGTTACTACTGAGGGCTACAGGAATACATGGCTCAATGGAGATATGGCTCTCTGTCAGCCTGGCTACAGTGCTGAAAAGAAACCTGGGGTTATTCTTATTTTCCTCTATTAATGATGAGTTAATGCTGCTTTGGCATTAAAGAGGGCCCTCTTATATATTTTAGGACAATCTTGCGAATAGTGAGACACATCTCACACACATTAATCAAATCGCCTGAACAGGAACTTGAACCCTGGACCCTCAGATTAAAGGTTTGATGCTCTACCGACTGACCTACCCAGGCTTCTTGCCAAGACTATCTAGCCAGGCTAAACGAGATTCTCCGAGATTGTTGGATCGCCATTTCCTTTCAAGTTTTCGCGATGTTTGCTTTAATTTGCGGGTTTCGGCGTTATACCACGGCACTAACCTTCTTTGTTTTATTAACTTCTTTTTTAGAGGGTCAACAGTGTCGAGTGTCTTTTGCAGTGAACCTGCAGCACTATCAACAAGATGATCAATTTGGGACTGACTAAAATTAGCATAAGAGTCCTCTGTTAAGTTGACACATAGCATTGAGTTAAATTCAGATTGAATCACTTCCTTAAATTTAGCTGCAGCACTATCAGATAGACGTCTAGTGTAGTAGTATTTGACTTGGGGGTGTGTACTCAAGTAAAAGGAGTTCAAAAGTTATTAAATAATGGTCTGATAGTGAAGGATTCTGTGGAAAGACTGTTAGATGTTCAATTTCGATGCCGTATACCAGAACAAGGTCGAGGGTGTGGCCAAAACAGTGAGTGGGTTTATGTACACTCTGATAGAAGCCAATCGAATCTAATAATGAGTTAAATGCGGTACTAAGGCTATCATTTTCAACATCCCCATGAATATTAAAATCACCTACAATAATGACTTTATCTGTTTTAAGGAGTAAACTTAATAGATATTCTGAGAATTCAGATAAAAACTCAGAATAAGGACCAGGAGCGGGTACACTATAACTAATAGGATTGGCTGTCGTGTTTTCCCGGTTGGATGTGAAAGACTTAGAACAAGGCTTTCGAATTAGTTATAATTTAGTTTAGGCTTAGGGTTGATTGATAGGCTTGAGTCGAAGATGGCTGCAACTCCACCTCCTCGGCCGGTGCCTCGAGGAATGTGAGCATTAATATGACTGGGCGGAGTGGATTCATTTAGGCTAACACATTCTTCATGACTGTCGAGTTAGGCCGCAGCCTCACCCCTCTCCGAGTTGGTTGATAAAAAGAGATTCACCAGAGACCTTTCAAACCCAAACCAGTTTATTTCACAGCACAGTACGTATAGATTAATCCGGAGGCACTAAGCAAACACCTCAGGCTTCTTTTCCCCGTGATGTCTGCGTTATGTCCCAAGCTAAGACACCAAAACCTTTGGTTATATTCTACCCTCCCCCCGTCACACATTATTTGTACTTATCTCAGCTGGCCTCTGTTCCTTTCGGCCTTGGTCTAACCCTTCTCCCTCGTCCTCTTATCTTAACCTTCAGTTTGTTACATTCTATGGTGCCGTCACAGCTACTGTTATAAGATGTGGCAGGAGTCAGACATGTACAGAGACACATAGCTTAAATACAGGGTGTCAACAATATCCAAAATCCACATGACCCAGCCAGGTTTCAGTAAGGCAAAATAAGTCAATATGATAATCTGATATTAGATCGTTCACTGATACAGCTTTAGATGACAGAGATCTGATGTTTAGGAGTCCACATTTAATTCTCCTGTTTTGAGGTGCTATTTCTGCTGTGGTAATTTTTGTTAAATTTTTATGTATAACTCCCCTTCTGTTAACTTTTGATTTTATTAATTTAAGTGGTCAGGGGGCAGACACTGTCATTAAGGGGAAATGGGTGGGTAACTGCTCTGGAAGCGCAGAGAAGCGTGTAGGACTGCAACTCTGCCTCCTGGTCTCAACTCTGAGTTGTCATGGTTTAGGTCCACTAATAAACTCAGCCAGATTTCTACATATGAGAGATGCATCATCCAAAGTGGGATGAATGCCGTCTCTCCTTATCAGACCAGGTTTTCCCCAGAAAGTCCACCAATTATCTACGAAGCCCACATCGTTTGCTGGACACCACCAAATATCTCTACATTGTGCTTCCAAGTATTAAGGACACGTATTGTATAGTAGGACATTGTTGATAAAACTCACATATTGTAGGCTGTATTTTTCTGCTGACTCAAAGCCAGAGAATGTACAAATGCTAGCAGACTGACATTGTTGTTAGGCCCCAGGCAAAGATTTGTCTGCCTGTTTGATAGAATCATGTCACTTTAATTCTGGTATCTCTGTCCTGTTTGATTTATCAATAAATTCAACATACTGCAGCAGATTGTTTGCATTCCAGTTCATCAATACATAATTATTTGTTAAGGGAAACAGCTAACTGACCTGCAGGTCATGTGACACATCAGCTGTGCATTTACACAAATATGCACAAGCACAGAAAAATATGAAAATATAATTGTTTTAATAATTCCACACTTTAAATTTTAACATTGCAGAAAAGTGTGGGAAAGTATTGTTATTCAGCTTGAATAATCAGCATTATCTTACTAATGATCATGTTCCTCAGCCAAATAGGATTTCAGTGTAGGCATTTATTATGCTATCCACATCAAAATCATTAATCCAGTCAAAATGTTAGATCTGGAGAAGCATTAAATGGTGGGACATGTGTGAAACCAACTGTGTTTTTATAGAATGCTCTCAACTACACTGCCCACTTTTTTGGAGGTTTTCAAATGTATATAAATATCAACGTAGATACTCTCAAAATCCTTACAGAGTACCACAGATCACCACATCAGTGTCAGCATTGCATTGTATATCACAAATTCTAGTGTGTTACTGTTATTGTGTCACAGTTGTATCACAATTATATCACATTTATAATAAATGTTATAATAAAGACCATCTACAGCTAATTGGCTTAAGCAGATATTCAAAGCTACAAGATTTTATTACAGTTACAGTTTATTTTGGTCCACTAAAAAAGTGATGATGAAGCTGCTTACTGTACTATTGGCTGTTGGCTATATCATATGCAGATACTGGTACTGAGTCAACTGGCCATCAGTCAATCGCATTGTGATGTCAGACCTATTTGTGATGTATACTGTATATAAGTTTGATCAACCATTGTAGTATGTGACTTCAAACTCTCATGTGTTCACAATTACGTATAGGAGAGCCTATGAGCCTTCTGAAATGTGTTTCTATTATATTGTATTGTGCTGACCTGCTGATGTGTCTATTTGTTCAGAACAACATGCAGCCATCTTGGGTTTGAGGCAACAACAGACAGAGAGCCAAGAGGTAAGGCACTTTTATTGTCTGTACTTAAATTAATTGAAATTATTTTTAGCAAAATGTCTGTAGAAAACCGAGCAGTATACAAGGCAAAGATAGTTAATTCTGGTGTGCAAAAGCTTGTACAACCCTTGAGATTTTCCACAATGTGATGTGCTATAACATGATCCTAAAATCAAATCATTTCATAGTTTTTTTCTGTGAGATCTATACAGCATTTGCTGTTGCACTGAAGTAAGAAAAGTCTCAATGGACTGAAAGGGGTTTGATGGATTTGAATTAAATTCCCAGAGCTTTCAGTTTCAATAAGCAACATTTTATCCAAAAATACATGAGAGCACTTTGACTGAAGTCTGGCCTGTCCACTTTCGGAAAAGATAAACCCCATTGTTGTTATTCTATCACATGAAGAAGTTCTGTTCAAATTTGTTCTATTGTTGTTGTTTTTTTTTGGGGGG
>CM022492.1:56555-141353 GCA_011952105.1 Coreoperca whiteheadi | reverse complement strand
CCCTCCTCCTCTCCCTGGTGGCATTACTCCACCTCCGCCTCCATTACCAGGAATAGGAGGCCCGCCTCCTCCACCACCACCTCCAGGCTGTGGGCCTCCCCCTCCCCCTCCTCCACCAGGAACCATATATATACCCCCAGCTCTTCCAGGGGCTCTGGGCTCCCTGCCTCCTCCTCTCCCATTGGGGCTATATGCTCTAGGTCTGACCCAGGAGAGACCACCCAGGAAGGCTGTGGTGGAGCCTCCCAGACCCATGAAGCCCCTCTACTGGACCAGGATCCAGCTGCACACCAAAAAGTAAAGATTATGTAGCCCAAATAGCTTTAGGATCAATGCAGTTTGAGCCCAGACACAATCTATTCTATATAGTGGTGGAAATTGTAAAAACACGTGATGCAGTAAGAGGTCACAGTTCAAAGACAGGAATATGATTTGAGTTTGGTGTTAAAATCTTTGGTGGTGTTTTACTAAAGACACCTGAAGACATAATAACTTAAGATAAGGTTGCCGCTATTCTATATTTTTTTTACTTTCAACAAATCCCATGGGCAGACCGAAAGCAAGTGTGTTAGTCCATCTCTCAATATTTTCTGACAACCCTACTCTATCTGTAGTTCTCAGCCACAACCCCATTCGTTGCTACTGCAGAAGACATACATCTTTAAAAACACCTCACAAATTAATAGTTTCATCATTTCATTTTGAAAAAGTCTCAGTAATTCCGTTAAACAACGGAACACTTTGTTGAATTATTTGGGGATTATTTCCAGAGGCGGATGAATCCACATGTGGTGCTGTAGGGAGTGTTTGGGGCAGCAGCATGGTGAGTCAGAATAAACTACAGTGTGTGTTTTCATGGTGATGAAGGAACAACAGTGAGGCTCACTGATGTGTTTTAATAGTTTCTGGACGACAGTGGAGCTCTGAGGCCCAAAGGAAGGAGATCCATCAGGCTGTGATACACACACAATAGTATGGGGCGGCTGTAGCTTAGTGGCAGCGCCAGTTGGAAGGTCAGTAGTTTGATCCCCCCAGCCACATGTTAAAGTTTTATTGCTTTTGGTCAGCACATGGAATTTGATAACAAGAAGGAAAATATAGCATATCACCAGACTTATCATTTAAGAGTAAACACTTCGTCGTCTTCTGAAAATTCTTATCATAGGCTAGTTTTGTGTTCTTGTTCTACTGTAAAGTAAATGCACATCATAGGTGGTTTTGAACATCACTATTTACAACTGTATCTATATCTTCTAAGACAGAAAATTATTTTCATTTGTTTTTAGATAAATCCAGACGTAAGCTTTTTGTGAAAGCTCTTTCTTTTTGAGTCTATGTTTACTTGTTGTGTGCCTTCTGGGTTTGTTTTCCCCAATGTGCTGTTGTTGAACAGCCTAAGTTTGATGTCTGATATATTTCAAAGCCTCTTGCCTGCACGTGAACACCCCTATCTGATATTAATATTATGTTCAGCGGAGACTTCTTCTGCCCAGAAATAGAGAATCACACTTTCTGCTGAAAACCTCCCATCTGTGCTCCTTTGTGTTTCTTAGGGAGGGTTCTTCTTCATTGGTGTGGGAGAATATTGAGGAGCCTGACGTGGACTTTGAGGAGTTTGCAGAGTTGTTCTCCAAAACAGCTGTGAAAGAGAAGAAGCAGCCACTCTCTGATACAATCACCAAGTCCAAGGCCAAACAGGTCTGTGTGTTTAAGTGTGTTTTACAAGTAGTATTGTCACAATTATGAGGTCAACAACAACCAATCATAGATTTTTAACTATTCCTTTTTACATGTATTTCTTAAAACTTAAAAGTTTGATATGGCTTACTATGTTTTCTATGAATGTTACTCAAAGACTCTCATTGTCTCAATCACTATGAACTGAGTCTAAATGATGATATGTAATCGTGCTTTCATCGAGTATGTCAAAATACATTGCACTGTGAAGTATTTTAATGTGCAAAATATATAACTATACATTATTAAATTAAATTTCCTTTGGATATTCATGGTTCCCTAAGGATGATATCTAACCATTTTACTCTCACTGAAGCTTGGCTATATTTGTTCCATCCTACACTTCAATAACTATTCAATGATATTTTATTTATACAGCCCAATATCACAAATCACAATTGGCCTCCAAAGGCTTTACAATCTGTAATATACGACACCCTCTGTCCATAGGCCCTCGATTCGACTAAGGAACAACTACCCCAAAAAAACCTTTTAACAGGGAAAAAAACATATAGAACCCTCAGGAAGTGCAGCAGTGGAGGGATCCCTCTCCCAGGACGGACAGACAGGAAGTAGATTTTGTGTGTACAGAATAGATTCACAACAGAAGATCATAGTACATATGGAACAACTATGCTGTCATAATTATGTATATTGTTTATCCCTTACTGCCAACTTTTATCAGTTTGACAGACATTTTTAGTTACACTATAATCTTGGTACCATATGAGTAAAAATGCAGCACAATCAAATTCACAGCAGCACAGCATGTGACACACAGGATGTGCTGCAATGGCAAAGCTACATCTGAGCTTTTGAATCTCACCTCAGATCTGTGTGTCATACACTAGATGCTGTAACAATGTGTGTTTTGTAGGTCGTGAAGCTCCTAAACAACAAGCGTTCTCAGGCAGTAGGAATCCTCATGTCCTCCCTTCATCTTGACATGAAAGATATCCAGCAAGGTGAGTTCATCAGTGTCTTAGCTGTAGTTGTTTGTAATCGCTCGATATTTACGTACAGTTTCTTCTTCTTTCAGAGTTCTTATTCCTCATGAAATAAAATAATTTAGACAGGTGCATGTCACACAGGGTACACTATGCTATAGACCTGTCTCAACAAGTCATTTAGTCTGATTCAGTCCACAGAACCTATTTTTGCCAAAGGAGAAAATGACTCGGCTTAAAGGATGGGAGAATTCCACTCAAGGAAGCTCTCAATATTATTTACCTATGTATCTGCATGAATATTTAGTAGATGAATATTCATCTAGTCATGACAAAAACTGTTGCTAATTAAGGTCTTGAAGACAAAGATATTTTCTTTCTGCAGTTTTGTGGTATAAAAATCACATTTTGTGCACATGGGCTTTCACTGACTGTTTGGTCATTTGGGGTCATTAATTGCTGACACTGTACTGTATATAGTAACATCATTACTATAAATGGCCAAAAACCTTATGACTGCACACTTTGTGGTATAAGTCTTTGGACGAAACCCAGACACTTTCTACCAGGATCTAGTGATCCCCCAAAACGTGTGGTGCTCTGTGCATGGAACCAGTTTATCATATTCTGCCTTTTCTTTTGCATGTAATTACAACATTTTAGTCAGTAAAGAGTCAGTATAGTCAAATATCTTCTTTCCTTTGTTTCTAAGTAAGAATGAAATTGACGCATGACCTATACACAGGTACAGGCTGAGCTTTGACTTTGATGACCAATCACATATCTGTTATTTTCTCTGTGTTTGGTGTTCTTTCTGTTTCCACCATTTTAATGTTTCCCTGCGTTCTCCCTCTAAATCTCCATCTAACTCTTTCCCTGTAGCATTTTATCCACTTTCAATTTCCCTACATTATAGTTTATAGAATTATTATTAGTCATCAGTGTTAGCAGTTGTGAGCGTGACCTCTCTCTCTGTGTCTTTAAGCCATCCTGAACCTGGACAACACAGTAGTTGACTTGGAGACCCTGCAGGCCCTGTATGAAAATGTAAGCAACACACACTCTCCACAGTCAGTTTATCTTGCTTGTGTGACTATAATATAATCAGAATCAGTTAGAGGGCTTTGAGGGCCCTTAAGTGTCTGGGAACCTTAAACAGAAAAACAATAGTTATTGTAGTTTGGACCGCTGATTTGGCCCTACAATCAACACGATCAGCAAGTACAGCAGCAGCAGAGGCTTTGACACATAGCTCATGGTGGTATTACTTTAAAACACTCACAGTTGCGATTCTCAAAATCCCACTTCTTCTCTGAATCATAACTCAGTCAAATCTAAACATTCAGACATGATACACAAACTTTTAGATTCAGTGTAACATACACTTTCAGGGGATATCATTTCATCTTTGATGTCCATTCTGAATAAGTTGTCTCAATCTTGTCTGAGGCAGGGGCCACAGTGTCAAACAGTGAATGCATTGTGTATACATTCTACTGTTATGATGAATTGTAGGAATGTGGACACAGGTGGAGTCAAGTTTCTTGTGTCTCTCCCTCAGAGGGCACAACAGGAGGAGCTGGAAAAGATTGAAAAGCACATCAAGTCTTCAAAAGACAAGGAGAACGCCAAACCTCTGGACAAACCTGAGCAGTGAGTTGCTGTTATTCCATCTGAAACTTCAACACTAATGAGCAGACATAATGATGAATGCCGTGTCATTCTGTGAAGACAAGTTGGCAGAAGACATGAGTTCGATCTAAAGCAGCTATGTATTACCTCTTGTGTTGCAGATTTCTCTACCAGCTCTCCCTGATCCCAAACTTCTCTGGCAGAGTCTTTTGCATCCTCTTCCAGTCCAGCTTCTCTGAGTGCATGTCGTCCATAATGAGGAAGCTGGACACACTGCAGAGGGTATGCAAGGTGAGTCAATCTCTCCAAACTGAGGAAATGAAACACACAGCAGACCATGCAGGCTGTTGGGATTACCAGGCTAATCATCTTGATGCCTGTCATATGAAAGAAACTTGGTTAGTACTCTAAGATGAGCCTTGAGAAGAGAGAACTGATTACACTAAGACCCTAACCCATGGAGAGATGACTGACACCCAACCTTGTGGCAGCACCAATCGGTCTTTACACTTCTCCGCTGTGCTGTGAGTTGAAATTACTGTTAGTTTTTCTCCAATCAGAATAAAAGTGACTAAAATTTTGAAACCTGAAGTAAATTAGACTGAAGTAATTTTAAGCAAGAATTCAAAGAGATAGTTTAACATTTTGGAAAATACATTTATTTGGTTGAGTGAGCTGATAAGATCGGTACATGAGATTAGGGCGCTAATACATAATTGCATAATTACAGAGCTGGACTCAGGACATGTTAGCCTAGCTTAGCAAAGGCTGGAAGTATGGGAAAACCACTAGGCATATTGTATGTAGTTTATTTAATCTGTATTCACATAACAGATTGTGGTTGTAGGTAAAGTTACATGCTGGACCTCTTTTTTGACAAACAACAGTTTATCCATCCGCTGTCATGGTTTTGGGTTTGTGTTCTATGATTTCTGGTTTTATTTTGGTATTCTCTCCCTCCCTCATGTGTCTGGTAGTTTTTCTTCCCTTCCTCGATTGCTTGAGTGTTTTTACCTGTGTTAATTAGTTCACCTGTGTCTCGTTGTCTCCCCTTCCTGAGTGTATATAGTCTTTGTGTTTCCATCTCTCTTTCTCAGATCATCTTTGCTCATGCGTCAAGCTTTCCAGACCATTCCTAGTGTTTCAGACTTCCCCAGTGTTTCTTGGACTTTGCATGTTATTTGAACTTTGGATTTATTCCCACTCCCTCTCGGATTTGTTTGCCTCATGGTTTCGACCCCTACCTGCCTCTCCAAGCTGTAAGCCTTTATTACTGATTGTTTCTCATTAAAACACTAAAATGTACTCTGCTGCCTCCGGTGTCTACATTCTGGGTCCTCCTTCCGTGTTCCTGCTTCCCCTGCTCAACCAGCGTGATATCCGCCCAGTAGTAGCATCTCCAGCTATAGTTAAGTTTGCCATATATAGGTTTTGGTTTTGGTCCCTGCACAAGCTTGATGGTACTAAACCTGGCAACCTCACTGTGACGACGGGACTCTGGGGAAACTGCATGCAGTTACCGTGCCAAGAAATATTTGCATAAGCAACTACCACCTAGACTACAAATAGTTGTTTTTAATAACTGCACGTTTAAATCTGTCTATAATTTGTCATTATGGACAAATCTTCCATTGTGCTTTCTCCCCACTCTCACTTTGTATCTCTGATTTACACACCTCTATTTATTCTGCAGGCATTGCAGTACAGTGAGACTGTGAAGCAGGTTCTAGGTCTCGTTCTGGCATTTGGTAACTACATGAATGGTGGTAATCGAACCAGAGGCCAAGCTGATGGCTTCACCCTGGACATCCTGCCCAAACTCAAAGATGTCAAGAGCAGTGTGAGTAAAGAGGCAGAGATGCTAAAACTTCTTAAATTGCTGCAGCTCTTCTACCCTGGACCTGGGGGCTTACACCCTTGCATGGTTTTTGTGCTGAATATATTTGTGCAATTTAAAAAATTAGGTTAACATTACTCGGCTGCAAACCATCCCAGTGCATGCTGAAGGTCCTGGTTTGATGAAGCCAACAGGACAGCATCATCTGCAAAAAGCAGAGACGAAATCCTGTGGTCCCCAAACCGGACTCCCTCCGGCCCCAACTGCGCCTAGAAATACTGTCCATATAAATAATGAAGAGGACCGGTGACAAAGGGCAGTCCTGCTGGAGTCCAACATGCACCAGGAACAAGTCTGACTTACTGCTGGCAATGCGAACCAAACTCCTGCTCCGGTCATATAGGGACCGGACAGTCCTTAGCAGAGGGCCCCAGACCCCATACTCCCAGAGCACGCCCCACAGGTTGCCGCAAGGGACACAGTCGAATGCCTTTTCCAGATCCACAAAGCACATGTGGACTGGTTGGGCAAACTCCCATGAACCCTCCAGCAACCTGGAGAGGGTATAGAGATGGTCCAGTGTTCCACGACCGGGGCGAAAACCGCATTGTTCCTACTGAATCTGAGGTTCGACTATCGGCTGAATTTTCATCTCCAGTACCCTGGCATAGACTTTTCCGGGGAGGCTGAGGAGTGTGATTCCCCTGTAGTACAGGAACACACCCTCCGGTCCCCCTTCTTAAACAGAAAGACCACCACCCCAGTCTGCCAGTCCAGAGGCACTGTCCCCAGCCGCCATGTGATGTTGCAGAGGCGTGTCAACCAAGACAACCCCACAACATCCAGAGACTTGAGGTACTCAGGGCGGATCTCATCCAGGTTGCCTTTCCACCGAGGAGCTTCTCAACTACCTCAGTAACCTCAGCCAGGAGATTGACGAGTCCACAACCGAGCCCTCAGCCGCTGCTTCCTCAGTGGAAGACATGTCGGTGGGGTTGAGGAGTTCCTTGAAGTACTCATTCCACCGTCCAAGGATGTCCCCATTCGAAGTCAGCAGATTCTCAGGGCACTGCTTTCCCCTCCTGAGGCGCTGGACGGTTTGCCAGAATTTCTTCGAGGCCGACCGATAGTCCTTCTCCATGGCCTCACCAAACTCCTCCCAGACCTGGGTTTTTGCCTCGCAACCACCCGGGCTGAAGGCCTGGCCCCAGGGTGGGGCCCCGGTTGCGCCAACGTCACGGACCTTGGTTTGACATTCTTCATAAGGGGGATTTGAACCGCTCTTTGTCTTGCTGGTCACCCAGGACCTGTTTGCCTTGGGAGACCCTACCAGGGGCAGATAGCCCCAGACAACATAGCTCCTCCACACAGTAAGGTGGCAGTTCAAGGAGGACCTATGGTCATGAGCTTTGGGTCATGACTGAAAGGACAAGATCCCAGATACAGGCAGCTGAAATGAGTTTCCTCCATAGGGTGGCTGGGCACTCCCTTAGAGATAGGGTGAGGAGCTCGGTCACTCTGGAGGAGTTCAGAGTAGAGCCGCTGCTCCTCCAAATCGAGAGGAGTCAGCTGAGGTGGCTCGGACATCTGTCCCGGATATCTGTCCCGGATGCCTCCTGGACGTGTTCCAGGCATGTCCAACCGGGAGGAGGCCCCAGGGAAGACCTAGGACATGCTGGAGGGACTATGTCTCTTGGCTGGCCTAGGATGGGTTAACATTACGTATCTATGCAACATAAATCTTATTTGTAGTTTGTAGTGTTGCTTGACACTATATACACATCCAGTATATAGCCATTTCTACTCAGAGTTATGAACTAGATTATTCAAACACCATTTAAAAATAATTGTGACACTTTTACATTGTGTGAAGCTGTGGTGTTGGAGGACTGCTTGCTTTTGCTCACATGGGACAAAAGCACTGTTCTTAAATTTGTATTTCCAAAGAAACACTAGAAATACCTGACTCTGACAATCTTTTTCTTTTCTTCAAATGCAGGACAGCATGAAAAGTCTTCTGTCTTACATTGTTGCATACTACCTCAGGCACTTCGATGAGGTAAGCTTTCTAGGTATTATACCAATACTGTATCTCTCTCTTTTTAGACTTAGCTTTGTCCATTGCATTTAAAAAAAATATTTTATTTTGAGTTTTTCAATAATGCAAAATACATACAAGAAAAAATGCAGCAAAAAATAAGACTCTATGGAAGGCTGCATTTTATTTAGCTTGACCTTTAAATAGCGTACACAGTGCATACTTTTAACTTGTATGAACTCAAGTCTAGCATTAACTGAACAATCCTTAATTCTACTTGACCCTTTTTCCCAAAGCTTAAGGTATTTCAGAACCAATTTCTGACAAGCTGGTCAAAAATACCCTCAACCGTTGCTCATTTAGTGAGACGATGTAGGAGAGGCAGGCATGCTTGTGCGCCTCCGCTGAAGTCGCACACCGTTACCTGGAATATTTCTCTACAACGTGTGCTCACTGTGCAATAAACTGAATGAACTTCAGTAAAGACAAAGACTTTAATTCATCTTGCATTTTATGCTTCACGGAGATGTGGTTGTGGAGATCAATACCGGACTCTGCATTGCAGCTGGCAGGCTTCCAACTCTCAATAGCGAATCGCGACGCAGAACATTAACCTGATCCCTGTATACAGGCTGAAAATAAAGCTCTGTAAACCTGTTGTGAGGCCATCAAAGCAGTGGACCAGTAAAGCTATGAAGGACATTTGGGTATGCTTAGACTGTACTGACTGGGATGTTTTCAGGGCTGCTATCAACAGTCTGGATGAGTTCACAGATGCTGTGATGCTCTCCAGCCACCCTGAAGCACTGTGCTGAAGGACTGTGTGTCTGACCCCCTGACCTGCAGTGTGGGTGTCCCCCAGGGCATGGTCTCCCACCCTTCCTCTTCACCCTCTACACTGCAGACTTCAGACACAACACGGACGGCTGTGTCCTGCTCAAGTTCTCTGACAACCCCCCTCTTGTCGGCTTGATCAGCAACAATGACACCGCAGAGTATAGAAGACTGATGCAGGACCTAGTGGAGTGGTGATTTCGGCCAAACCACCTCCTCATCAACGTGGGGAAGACCAAGGTGGTGGTGGATTTCCGCAGACACCGGTCTGCTCACTCACCGGTGAACATCCAGGGAATGGACATTGAGAGAGTGGGCTCTTATAAGTACCTGGGTCTTTACCTGAACCATAAACTGGACTGGACTCGCAACACAGATGCAATCTACAGGAAGGGTCAGAGCAGGCTTTAGCATGTAAAGTAATCAAAACAACAAAGGTCAGCTGGTAGCCAGGGCAAAGAGCCGCTCTCCGGAAGCCATCGTCTCAAGCCCTCTTAATGGTCTGCTTCAGGTGGGGCGTGATTAACCCCACCCACCACTTCCTAGAACACAGGAAAAAGAGAACCCACAGACCAGATTTCAAAATAAGGCCACCCATGGCCGTCAGCACCCCCCGACCCTAAAAGCAGGGTTCTACCCTAAACGATTATAGATGTTACCAATGTATAATATACTTAACTCAGAGGTGGAAGTCCGACCCAGGGGATTCCCAGTCAGTTAACATCTTCTAAGCTCTACACCCCAGCTTCAGCAAACTTTGTGCCTAGGAGCAAATTAAGAGGGAGGAGAGGAGACTCCACAAGGATGGAACCAAGGGAACCAGCATTTACAGAGAGGCACAGGACAAAGCATCGGCCAATACTTTAAATTTGCCTTTAATACGTTGTATGTCCAAATGATAGGACATTCACGACCATATTCATAAGACATTGAAATGTTGCAGGGGCATTCCATAGGCCAAAAACCCATCACAATATATTAGAAAAAGCCTCAAGGTGTAATGAATACTGAAATCTCCTGCGCTCTCTGGGTCAATGGCACTTGCCAGTATGCTTTGAGGAGGTCAAATTTACTAACATACTGAGCGGAACCAACATGATTGACAAAGTCCTCAACACAGGACAACGGGTAGGAATCAGGTTTAGTCACTGCATTGACTTTATGGAAGTCCATGCAACACTTTGGAGACTTGTCTGCTTCCTGGACAATCAGACAACGGGATGCCCAGCTAGAAAAAGAGGGGACTGCAATGTTATTATCCAACATATACTTAACCGCATTGTCAATGATCTTTTGCTTTTCCTTAGACCTGGGAAAAACCTCTGATGGATATGTCTGTCATGTTCTATTAAATTGGTCCTAGAAGGGGTATTGCCAAACAACGACGGATAAACTTTCATCAACTCAGTTAACTTTGCAGCCTTCTCACTTGGCAAATGGGTTAATACAACATCCAATTTTTCCGACCACTAAGTACAACTTCACCTGGCATTGCCACTCCCCCCCATAAATGGTTTACCGCTGAACTTTACAAGCAGTCAAAACAGTCCTACTCACAAGGGAAGACATGGCCTCAGACATGCACTCCAATGAATCACCAACAAAGTAGGGTTTTAGAAGGTTTATTTGACAGAGTTGCTGCCTTTTCTTTCTATCAAGAGTAGCAAAAAGGTAATTAAGCTCTGAGAGCTGTTTTACCACAGTGTAGGGACCATAAAACCCTAGCTCGAAACAGTCACCCTCCTATTGGTAACAATGCCAAAACGCTTCTCAGAATGTCTTTCATACCAAGATTTCATACAGGATTGATCTTTTGCCAATTTATGTTTAGCCAACTGTCCTGCCATATAGAGACGATGACGAAAACCAATCTAATCTATCAAGTCTAACAGATTTAAAGGAGCTTCATCTATGACCCAGTTATCACAAAGTACTGCTATCAGACCTCGGACTGTATAGCCAAAAACTAGGTCATTTTGTCTGAAGCCAGTACTTTCCTGACAAACCTCTCTAGCTGCCAGGAGTAACCATGGTAAACCCTCATCCCAGTCTTTACTTAAATCTCTACAATAGGAGTGCAACAGTGATTTCAGAGTTTGGTGAAATCTCTCTAAAGCACCTTGGCTCTGTGGATGGTACACTGAGGCCCGATTGCGTTTTATGTTAAGTTGTTTTAAGACTTGGGCAAAGAGATGTGATGAAAAATTAGACCCCTGATCACTTTGAATGGTTTTTGGTATACCAAAAATGGCAATAAACTGAGATAGAGCCTTAACAATGGACTTGGCGAAGTGCATATGCAGCTGAGTAATGACTAACCAGACACATGACCGTTAACAGATACTGAGACCCATTCTCAGACTTTGGCAGCGGCCCCACACATTCATTAATCCAATGCTCAAAAGGATTTTCTATAGCAGGGATTGGACAAAGTGGTGCAGGTCTACTAGACTGGTTTACTTTGCCAGTAATTTGACATGTATAACAGGTCTTAACATGAGCAGCAACATCATGTTTAAGACGTGGCCAAAAACCCCCCAAAGAATATGGTTATGTGTTTTTTACTTCTAAATGGCCAGTTTGATCATGAGAGCAGAACAACACTCTGTTTTGAAATTAGGTAATTACTATAATTTGAAACACTGGCCTCCGTAGGAGCGGGTTGCGCCAATTTGAACAATTCACCCAAGGATGTATCTGCTTTTTGCTCAGCGACCAATTCCTCCTGAGAAATTGAAAGACTTTCTGGCAATTGACAGTTCACTTTGAGAGCCCGACCTCTATCTTCAGTAGAAATGTCTGTCTTAGCCGTTGTCACACCCCTTGAGACCGCACAGGCCATCAAAACTTCTGGAAAATCCTGCTCCCTGTCCTCCTGTTCCTTGCCTTGCATTAAAACTTTAACAGGACACCCAGTAGCCAAACCCGATCACCAGCTAAATCATTAGCCACCATGACATTTATACCCTCTATAGGTAGAGCTGGCTGAACTGCCACATGGACGTCTCCTTCTATAAGAAAACAAGACAGAAAAAGTTTATGCAAAGGAGCACTCAGTGGAACTAAACTGATACCTCTCACTATGACACAAATTCTCCTGAATTTGTCTCTTCTGAAAACAGTAACAATGAAGCTTTTAATGAATGAATCTGTCACTTCTGTATCTCGCAAAATGTTTACAAGTATTTTACAATCACTCCCACTGAGGGACACAAAGCCATCTGAAACAAAGGCTTCAAAACCAGAACAGTACTACGTCTGAGCTTGACAACAGTTGCTCTCTGGCTAAAGCTGTAAATACAGCAGGCCATTTTTTGCCACCAAAATGGCTACCTTTGCTTTTTAAATCAGGACACTCTGCCTTCCAATTTCCCTTTTTCGTGGCATTAATTACAAAGCTGATCAGAATTCATGGACTTGGAAAAGCAATTAGACTTAGTAGACTCAAACCTGATAAATGTAGCTTAATGGTTTAGCAGTAACAAAATGTGAGAAACAGTTCCCTGTTAGGGTTAACGGTGGTTTTAGGTTGGACCCAAAAGACAAGGCTGGACACGAACGTAGGCGGTAGGATAACCAACAAGGTTTATTTAGTGGTATCAGCGAGGTTGAGGGCTGGGAAGTCTGGCAGCGGGATAGGCCGGTACGTGGAGGTGGAGAGTCAACACGAACTGGGACTGAAGGATGCCGGCTGGTAGACTGGAACTCCAAGCGGTTGTTACAGAAGCCGGGTGAAGCGAAACACGTAGGTGAATGGTGGCAGGAGATTCCACGGAGCAAGACAGGCAGATGGGAGGATATCTGGATGTGGAAACAGAGGCTGTAATTAGTTCCAGCATAAATGCAATAGATAGTTCTTTGAAAAGTTTCTTCAGTAGAAGGAGCACGACGTAAGTACCACTAAGGAGTACGATCTGGCGAAGACTGGAAGGTTGAGCCGGTGTTTAAATACTGCAGGAGGTGGTGATGAGCCGAGATGAGCTGCAGGTGTGCAGGTAGGCAGAGCGCAGGTGAGTGATTGCAGGTGTGGAGGATAGAGAGACTGGTCCGCTCCGTGGATGGCTCCAGACGAACAACAATAAACGAGACAGACAAGAAACACAAGGCAGGGCAAAACACTGGGAAACATGAAGGAGTTTAGGGAAAATATTCCCAAACCCTGACAGTACCCCCCCTCAACAGCCGGCCCACCAGGCTTGTCTGGGTGCGCAAGATAGAAGTCCGTGATCAACTGGGGGTCCACAATAAAAGAGCGTGGAACCCAGGACCACTCCTCCGGGCCGTACCCCTCCCAGTCGGCCAAGAACTGTAATCCCCGGCCCCGACGACGCACATCCATCAGGCGCGGAACCGTGTATACAGGACCCCCGTTAACCACCCGGGCGGGAGGTGGGGGCCTGGCCGGAGGGCACAAAGGGCTAGAGAGGACCGGTTTTAGCTGGGAGACGTGGAAAGTGGGATGAATTCTCATCGTGTTCGGGAGTTTTAATCTGACTGCTGAGGGGTTGATGATTTTTTCGATGACGAAAGGTCCAATAAACCTGGGCGACAACTTAAGGGGATGTTCTTGGAGGACAGCCAGACTTTCTGTCCAGGTAGGTAAGTTGGTGCTGAGACCCGATGGCGGTCAGCAATACGCCGATTTTGGTCGGCCGTGCGGAGGAGGGTCGCCCCGAGTGGCTCTCCATAACCTCCGGCAGCGGCGGAGGTGATGCTGCACAGAGGGTACTGCCAGCTCCGTCTCCTGTGAAGGAAACAAAGGAGGTTGATAGCCAAGGGACTGACCTGTGGCCGCACAAGTGAGGGAATTGTGGGCATATTCGATCCAGGCAAGGTGGGTACTCCAGGCGGCAGGATTTGCTGCGGTAATGCAGCGTAAGGCGGCTTCCAGATCCTGGTTGGCCCTCTCGGATTGGCCATTAGACTGGGGGTGAAAACCAGATGACAGGCTCGCGGAGGCCCCGAGAGCACGACAGAATTCCTTCCACACCTGGGATATGAACTGAGGACCCCGATCCGAGACAATATCCAGGGGATACCATGCAGGCAGAAGACGTGGAGGGTTAGGAGCTCAGCAGTTTCCAAGGCCAGGGGCATCTTGGGTAGGCCAACAAAGTGAGTAGCTATAGAAAATCGGTCGACTATGGTCAGAATAACTGTATTACCTTGAGAGGGTGGTAGACCGGTAACGAAGTTGAGGGCGATGTGCAACCAGGGTCGCCCGGGTACTTGGAGCGGATGGAGCAGACCTGCGGGGGCGCGGTGAGAGGCCGCTCTCGTGTTGGCCTCCATGGTGGGTCACCAGAAGTGAAGTCTGAGCAGGGATAGCGTCTGCCCCATCCCCAGGTGGCAGGCGAAGTGACTGGTATGGACCCATTGGAGTACCTGGGAGCGAACTGAGTGGAGGGACAAACAAACGGTTAGGTGGACCGTTACCTGGGTCTGGCTGGTCCCGTTGAGCTTCATTGATGGTTCTTTTGATCTCCCACGTAATGCTAGCTACCATACTCCTGGCTGGATGGATGGGTTCTGAGGCAGGAGTGGTTTCCTCCAGAGTATGTTGTCGTGAGAAGGCGTCTTGTTTAGTGTTTTGAGATCCGGGCCGGTAAGTGAGGGTGAAATCGAATCTCCCAAAAAACAGGGCCCAACGTGCCTGGCGGGAATTCAGTCACTTAGCAGACTGGATGTAGGCGAGATTTTTGTGGTCTGTCCAGACGATAAAGGGTTGTTCTGAGCCCTCCAGCCAATGTCTCCATTCCTCCAGTGCCAACTTGACGGCCAACCACTCCCTGTTCCCTACGTCATAGTTCCGTTCGGCCGAAGTAAAGCGCCTGGAGAAAAAAGCACAGGGGTGAAGTTTATGGTCGGTGCTGGAACGTTGGGATAATACAGCCCCCACCCCTGTGTCAGAGGCGTCGACCTCTACCACGAACTGGCGTGAGGTGTCAGGCTGGGTCAGAATGGGGGCTGAGTTGAAAGGTCTTTCAGGGTAATGAAAGCTTCACGTCCCGCCGGAGACAAGGTAAAAGGGATGCTCTGAGAGGTAAGTTGGGTCAGGGGTGCTACCACCTTGCTGTAATCCCGGATGAACCGCCGATAAAAGTTTTCAAAACCCAAGAATCGCTGGAGCTGCTTCCGGGAGGTGGGTTTGGGCCATTCGGCCACTGCCTTGATCTTCTCCGGGTCCGCCTTCACCTGCCCGCTCCCGATGATGTAGCCCAGAAACCCGGTGGTTTCGGCGTGAAACTGGCACTTTTCTGCCTTGACGTAGAGCTTGTTCTCGAGCAGCCTCTAGAGAACCTGGCGGACGTGAGAAACATGATCGGTTAGGTTTCTGGAAAAGATAAGGATGTCATCTAGATACACGATTACGAAACGGTCTAAGAAGTCCCTGAGCACGTCGTTGACCAGGGCCTGGAAAACCGCAGGAGCGTTCGTGACTCCAGACGGCATGACCCGGTTCTCGAAGTGGCCCAGGGGTGTGTTGAAGGCAGTTTTCCACTCATCGCCCTTCCTGATCTGGACCAGGTGGTAAGCATTCCGGAGGTCCAACTTGGTGGAAATGGTGGCTCCCTGAAGGGACTTGAAGGCCAAGTTAATGAGAGGCAGAGGATACTTGTTTTTCACGGTTATGTTGTTAAGGCCCCTATAGTCAATGCATGGTCTTAGGGTCTTGTCTTTCTTTGCCACAAAGAAAAAAACAGCCCCCACAGGTGAGGAAGAGGGACGGATTAATCCGGCCTCAAGGGAGTCTTTGATGTATTGTTCCATAGATTCCTTCTCCGGGCGTGACAGATTATACCATTCCTCCATGACCTAAACCTTTGCCGTTTAACTCATAGGCCTTCAACACTGCGTACTTGATAGTTTTATACACCTGGCTATCACACTCACTGAGGGCCGACTATGCTGCTTGGGCCTTCCCTGTAAAAACTGACTGCAACATTACTACACAATCAGCATCAGGCCAACCCCTAAATTTTGCTATTCTCTCAAACACTGAAAAAAATGTACCAGGAAAACTCTCATAGAACTTTGGAACAAGACACGAATTGGACACAACATCAAACTCTTTTTTTGAACCCTCTTTAATGTCCTGCTCAAACAGAAGCATCTCCTTCTCCAATATGATTCTCAAACGTTCTCTTTCCATGGCTAACTTTTCTTTCTCTATTTCTAGCAAAAGTAACTCCCTTTTCTGTTCAAAGGTTAACATACAAGAAACATCTTCACTCAAATTAGTTACATGTGCAGTACTTTTCCCTGGCAATATTCTATCATGCACTAAAACAGACATCAAACAGCCCTTTATTTCCTCTTTTAACTTTCTATCTCCTATAGCAACACCATAATGTTCAACTAGCTGTAAACGTTGATTCCTGGTCAAACTATTTAACAGCTCTTCTGATGGCGATCAAACAAAACTATCTACTGAAGCCATACCAAAACAAAAATGGCACTATGAACTAGGACTCCCCTGCTAGCTACCTAACCAGAATCTGACTAAACTCAACCCTGGTCTTCGTGCAGTTACTGACAGTGGGTTTTTATGCACTGTAAACCGTTGGGCCGAAAAAGGCAACTGCTATGCTCCTGAGACAACTGCTCCAACTGCTTTCAATGTCGCATAAAATAAATATTTTGTTACAAGAACAAGAGAACCCGCAGAGCAGACTTCAAAATAAGGCCACCCATGGCCGTCATAGGTGGCATCAGCCATCCCGTATGGTGTGGTCTGCTGGAGCAGCAGCATCACTGAGAAGGGAGAGGAGTAAGCTGGACAAGGTCATCTGGAAATCCAGCTCTGTACTAGTCTGTCGTCTGCACTCAATGCGGGAGGTGGGTGACAGAAGGGTCCTGCCAAAATTGGTCACCTATGCTGGACCATGAGTCATACCCCATGCAGAACACACTGTCAGCTCTGGAGAGCAGCTTCAGTGACAGAGTGCTCCACACTTGGTGTGTGAAGGAGAGATTCTGCAGGTCTTTTCTTTCGGCTGCAGGCAGACTGCACAATGAACATACAACTCTTTTTACTGTTGCAATATTTACAAAAGTAATGTGCAATTTCATTGTGGAATTTTTAAAATGTGCAATACCTGTTAGCATAGTTTTAAACCCACTTATGTATAGTCTATTTTAGGTTTTCTGTTTTATCATAGTGTGTGCTGCTTTACTACTGTACCCCTGCTGTTGCTAAATGCAATGTCCCCACTGTGGGACAAATAAAGGCTTAACTTACTTACTTGGCAGCTGTCTCCAGTGTTCACAGACATCTTTAACACCTCACTGGAGACATGCCATGTGCCAGCCTGCTTCAAATCCTCCACCATCATCCCATCCCCAAAAAACAAGGACCACAGAACTTAACTATGTCAGCCTGACCTCTGTGGTAATGAACTCTTTTGAGCGTCTTGTGTTGTCCCATCTCAAAACCATCACAGACTTACTCCTGGACCCCCTGCAGTTCACCTACAGAGCCAACAGGTCTGTAGACAATACAGTAAACAAGGCCCTTCACTTCATCCTCCAGCACCTAGACTCTTTAGGAAAATACGCTAGGATCCTGTTTGTGGATTTCAGCTCTGCCTTCAATGCCATCATCCAAGCTCTGCTACAGGACAAGCTCTCTCAGCTGAGTGTGCCAGACTCCACCTGCAGGTGGATCACAGACTTCCTGTCTGACAGGAGGCAGAGCATGAGGCTGGGGAAAAATGTCTCTGACTCCCGAACCATCAGCACTGGTTCCCCCCAAGGCTGTGTTCTTTCCCCTCTGGTCTTCTACCTGTATACCAACAGCTACACCTCCAGTCACCAGCCCGTCAAGCTCCTGAAGTTTGCAGATGACACCACTAATCTCTGATGGGGAGGAGTCTGCCTTCAGGCCCAACCGTCCCCTATCACGCTGTTTGGTGCCCTTTTTATCATTGTTAATCCCAACATAAAATCAGTTTGACTGGCTCTGCAAAAATTACTAGAAGAGGGCATGGTTGTGCCTTGATCTCTAGTATCAAAAACAGACCAAAAATCTCTTAAATTTGTGACAATCTAAAAACATGTCATAAGTCTTCTTGTGGATAATCACAACAGTTGCATCTTGAGTCATATTTTTTTTTTCAAAATTGCTTTTATATGTTTTTGCACAGAAGTAAATAACATAAACAATTGGAAATAGTGTTAACAGTGTTCTATGTTTATCTATTACAAACCCCACTCTGGTCCATTCCCACACAATCTCAAAAACACCACTCCCACCTACAACAGTTCTTGGTTCCTTTTCCCTCTCGAAGGTCAGTCCCTCTCCCCCACCTACCAATCCAGGAGACTCATTCACACACATGCATACTAGGACAGGGGATAGAGGAAAAAAAATAAATAAGGAAAACATGTAAATGCCTAATGCACTGCAATAGCTCATGAATCCATCGATTATGGGTAGGTGGGGAGAGATGTGTCCATTTAAAGAGAATAAGCTTCCTAGCAAGCAGAGTGGTGAATGCAATAACTTGTGTGGCTTTGGGTGTATTGGGTTTAGATGGAATTTGGAAAAGGCCAGTGAAGGGGTTGGTGGCTACTGTTTTACCCAAGACCCCACTAAGAAGAGGTTTTTAACTGTTGGTCCAACTATGTTATCGATTTTGTAAATAGCTCTTTGTCCACTGGCTGTCTTCCTGCTTGCCTTAAGCATGCAGTAGTGCACCAACTACTTAAGAAACTGAGCCTTGACCCTGCAGGTTTTAAACATTTTAGACCCATTTCTAAATTGCCATTTTTATAAAATGTTTTAAGACTGTTTACTTAGAGTTGACCTTTTTAATGAATACTTGCCAAATTTCAATCAGGTTTCCATGTATGTCATAGCACTGCTCTCATCAGAGTGACAAATAGGGTGGGGGAGGCAGCAGATTGGGCAAGTAGTGTATCTCTGCCCCGCCACTCTTGTGTATATATGACAGAAGCAGTCTCAGACACTCAGCAATCACCGGAGATGACCGATTGAGATGCACCGAGCTTTATTCTTTTTCAATAAGTCAAGCCCTGGAGTTGCCCTCAGGAACAACTGAAATGTCTCTGTCTTACTTGACCCTATATAATACATCAAATCCCACCTTCATGGCAGTTTTCCTGATCCTTTTCTTTTCAGATTGGTCAGAATGCTCCAGAACGCTCATTGTGATAGATGGGCTGTCCCATCTATTCCTATTGGGTCTATTAGTATCTGGTTTGAACCTGTTTAAGCCAGGTTGAGATAATTTTTTGAGGGGACATTCCTCATGCCTTTCTCACCACTATTTACTGAGCATCCCACCAGTCCTTTTCTTAAAACTTTTTTACTGTTTACTCACAAGTTACTACACATGATCTTCCAACATGATTCAGTTGGCATTTAACATCATTGGAGTTTTAATCATCCATTTTGTTTTAGGCATATAACATTGTGTGTAGATTCAAACCATACTGTGTCCACAGGTATGAATGGTTAGTAGTGCCAATACATATAACACATCTATAGAGAAAAATAATAATGTCACACATATGCAAATTAAATTAGTCACATCACAAACGACCTGTTACTTACAGCTGGTACTGGTGATTGTTTGATTTGAATTCTTCTGGATTTGAGCTTGGCATGGGTTGGCTGGGTGGGTTGGCATCAGGAGCGCTGCTCTAAAATGGTTCATATCCTATTTATCAACAAGACTTTCTCAATGGTCATGGGTAATGCCTCTTCATCTGTGGCCCCTCTGACCTGTGGTGTTACCCAAGGGGCCGTCCTTGGCCCCTTGTTGTTCTGTATACATGATGCCACTTGATCATAACTAATCAAAACATCCAGTACCAATGTTATGTGGCTGACACACAAATCTGTTTTATTTCCCATCCAGCGATGAAGGCAGTTTAAATTATCTTTTATCCTGTCAGTCAGAAATTAAGTGCTGGATGTCCCAAAATCTTCTCCAGTTAAATGAAAGTAAATCTGAAATAATCCCAACAAGGCCATCACAATTGTACAGAAACATCTTGGATCCCTCTAATAGGAATAATTAGACATTGAAAAATGCAGTTTAAAAAGCAGAACAAGTACTTGGAAGGTTATATTTTGCTGATAAATCTGCAAATGAGGAGAAAACACAATTAATAATGAGGTCATTAATAGTCAGAAGACCTTTGTTTGACCAGGTCTGGAAAACCTGATCCAAACAGGATGGTAGGAATAGGTGGTTGTGAGAGACTGCAGCTAGACCTAATGATGCAAGTAGGCCAAACTGTCTCCTAAACTGATTCAAAAAGTGTTTGTTCAATTTAGTATTTTCAATTCAATTTTATTTATATAGCCCAACATCACAAATCAAGTTTTGCCTCAAAGGGCTTTACAATATGTATAACATACGACACCCTCTGTCCTTAGACCCTCGATTCGACTAAGGAAAAACTACCCAATTGTTACAATTGTTTTCCAAGCAACTTGTTTAATTGAGGAAGGCAACTGGAAACAAACCACTGACCAAAGTGAAAGACATGAGAGGACCTTTTAATCTGGACTCACTGGGGTTGTTTGCCCGGTGACTTGTTAATGTTCCAAAAAAAAGTTTGTTGATGTTACAGGCCCAATAGTATTGGTGGAACTTTGGCAATGCCCAACCTCCTGTAGATTTAGGAAGTTGAAGGACTGTTCTTTTGATATGGGCTCATTTATTACACCATAGGAAGGAGTTTAATCAGCTGATTTAGTGTGGGGAAAAATATGTACTAATGAATATTGGAATATGTTAGAAGGCATACAGAAACTGGAGTAGCACAACATTTGTTTTTATCAGATTGGCGCATCCCAATTTATCTAGCATTCTAGCTATATCCAATTTACAGGAATCTAATAATGGGTGGAAATGTTTAGCAAAAAGCTCTGTAAATTATTTTGTGATGAAGATTCCTAGATAACTGAATCCTTCAGTGACCTTATAGGTAAGGAAAGAGAGCCTGAGGAAGCCTTTCATCAAGGGAGTTAATAAGGAGATAAGTTTCCCAAATTGCTCTTGAATGCTTAAAATTATAGGGAGGGAAGGCTTTTGATTAGAAACGTTAAGCAAAAGGTCATCTGCATACAAAGAGAGGATATGGGATAGATTGAAATGTGCAATACCTTCAAATCGCTTCTCATTACAAAGCCATATGGCTAAGGGCTTATCGTCAAGAACGAACAATAACAGGGACAGAGAACATCCTTGGCGGGTGCCCCTCAAGCGAGAATAGGCCAGATTTTTTACCATTGATATTGACTGATGCTGCAGAGGATGCATAGAGGAGTTTGATCCACTAAAAAAAATAGAGCCAAAACCTTTTTCTTTTTTTTAAAGTATGTATAACAGGTACATCCACTCTACTCTATCGAACGATTTTTCAGCATCTAAAGAGAGTAGAATTTCAGGTAAATTAGTGGTGGAAGGAAAAAAAATATTGAACAGCCTCCTAGTGTTAGAGAATGATTGTCTTCCTGACATAAAGCCATTCTCGTCAGGGCTGGCATGACCTTCTGGAGACAGCAAGACAGGACCTTAGCCAAAATCTTAAAATCTACGTTTGATTGTTTGATTAACCTGTAGCTACTACAGAGGAGTGGGTCCTTGTCGTATTTTAGCAACAAAGTGATTGAGGCAGTGTAGGTGGTACATGGCCCTTCAGAAGGGCATCATTGAATACCCTCACCAAGATTGGGGCGAGTGTAGCCATCAGGTCCAGGTGATTTGAAATGGTTAAAAGAGCACCCATGTCATAACCTTCTCATCAACTTGCAGGCATGTTAGAGGATTAAGAGGATTAGGGCTGTCCCAATCATGTGGAGAGAGCTCAGAGGGGTATATCTTGAACAAACGATAGTAACTTTCATAGCATCTGTTGTAGTGTTCCCTGTAGTATTCTAGTGATTGGTCTAGAGACACTAGCCACCCGCTCTAGATATGCAAGCAGTTTGCATTTCTGCTTGTCTCCTTGCTTGAAAAAATGTTGCTTGGTTTTCAGGAGTTGCCTCTCAACCTTACTAGTTCACAACAAATCAGATTGAAGCTGAAGCAGTTTTTTAGAGAAGAGGAGGGATTAGCTCAGTATTGGCTGTATTTTTTCCGGATTTCATCTGATATTTATGTCAATTTAGAATGTACTGACAATGTCCATGGAGATAAGCCTTGAAGGACTCCCAAAATATATCACTACCAATATCTGATGTGTCATTTATTTCAAAGTAAAATGTATTTTTTGTAGTAAGAAAATCTTAAAATTTAGGTTCATATAACAAATGTTAAATCTCCACAATTTAGAGGGTGGCCTGCCATGGGGAAAGCAGATTTCTACAGAAAGTCACAAGAGGGAGTATTTTGCACTAGAAAAATCTATCTGTGGTGGACATGCTAAAAAGAGAAGACTTTGCTAGAAAAGAATTTAGTTCTCTCTCTGTCAAATTTTAAGATGTTGGCCAACTAATATATAGTTGATTGTTTAGTGGATGGCCTATCAAGCTCTGTGGTCTGTTTCTGATTGAAGTTACCTCTGATAATGATATGGTGATAATTGAGATTGGAGGAAAAGAATTTGGAAATTAATTTATTGTCATCCCAAGTTGGAGATATATTGAGGCCAGACAGGGGTGTTCTGTAATCTGCCTGATACTATGTATGTCTGATGCCATTGGGCCACCCCCCGTTAGAAACTAACAAATTGCCTACTGTGACCCCTCCATGGCTTTTTAATGCGGAAAATATCTGAAGTGTGGAGCTGTGTCTCTTGTAAAAAGAAGAGGTCCCCCCTAAGATGTTATAAGTGTGTAATTACCTTGTTGGCTTTAGTGGCACTGTTCATTACTATACGTTCCAGGAAATAAAACTGATATTACACCACTCATTGACATGGTCTATTAAACTGTGTCCTTACCTGAGCAGTAAATAAAGGGCGAGAGAAGGGAAGTGAGAAACAAGAAACTGGGTAAAAAACGTAAATGCCTACACATGCACACACACTCACTCAATAACAACATCCTTCCCTCTTCCTAGTTAATCTCCATTCCATAGCAATAAACAAACTCCAACATAAATCAGCAATACACAAGGTACAGTATAAAGGAGAATAAGGTACAAAGAAGAACCATAACAATAGTAAAGGACTGGTTTAAAGTGCCTTCTGAACAGTAATTGAACAGGTATTTAGTCTTGGCATATAGAAACACCTGAGGTAGTGTTTAAAGGCATGTTCATGGGAAAGTAAGGCCAAATATTTGGGCTTAGCCCTAAAGTCACAGATTTGATTATTTATCATAAAACAATTATCTTGTCTAGCCAGACAACATCATTTTTCCCTCTGTCTTGGATTATGCAAATAAACTTGACTTGCACACATTGGGTAGATCAGGCTGTATAATATGTTTTCTTTGGACAGTAGCATTACCCTCCTAAACTACACGTGTATAAAAAGGAACATATATCAGACATACAGTGCCTTGCGAAAGTAATCGGCCCCCTTAAACTTTGCGACCTTTTGCCACATTTCAGGCTTCAAACATAAAGATATAAAACTGTATTTTTTTGTGAAGAATCAACAACAAGTGGGACACAATCATGAAGTGGAACGAAATTTATTGGATATTTCAAACTTTTTTAACAAATCAAAAACTGAAAAATTGGGGGTGCAAAATTATTCAGCCCCTTTACTTTCAGTGCAGCAAACTCTCTCCAGAAGTTCAGTGAGGATCTCTGAATGATCCAATGTTGACCTAAATGACTAATGATGATAAATACAATCCACCTGTGTGTAATCAAGTCTCCGTAATAAATGCACCTGCACTGTGATAGTCTCAGAGGTCCGTTTAAAGCGCTGAGAGCATCATGAAGAACAAGGAACACACCAGGCAGATCCGAGATACTGTTGTGAAGAAGTTTAATACCAGATTTGGATACAAAAAGATTTCCCAAGCTTTAAACATCCCAAGGAGCACTGTGCAAACAATAATATTGAAATGGAAGGAGTATCAGGCCACTGCAAATCTACCAAGACCTGGCCGTCCCTCTAAACTTTCACCTCATACAAGGAGAACACTGATCAGAGATGCAGCCAAGAGGCCCATGATCACTCTGGATGAACTGCAGAGATCTACAGCTGAGGTGGGAGACTCTGTCCATAGGACAACAATCAGTCGTATACTGCACAAATCTGGCCTTTATGGAAGAGTGGCAAGAAGAAAGCCATTTCTTAAAGATATCCATAAAAAGTGTTGTTTAAAGTTTGCCACAAGCCACCTGGGAGACACACCAAACATGTGGAAGAAGGTGCTCTGGTCAGATGAAACCAAAATTGAACTTTTTGGCAACAATGCAAAACTTTATATTTGCCGTAAAAGCAACACAGCTCATCACCCTGAACACACCATCCCCACTGTCAAACATGGTGGTGGCAGCATCATCATTTGGGCCTGCTTTTCTTCAGCAGGGACAGGGAAGATGGTTAAAATTGATGGGAAGATGGATGGAGCCAAATACAGGACCATTCTGGAAGAAAACCTGATGGAGTCTGCAAAAGACCTGAGACTGGGACGGAGATTTGTCTTCCAACAAGACAATGATCGAAAACATAAAGCAAAATCTACAATGGAATGGTTCAAAAATGTGGCAAAATGTCACAAAGTTCAAGGGGGCCGAATACTTTCGCAAGGCACTGTAAGTGCACTTAAAGAGCAGCATTGAGCAAGTGAGTCCATAGGTAAGGAAGCATCCAATGATGGCCCTGTAAAAGGTGGTGAGGTGTATAGCAGGGAGGTCTGTCCTTCGGAGTCTGCAGAGTGGAGGGAGTCACTGTTGTGCTTTCTTCACAATGACCTAGGTGTTGGTAGAAAAGGTCAGATCATCCGCTAGGAGCATGTACAGGAACTTCACGTTGCTGAACTTCTCCACAGTGGAGCCATCGATGGTCAGCAATGTGTGATGGTGATGCCTGCTGTCCCTTCTGAAGTCAATCACCAATTCCTTTGTTTTTTCAACATTCAAGAAGAGGTTGTGGGTCCTTCACCACCCAGACAGTTGCTCCACCTTCATCCTGTAGGCAGATTTATCGTTGTCAGTAATGCGACCCAAAAACTTAATTATATGATTGAAATTAAATATGGCGGTCCAGTCGAGGGTAAGGAAAGGGGGCTCAAGACACAGACCTGAGGTGAGCCTGTGCTTACTGGGATTGTTGCTGGTGCATGGCTGCCCATTTTGACTACAGCCTGTGTGACAGGAAGTTAAGGACCCAGTTGCAGGTGCCAGCATCCACACCTAGCAACCTTTTCCACCAGCTGTTGTGGGATTATGGTGTTAAACGCTGAGCTGAAGTTAATGAATAGGAGCCTGGTATAGGTTTTCTTGCTCTCCAGATGTGACAAGGTGAGATGCAGTGTGGGGGAAATTGCATCCTCTGTGGACCGGGTTTTGTCTGTATGCAAACTGTTGAGGATTAGGGTTATGATGGTGACGGAATGTTCCCACCGGTTAATCGAAGTGTGATAACAGCGGTAATACCAGTGTCACCGGTTGGGGGAGGGGTTATATAATTCTAATATTCTATATAATTCTATAAAATTATTTAATGTGCTTATAAATGCCCGTACGTTTTACTTTCACTTTAGTATTAACGGAAATTCGGTGTCAAATGTGGTAGGTTCAATGAAAAACAGAAAAACAAACTAACTTCTATTAAACAGAGAACTTTTATTAACAAAAAGAATAAGAATACACAATGAATTATATCATTTGTTTCTGAACAATAGAATTCGATATATTATGCCTGTAGCCTGTTTTACTTTCACTTTATTAGCGCAATTCTGCGCCATTTGCTTGAATGGTGGGTTCAATGAAAAACACAAAAACGAACTCGCTTCTATTAAACAGAGATCTTTTATTAACAAAATGAATAAGAATACACAATGCAATAGGCCTAGCATAAAATAACAAATAACTTACAAAAAGTTTTAAAATAAACTGAAAATCAGGGAACAACATGGAAGCAAATAAATAAGAAACACAGAACATTTATTAGCTAAAGAATAAGACTGGAGGTACAGCATACACAATAAAAATTATCAAACACTGTGCGACCAAATAAATAAGAAATGAAAATTAAAAAAAAAAATGCCTTCCAAAATCACCAGATAAACGGCAAAAGTCCACACAGGCTTTTCAAAATTAAAACAAAAGGAAAATTAAAACTCTAAATTGGCTGTGGTTTAAGAAGAGATCTTGTGGGGGTGACTATGTTTCCCATTGTGCTGAACACCCTCTCGGATGCGCAGCTAGTTGCACACACGAAAATATATTTTTTGGCTACCTTGCCTGCCAACAGAGGAAGCCTATTTTGATTCTCTTTCCACCAGGCGAGAGGATCCTGCTCTGCGTTAATGGGGGACTCCTGAGCATAGATGGCGATTCCCGTCACCACCTTTTCCGGTATTGTCAATGCAGCTGTCACAGCGCATGGTTTTTCTTTTAAATAAACTTGCTAAAGTTTTTTGTCTTTTGGGCTGTGGCTCGCCCGTGGCTTCCTCTTCATTTTCTTCTCCCTCTTCTCTCATGGGGTGCGCTGACTGCGCTCTACTACTGATGATGACTGCTTCCTCTATAATCCTCTTGGTCTCCTCAACATTAGGATCGTAGTCACCTCGTTAGCGCGGGTCCAGGCATGTTGCCTTATGCATACTTTGCCGGCTTGCTTCTGGGAGACCTTCGTAGTTCTCTTCTAAAATTGATATGATGCCAGCTTTCAGATTGGCTGTCAGTTGTCCATCCTCATCCAATGGGGCCAATGTGTCCTCTTTAATGAGATGCAGCACAGGGAGTAGAGATGATGCAGTTACATAATTCTCTCCAGACAGAATGTCGGTGAACTCGCTCACTGGCTTTAACGCTTTGTTCACCGAGCTCACTCTTCTTGTCAGTAAGGTTGCCTTCCTCTTGTCATGTGATAAATGAAATCTGACTCCTGATACTGATCTGCAACACCAATTGACAGCCACGCTCAGTTTTGAATTCAGCCTTGCTCAGTTTTGAATTCAGCCATGTTCAGTTTTTAATTCAGCCGTGTTCAGTTTTTTATTGTAATGTTTGTTCTCTAACAGAATTAAAAATTTTTTTATTACTATAAAAATAAAAACGACGGTGGGGGGCGGTGTCGCGGTCGGCAAGTGATGTAACCGGTGTTGTGGCCAGTATCAACACCGACTATCGCAGCAAGCCTATCTAGGTTTTCAGGGAGGTAGGTCTTGATGTGCTTTATGACCTCTCAAAACGTTTAGTCACTATAGGTGTGAGAGCTACAGGGAAGTAATCATTCATACAAGCTGAGTTTGACTTTTTAGGATGATGGTAGCACTTTGTAGGCATGTGGGCACAACTGCTTGCCTGACTGAGGTGTTAAAGATGTCTGTAAAAATACCTTTTAGTATTTTGCACAGTCTTTCACAGTGTGCCCAGGGATGTATACAGCCCCACAGCTTTGCATGGGTTGACACTCACGAAGGCCTTCTTTAATGCAGCTGTGGACAGCTGAAGTTGTTGTGTGGTGGAAAACAGGCCAAAGGACCCAAGTGCAGACTGAGGAGGCAGATGGATGACTTGAATGGTGATTTATTGCTTACTGGTTGGCAGACAGACATAGCCGTCCCAGGCAGGCAGGCAGATACAAATCCGAAATGACTGGTAAGACAGACGAACACAGCAACTGGGTTAAATGAACTGACAATGACCAAAGGCAGTGAACCAGAATATGTACTGAGAGGCTGATGAGGGAGAGTGAAAACAGGTGTGTGGGTGGTGGAGCAGTCAGGGGTTATTGCAGGGCAAGAAAAACAAAATACAGGAAGTTCAACCACACAAAACACATGAGGGGTGGGGGGGATCACTTCTACAAAATAATACAGGAAATAACTAAACATAACCAAAAACTATGACAGAAGTATCGGGTCGCTGGATGATAGTGGAAGCATCTGTGCCTGGTTGTTATTAGTTGCCTCAAAACGTCCAAAGAAGTCCTTAAGTCTGTCTGGCAGGGAGAGGGCCCTAAGGCCTATGTGTTAGGTTTGTAGTCAGTTATTGTCTGAAAACCATGCCACAAGTGCCGCATGTCTTTATTGTCCATGAAATGGCTGTTTAACTTCTTTGCATATTGTCTCTTTGCCTCCCTAATGCCCCTGAGACAGCTTTCTTCTAGCAAGTCTGTATGCTGCTATGTCCTCAGATTTGAATGCAGCACTGTGGGTTCTAAGTAGTAAACACAGATAACCAGTCAGCCAGGGTTTCTGACTGGCAAACTGCTTGATAGTTTTGACTACAGTCACATCATCTATGCACTTGTTGACATAACCAATAACAGTGTCAGTATATTCCTGAAAGTGATGTTGTCGTATATAGCAGCTACTTTAAAGTGTGTTCTCAAAACAGGCTTGAAGTGCTAGAATTGCCTCCTTTGGCCACACGTTAACACTCATTTCACCCTAGCATTAGCATAGCAACTAGGTGGTCAGAGTTGCCAATGTGAGGGGGAGCAGCAGCTCCGTGAGAGTTTTTAACATTTGTGTACACCAGGCCTAATGTGTGTTGGGGTTTACCATGATTAAAGGGGCACCAAACAGTGTAGGTACAATTAATTAGATTTGGCTATCAAGATTATGAAAGATGATTATAAATAATGACTTAATTAATAAATACCTCGGGGCACAACCCTTCAAATAAAGGGGAATCGTAGCCAATTAATTGAGTGAGTCTCATAAAATACACTAAACTATTCAATTCAATTATGTTTAAATAGCCCAATATCACAAATCACAACTTACCTCAAAGGGCTTTACAATCTGTACAACATAAAACACCCTTTGTCCTTAAACCCTTGATTCGAATAAGTAAAAATGTGTCAAAAGAAACTCCATTTAACAGGAAAAAATGGAAGAAACCTCAGGTGACTAGCAGGCTGGGGGTAGGTGATCAAGCTGATCATCCTTCCAAAGTGTAAGTCCACTGGGTCCATGTTCAATTTGTACTGTAACATGTAAACCGAACAAGGAGAGGACCCAAATGCAGACTGAGGAGGCAGACGGATAAGTTGAATGGTGGTATTTTAACGTCTTACTGTCAGGTTGACAGTTGGCACACAGGTATTTGGCAATTATTGGCATTAAATTACATTTTATTTATATAGCCCAATATCACAATTTGCTATAAAGGGCTTTACAATCTGGACAACATACGACACCCTCTGTCCTTAGACCCTCGGTTCAAATAAGTAAAAATGTCTCAAAAGAAACCCCATTTAAAAGGAAAAATGGAAGAAACCTCAGGAAGAGGAACAGAGGAGGGATCACTCTCCCAGGACGGAAAGACATGCAATAGATCGTTTGTACAGAATAGATTCACAACAGAAGATCATAGCATATACAATTTTAATGACAAAATGTAGGTTGTAAAACAAAAGTGAAGAGGACAGATCCAGAAATCATAGTACGTACAATTATGATAAAACTTTATTGTATATAATTATGAAGGAAAGTGTTGATTGTAAAACATAAGGGTAGAGGATAGTTCCAGAAGGACAACTGAGCAGCTCCAGGTGATGCCCACAGAGCAAAATCAGAGATCCAGATCCTGCATCTCCGGAGGCAGAAATACCTGCTGAAAGTGACAGTAAAAGACAAGAGGGAGACGAAAGAGCACAAAACTACAGGAGAGAGAAGATGTCAAGTGAGTAACGTGCATTTATGGGATGAGAATGCATATGGATGGAGAAGAGGAGAGAGGTGCATCCTGGGAAGTCCCCCGGCAGTCTAGGCCTATGGCAGCATAACTAAGGGATTGTTCAGGACTCACCGAAGCCAGCCCTAATTATAAGCTTTATCAAAGAGGAAAGTCTTAAGCCTACTCTTAAATGGGGAGATGGTGTCTGCCTGCCGAACCCAAACTCGAATCTGATTCCACAGGAGAGGAGCTTGATAGCTGAAGGCTCTGGCTCCCATTTTACTTTTGGAGACTCTAGGAACCACAAGTTCCTGGGGAGGCTGTGTCTAAGTATCCTTGACACAAGATACTGAACCCTGAATTGCTTCCGAAACTGTGCCTTCGGCATGTGAGTGTGTGTGAATGATTAGGTTAATTTGTACTGATGGGCAGTTAGCTCCTGCCATCAGCATATATTGTATGTTAATGGGGTGAATGTGATATATAGTGTAAAAGCACTTTGAGTAGTCAGAAAGACTAGAAAGGTGCTATACAAGTACAGCCCATTTACAAGTGATCCCGCATTCTGAGAGCGCAGTGTTCTTGTGGGGTAATAAGGAACTGTGAGTTCTTTATAATGCTTTGTAGATGAGGAGAAGGATTATTCTATTCTGAATTTTAGAGGAAGCCTCTGCAGAGAAGCTAATATTGGAGAAATATGATCTCTTTTCCTAGTTCCTGTCAGTACACATGCCGTAGTATTCTGGATCAACTAGAGAATCATAAGGGACTTTTTCAAACAGCCAGATAATAAGGAATTGCAGTAATCCAGCCTAGAAGTAACAAAAGGATTGATTAATTTTTCTGCATAATTTTGAGACAGGTTGTGCCTGATTTTTGCAAGTTTAGGTAGGTGAAAAAAATCAGTCCTTGAAGTTTGCTTCACCTGGGAGTTGAAGGATAAATCCTAACTCCGAGGTTACTTACAGCCGTGCTGGAAGCCAGGGCAATGTCATCTAGAGTAACTATATCTGCCGATAGTGTGTTTTGGGGATGTTTAGACCAAGTACATTAACTTCTTTCTGAGTTTAACATCAGAAAATTGTAGGTCATCCAGGTTTATATGTCCTTAAGGCATGCTTGAAGTTTAGCTAACAGATTAGTTTCATCTGGGTTAATCAATAAATATAATTGGGTATCATCCACATAACAATGAGAATTTATGAAGGGTTTCCTAATTATGTTGCCCAAGGAAGAATAATGGAAATAGAATTGGTCCAAGCACAGAAACTTGCTGAACTCCGTTCAACCAGTTTTGGCGTGCTCAGAGGATTCATCGTTAATATGTACAAACTGTCGCTGTGCTATGATACACTCCCGACTGAAAATCATCAAATATACCATTGTTATTTAGAAAGTCATACATAACTGATTGGCAACTGTTCTCAAGGATCTTAGAGATAATGGGATGGTTAGATATACATCTAGTTGGCTGAAACCCCTGGATCAAGAATGGGCTTTATAAGAAGAGGTTTAATTACAGCAACTTTAAAAGACTGTGGTACATAGCCTGTTAATAGAGACAGATTGATCATATCTAGTAAAGAAATGCTAACTTTAAAACATCTTTAAGCAGCCTAGTTGGAATTGGGTCTAATAGACAGGTTGATGGCTTAGTAAATGTTTAAGTGTAACGTTATAGCAGATAGTCACTGTAATCAAGAATCGAACAAATTATTGTGACAATCTACACTCTACCAGTAACACACAAACACTGGTGACCGGAAATGAGACAATACGCTTACGTCAGCACATTGCGTCAGGGGGCCGTCCTCTGATGATGCTTCTCCTCTGATGAACAGATTCTACCCACAGGCTAAGATAAACAAAAGAAGAACACAAAATAGGAAGGCTAACTACAAACAAAGGGATGTGTTTGTGTGTGTGTGCGTGTCCAAGATGGCTGCTTGGATGTAAAATGGCGTCAATCAAAGAACTTTTGAAGTTTTATTACAGAATTCCTTATCAGGGATTCAACCTTCCTGGTGGATGGTCTTTTCTGATTTAAGGTAAAGGAGATGTCTAATTGTTAAGGTGCATTCTAGCTTGAAAGCCTCCAAGGGTCTATATATCCATTCTCTTTCATAAACATTGAAAGGATTTGGTAATTTTAATAGGAGGAACAATTTTAGAGCTTAGATTTTTTAGATGGGCAAACACTCTTGAGTATTTTATTGATCCGTTTACCCCTTTTTGTGTTCCACGAGAAAAATCTAGCAGAGTTATCTCCTACCCTCAAAGCATCACAGGAATTAAAACAATAAAATAAAGATTAGAGAGAATGCGTTTAAGAAAATTGTTCAAAAGAAAGGTGTTTCTGACTCTGGCATTTAGTTCTGTCCTTTGTTTAATAACGTTGAGAACACTATACTCCTGCTTTGCATAAACTGGGAATAATAAAGAGTAAATTACATTGAAATTCTGATGTGAACAGAAAGAGGATCATGGTTCTTCCTTTTCATCGGATCATATCTTATAGCCGTTAATGATTGCAGCTGGTATTGGTAACTGACGCAAAAGGGCCATATCAGAGGAAGCAGAGTAGACACTGGAAAGTAGGCAGTTAGAAGCGAGGCGTGTTTCCTTGCCATCAGCTTATATAGTCTTCATTGTACATACTTTAGGGTAATACTCTGCATCTAAGGATTGGACCCTTTAAATGGAGAGCTAGTCCATTACCTCCTGTACGGGGGTTTCCACTTTTTAGCAGCTGTATTGATTACTTTTTCTGTACTACAGTGTAAATTATAGGCCAGTCCCTTATTAAACTAAAACACAAAATACATAATTTTTTCCTAGGTCTACTTCCCGAAACAAAAAATATACTCTTTGACTTCCACTGCATCCACTCACTTCACATTCACTCTAGAACAAGGGGTGGCTCCCATACAACAGTCAGTCAGGTGAAATGAAATAAAAAGAAAGAAATTCCAATTATAACAAATCAATTTGTAATAAGCACATTGAATACTAATAGTAAATAATAATAATAATAATAAGGAGAAGTATGATGGCAGAATAGCAACAGTAATGTGAAAGCCGAGACCTGCCTGTGTAACAAAATGAAACCGTTACACAGCAATAGAACAATAATCTTTATCAATCATCATTCTGCCTGAAGGTGACGAAGCACAAGTGATTTACATGTTAAGTCAATGCAAAGACGTGAATACACATTCTGCAGCGCGAATGCAAGATGAAAAATCTGAACATTGGCAGATATTCGCGCCGTGTTAACCAATCAGGAGCTTGCACAAGTAGTGACGTGATTACGAGTGGAGTCAGAAATCCTTATAATAATGGAGGATAAATAATTGTGGCTGTGTGTGGATACCTGGAGCTGTACGATACGTCCTCGTATCATTATAGAAACATGATTAAAAAGGATCTTGCTTGGACGAAAGTGAGTGAGGAGCTCGGACAATCTGGTAAGTTGTAAAAAACATTCTTTACTCAATTTGAGAGAGATATACATATCGAGACTACAAGCTAGCTAAAGCCGGTGAATTGAGCGTGGCAGAAGCCCCTCCCATGATGCGAATTCTCATCTGTTATGTAGTGATGTAAAACGCGAATGAAGCGAATAAACTCAAAATGTTCAAGCGCCCAACTTCACATGAATAGTGCGATTTATTCGCTTCATTCGCATCTGGTGTGAACGCCCCATTAGCATACTGGCACAGTATGTCAACATCAGTCCCATGTTTGTTCAGTCTGTTAGATCAGTTTATAAGTTAAGTTACTCACGATTCACCAACATGCTGGTCATAGAATGTTTGTAAGTCATTATTTTTACAGTCGAACCTCTCCTCCGGTCATTTTCTATAACTTGATGTCTCCTGGACTATTCCCCGACTGGGTAACAAAAACTCAAGCTCACCTTCGTTCTCTCTCTTTCCACTCTCACCGGCTCACCTCTCAGACCTGGGGACAGAGGTCTGCTCTTAGCCGACACACTGAACCGAACTCGCTTTCTTAAGGCAACAACCTGAGAGCCTGCCTAAAATCCCTGCAACCAATCTGAGTTAGCAGCAGCAGCTACGATACAGAGTCTGCCAGCTAACTTTACAAGCAACAGGAGTAACAATGCCAGTTAGTGACGAGCGGCTAACTCTGTAAGGAAAACCAAGAAGCAACTGGTTTCCTCCAACTCGCAAAATTGGAACACTGCACAGCAAAGACTACATCAGAACCACAATTCTTCCCCGCCGAGCAGCCACAACTGACAGAATTGCCAGCTAACAAAGCAGCACCAAAGCAACCCTTTCACACTGTGGACTGGTAACGTTAACCTAACTGGGCATAGTATAGGTTGACTGTGTACACAACTAAGCAGAGGACTCCTTGTCAGGGTTTGGGAATATCTTCCCTTAACTTCCTCATGTTTCCCTGCCTTGTGTGTCTTGTCTGTCTTGTTTTGTTCATCTGGAGCCTTCCACGGAGCAGACCAGTCTCTCTCTCCTCCACACCTGCAATCATTCACCTCCGCCCCGCCTACCTGCACACCTGCAGCTCATCCCGGTTCATCACCACCTCCTGCAGTATTTAAACACCGGCTCAACCTTCCAGTCTTTGCCAGATCGTACTATCCATATCGTGGTACTTACGTCGGGCTCTTCTCTCCTAAAACTACGTATGAATATTGTAGAGTGTGTTTTCGCAGCAACTTATTGTTTTCTCTGTCTCAACGTCCAGAAATCCTCCCGTCTGCCTCATCCAACTGCCTGTCTCGCTCCGTGGATCCTCCTACCATCTCCTGCCTGCCTGCCTCGTTCCTCCCCGCTCCTGCAACTCCTCCTGGAACTTTCAGCCTGTCAACCGACACCCTTCGTCTCCAGTGTGTGGGGACTCTCTGCCTCCACTTACCCGTCTACCTTGCTTCCAGCCGTGCCGGGGATTCCTGGTTCAATGCTCGTTAGTGTTTCACCAGCGCCCCCTGACCTTCCCCTCTGACCTGGCAAAAATCCATTATGCCATGGGATTGTTAAGAGGGAGAGCATTGGCATGGGCTGAGGCGGTAAACACACAACAAGCATTAGTCACCTTATCCTACGACCTGTTCATTGCCGAGATAAGAAAGGTGTTCGACCATCCCGACCATGGGGGCAGTGCAGCTATTGAATATAACCCAGGGCAATCAAACTGTGGCGGACTACTCGGTGACATTTAGGACCTTGGCGGCCGATTCCGGGTGGAACGACAACGCACTCCGAGGGGTTTTCCTAAACAGCCTGTCCGAGCAACTGAAGGACGAGATGGCATCCCGAGAGAGTCCACCCACCTTCGACGCTCTCGTCTCGCTCACTATTTAAGTGGATGGACGTCTACGCAAGAGACATCGGGAAAGGACGGAACAACGCCACTTCCCGGTCACCGCCAGCCTGAGGTACCCCCAACCCACGAACAGTTTTCGACACGTCAGTCCCAGCTTCCAGACTAAGGTACCCAGTAATCCTGAGGAACCCATGCAAGTCAATCAGACCCGTCTCTCCCAGGCCGAACGATCCCGCAGGATCACGGCGGGTGAGTGCCTTTATTGCGGCCAACCGGGCCACTTCCGTACATCTTGCCCTGTGCGTCCAAAAGCCCGGGCTCGCCAGTAAAGGTGGGGTTACTGGTGAGCCAGTCCGAGGGACAGCCCTCTGTTCAACCCCACATGTTGACCAAAGCTACCCTGATGCATGACCTTAAGAATTGTCCCCTTGTGGCACTCATCGACTCCAGGGCCGACGACAACTTCTTGGATCAAGAGGTAGCAGCCCAACATGAATTCCCCCTGGAACCACTTCCCATGCCTTTAACCACTAGTGCTCTTGACGGACGTTTACTAGCCAGGGTAACCCATCGGACCATCCCTCTGTCCCTAGTGGTTTCTGGCAACCATAGAGAACGCATTCAGTTCAACATTCTCCATTCCCCCAACGCACCCATAGTCCTGGGCCTGTCCTGGCTCAAGAGGCATAATCCCCACATCGATTGGGTGTCTGGGAGAATCGTTGGTTGGAGTTCACGTTGCCATTCAGCCTGTCTTCAGTCAGCTATCCCTCCTGCTGGAGCCACTCCTAGTCCACCTGTCAAACTGCCCCCCAATCTATCTTCCATTCCCACAGAATATCACAACCTGGAGGAAGTCTTCCGCAAGGACCTAGCCTTATCTCTGCCGCCGCATCGTCCCTACGATTGTGGGATTGACCTCTTTCCTGGTGCTCCACTGCCCACCAGCAGGTTGTATAATCTGTCACGCCCCGAGAAGGAATCTATGGAGCAATACATCAAAGACTCCCTTGAGGCCGGATTAATCCGTCCCTCTTCCTCACCTGTGGGGGCGGGTTTTTTCTTTGTGGCAAAGAAAGACAAGACCCTAAGACCATGCATTGATTATCGGGGCCTTAACAACATAACCGTAAAAAACAAGTATCCCCTGCCTCTCATTAACTCGGCCTTCGAGTCCCTTCAGGGAGCCACCATTTCCACCAAGTTGGACCTCCGGAATGCTCACCACCTGGTCCGAATCAGGAAGGGCGATGAGTGGAAGACAGCCTTCAACACGCCCCTGGGTCACTTCGAGTACCGGGTCATGCCGTTCGGACTCACTAACGCCCCTGCGGTTTTCCAGGCCCTGGTCAACCACGTACTCAGGGACTTCTTAGACCGTTTCGTAGTCGTGTACCTTGATGACATCCTCATCTTTTCCAAAAACCTAACCGATCATGTTTCTCACGTCCGCCAGGTTCTCCAGAGGCTGCTCGAGAACAAACTCTACGTTAAGGCAGAAAAGTGCCAGTTTCACGCCGAAACCACCGGGTTTCTGGGATACATCGTCGGGAGTGGACAGGTGAAGGCGGACCCGGAGAAGATCAAGGCAGTGGCCGAATGGCCCGAACCCACCTCCCGGAAGCAGCTCCAGCGATTCTTGGGTTTTGCCAACTTTTATCGGCGATTCATCCGAGATTACAGCAAGGTGGTAGCACCCCTGACCCAACTTACTTCTCCGAGCATCCCTTTTACCTGGTCTCCGGCGGCACACAGAGCTTTCATTACTCTAAAAGACCTGTTCACTTCAGCCCCCATTCTGACCCAGCCTGACACCTCACGCCAGTTCGTGGTCGAGGTCGACGCCTCGGACACAGGGGTGGGGGCTGTATTATCCCAACATTCCAGCACCGACCATAAACTCCATCCCTGTGCTTTTTTTTCCAGGCGTCTTACTCCAGCCGAACGGAACTACGACGTAGGGAACCGGGAGTTGTTGGCCGTCAAGTTAGCACTAGAGGAATGGCGACATTGGCTGGAGGGCTCGGAGCAACCCTTTATCGTCTGGACAGACCATAAGAATCTCGCCTACATCCAGTCCACCAAACGTCTGAATTCTCGCCAGGCACGTTGGGCCCTGTTTTTTGGGAGATTCGACTTCACCCTCACTTACCGGCCCGGATCTCAAAACACCAAGCCGGACGCCCTCTCTCGACAGCATACCGTGGAAGAAGCCGCTTCCGCCTCAGAACCCATCCTTCCGGCCAGGAGTATGGTGGCGAGCATCACTTGGGAGATCGAAAGGACCATCAGGGAGGCTCAGCAGGATCAGCCAGACCCAGGTAACGGTCCACCTAATCGCTTGTTTGTCCCTGACTCAGCTCGCTCCCAGGTACTCAAATGGGCCCATACCAGTCACTTCACCTGCCACCCGGGTATGGGCCGGACACCGTCGCTACTCAAACTCCACTTCTGGTGGCCCACCATGGAGAACGACACGCGAGCATTCGTCGCAGCCTGTACTGCGTGCGCCCGAGCCAAGGCCTTTCACCGCGCCCCTGCTGGCCTACTCCATCCGCTTCCAGTGCCCGGGCGTCCATGGTCACACATCGCCCTCTACTTCGTTACCGGTCTGCCTCCGTCTCAAGGTAATACAGTCATCCTTACCATCGTCGATCGATTCTCCAAGGCTGTTCACTTTGTTGGTCTTCCGAAGTTGCCCTCGGCCGTGGAAACTAGTGAGCTGCTAACCCTCTACGTCTTCCGCCTGCATGGTGTCCCCCTGGATATCGTGTCGGATCGGGATCCCCAGTTTATTTCCCAGGTGTGGAAAGGAATTCTGCCGCGCTCTCGGGGCCTCCGTAAGCCTGTCATCTGGTTTTCACCCCCAGTCTAACGGTCAATGCGAGAGGGCCAACCAGGATCTGAAATCTGCCTTACGCTGCATCACCGCAGAGAATCCTGCCGCCTGGAGTACCCACCTGGCCTGGATTGAATATGCCCACAATTCCCTCACTTGTGCGGCCACAGGTCAGTCTCCATTCGAGGCGTCCCTGGGCTACCAGCCTCCTTTGTTCCCATCACAGGAGACGGAATTGGCAGTACCCTCCGTGCAACACCACCTCCGCCGCTGCCGGAGGTTGTGGAGAGCCACTCGGGCTGCTCTCCTCCGCACTGCCGAACAGAATCAGCATATTGCTGACCGCCATCGGGTCCCAGCACCTAATTACCTACCTGGACAAAAAGTCTGGCTCTCCGCCAAGAACATCCCCCTAAAAACTGATTCCCGTAAGTTGTCACCCAGGTTCATTGGACCTTTCGTCATCGAAAGTATCATCAACCCCTCAGCAGTCAGACTAAAACTCCCGAATACTATGAGAGTTCATCCCACTTTCCACGTTTCCCAGCTAAAACCGGTCCTCTCTAGCCCTTTGTGCCCTCCTGCCAGGCCCCCACCTCCCGCCCGGGTGGTTGACCGGGGTCCTGTATACACGGTTCGGCGCCTGATGGATGTGCGTCGTCGGGGCCGTGGGTTACAGTTCTTGGTCGACTAGGAGGGGTACGGTCCGGAGGAGCGGGCCTGGGTCCCGCGCTCCTTTATTGTGGACCCCCAGCTCATCACGGACTTTTATCTTGCGCACCCAGACAAGCCTGGTGGGCCGCCCGGAGGCAGCCGTTGAGGGGGGGGTACTGTCAGGGTTTGGGAATATCTTCCCTTAACTTCCTCATGTTTCCCTGCCTTGTGTGTCTTGTCTGTCTTGTTTTGTTCATCTGGAGCCTTCCACGGAGCAGACCAGTCTCTCTCTCCTCCACACCTGCAATCCTTCACCTCGGCCCCGCCTACCTGCACACCTGCAGCTCATCCCGGTTCATCACCACCTCCTGCAGTATTTAAACACCGGCTCAACCTTCCAGTCTTTGCCAGATCGTACTATCCATATCGTGGTACTTACGTCGGGCTCTTCTCTCCTAAAACTACGTATGAATATTGTAGACTGTGTTTTCGCAGCAACTTATTGTTTCCTCTGTCTCCACGTCCAGAAATCCTCGCTCCGTGGATCCTCCTACCATCTCCTGCCTGTCTGCCTCGTTCCTCCCCGCTCCTGCAACTCCTCCTGGAACTTTCAGCCTGTCAACCGACACCCTTCGTCTCCAGTGTGTGGGGACTCTCTGCCTCCACTTACCCGTCTACCTTGCTTCCAGCCGTTCCGGCTCTCAACCTCTCAGGAAAAGCTACAATAAATCTTGTTTTCCTACCACATACGTAGTGTCCAGCCTTGTATTCTGGGTCCAACCCAAAAATACCTTAACCCTAACACTCCTTAACTTTTTTACATGTATTGATTTGGTTCATTAAGCTTTATTGTAGCAGTCTTTTTCATCGTTAGGTTGTTTGGTAGCAACATGCTAAGTTGATGCTAAGTAATCATAGAACTTACATAACAACAAGTTCATCCAGTAACTGCTCTGTCTCGCATGTGAAAAATTGTCCTCTTTTTTTTTTAACCCGGCACCATTACCCTACAAGAATCACACGTGCCCTTAAAATAGCCACTCACTCGGTGAGGAAACTCAAAGCTGCCGCTTCACCTCCTTTCTTTGTTTCTGACCTGAACATGTGTACATGCTCGTGCACGTGGAACATATGGAGGTAGAACCAAAAAACACACATACAGTCTTTCTGGCGCCCACCCAACATGTTCACACTCGCACACATGCTCTCTTTCCACATACAGACACTCACTTTCTTTAATTTTAGTTAAGTACAGTCATATTTAGATTACATATCATGTTTTTTGCTTTTATTATCTAGTAAATAAATACTTTTGAATATACATGCTGGTATATTCAATGCTACAAAACCCTTCACCCTTTACTATTATATGGTAATTTTGATTGTAAAGCATAGCATGTATGCATAGAGAGTGTGCGGTGGAGTGAATGAGAGAGAGAGCGAAAGTGACGGTGAATGGAGAAAAGGGTTAGCAGTAAGTTGTCAATCTGGCAGTGAATGTACAGTGTATGTTAACATTACAGTGTCAGTTAACAAATGCTGCAGCTTCTCAAGACCAAGTAAAGTCTCTGTGTTGTTTGCCAACTGCTGGAAAAGTGAAGGTGTTTAGCCCTGGTAACAACCCCACCTACAATCTAGGGTTTAAGTACGGGTTTCAAGGGGTAATGTACCGAAAGGGTTTGGTGTAAACACGGCTTAAGGCTACTGTAACAAGCATTCGGTTTAACTACATCATAACTAAGGTAGGTCCATTTCAGCTAGGTTAAATGTTTATACCGTTGTCTCATGAATTTGTCTCATGTTCCAAAACAAATCCAAAAGCAAATTGTTTAATTGTCATAGTTTTAGCTTTGCTAATATTATCTTAGCATAAAGCAAATGGAACCATCAGGTCGGCAAAATTGTGTTGCTGGCAAAATGGTAACGTTTGTAATGTTAAACAAGAAGTCCTAGAGCCCTAACGTCAGTAATGTTATAAAAGTCAAATTTGGACCCCATGGAAACAACGTTATCACCTAATGTTACATCCAAATTGTGATGCCTAGCATTTGTAGCTAAATCTTATTGGGCTAATTAACAGTCCCAAGCAAACATATCGTCATATAAGCATTTTATGGTTATCATTCCGCTACATGCCTTTAGAGATTCTTAAGGCATGCGGCCAGAGACAGCCCTCTTCAGTCTTTACTATTATTCTCTGGTGCGTTGCATGTGCCAAGCACAGAAGCCAGGCGATTTTTTTTTTGGATTTCTTTTGACTCCGTCCTCGCAGACCCAGAACCCCCACCCATTATAACTTGTTACTATAATCTGACAAGTTTTCACCCCTGCCATCTTCACTTTAGTAGCTGTCGTCTTTCTAGGTGCTGTGGTGGCTCGTTCGTTCTTTGTCCTCAAATTATCACTCATTGTTTCTCAGACTTAACAATGAAGCAGTGTAGGCAAATATATCAATGCATTTTTTACGTTCCTTTTGTAAAATAAGGGAAGCACAGAAGCCTCCTTTAGGCACATCTACCTCCCTTTAATGCCATCCGGAAGTGTCCCTTGCATTTTTTGTCCGTTTGTAAGCTCTCATATCAGTCTTGCTCTTATTCGTAGACTATATTCAGAGCTACTAGGAATAACACAGCAAACCCAGGATAAGAATCACAACTGTACACCACACCACTGTAATGCTTTGAATGTTCACATGTATCATTTGTTACATTTACAGCCAATAAACTAAATATTTAGTGTGTGGTGGTCCTAAAACAGTATCAGAAAATTATGATTAAATGTCCTAATTGTTTATGTCATAATGTTAATGTGTGTGTCTGTGTGTCTCTGCCTGCCTGCCATCTCCAGGATGCTGGTAGAGAGACGTGTTTGTACCCTCTCCCTGAGCCTCATGACCTGTTCCAGGCTTCACAGATGAAGTTTGAAGACTTTCAGAAAGACCTGAATCGATTCAGGAAGGACCTAAGAGGTAGCACACACATACAGTATACAGTTTACATCAAAATTAGTCTTTGTGTCTTTTTGCAAGAACATCTACATTGCGCTTGTGCATGCATAGTCTACTTGTAGCACAAAATGGAAAAAAGATGAAACACAAGAACTTTATTCACTGTTTTTTGTGAAATTTGATCATATTTTAGCAAATATTTTCTGGTTTTCCCTCTGTCCTCTAGCTATTCTGCCTCAACTGTCTGTGATTTATAAAGTTTCCTGATGGACAGAGCTGACTCTGTCAGCAGCAACCTGAATGGCCTGAAAACCTCCTTACCCCGGTGCTCCTCACTCCCAGTCCGGCCAGAGTCAGCTAATAGGACAGCTATGTTAGCTGCATGGCTAACTGAGCTATGGTGATGATCTGTCTGGTACCAGGAAACTTCGTAAATCACAGAGAATTGAGGCAGAGCAGACAGAGGACATCAGAAGGAAAACCAGAAAACATTTTACGCATAAAATAGGATCCAGTTTCACTAAAATTATTGTATAAAGTTGTGTTTTTGTACAATAATCAGTGAGGTCGTCCCCGTTCCATGTCTGTCGATTTTCCAACCAAATTCTTATATCATTTGTGGTCGGATAAACAGTAAATTCATCAAAGTGAGGCCCCATATTGCTACTTTAACCACAACCATTGAATAAAGTCATTCAATAAGTTATTATATAGTAAGGTCTGCCATGCAAAAATGACACGAAGAAGACCAACTTCCACCGTGGAGGATGAAGGTTCTGTTGAGGAGGTCCACTATTTTGTGCCTGCAGCTATGTACTCTTGAGAATTCCTGCAAATTCAACAAATCCCCAAGATTAAGTTTGTATGCTCTTTTTACACCTAAAATCATATAATGTAGAGCCAGCTGTTTAAAGCCCAGGTCAAATCCTTCCTAGTACATAACTGAATGTCCATGTTATCCTCAACAACATGGAACGTATGGCCTCAGAGATATGAGCTAAACACTAATGACTCCTACAGAGTAGGATTGGTTAAATTGCAGTACGTTAATCCCCCATACAAAGAAGCAGTTGCTACCACTTTGACTGCACCCAGTCCACCATACGTAGCTATCTGCCACAGTGTCATTTTGATACAAATATTGGGGGGGCACCAAAGATTGAGATTTTAAACTTCTACATAATGGTTTAAAGGGCTAAGTTGTAATATATTCAGTGGTTAGATGACTATTTATTACACATACTGTAATATCTGTTTACTTGTATTTTACATGAAATGTGCTCTTGGCTTGATTGTAATTTCTGTCTCCATTACTTTATCAGCGTGTACTTCAGAAGTGGAAAAGGTGTGCAAGGTTTCAGATCAGGATAACCTGCAGCCTTTTAAAGATAAGATGGAGGACTTCCTCACACAAGGTAACTGAAAAAACAACCTATTATCCCTAGGAATTACTTTCATATTAGACAAATCTGCACCTAGCAAATTTTTTGTGCAGTGCCGATGTTCAGTGTCAATGCAGGAAGTAGCGTGTCCTTTATGCAGTGAGGCAGAAACAGAGAGTGAGGAGGTTCATGTCTTGTCACACACTTACAATTAAGTTTCCCTTTTGTTATTCTAACCATGATCTTCTACTAACCAAGTGTTTTAGTTGCTTAAAGGTGGGCTGTTTGGTTTATTTGTCAAAGAACAAAGTTTCTGTTTACATTCAGTGTTACTCACCAAAATGCAGTGTTTACCCTTGAGGTCTAACAAATGTGTTGAATCTATCCTCATTAAAAATTTGCATTTTAAAACATTTTAAATATTTAAAATCATGCATTGTTTAAAGCCATGTTTACTTGCTAGCAGTCTTATTCTTTCTTGCCTTTCTCAACGCATTGCGAGAAGCACGGCCCTCAGGTCCGCCGAGTAACAACTACTCCAATCTTGATTGGCTAATGTCAACATGTGATACGTGCTATCGGAGAGGGGTGTTCCAAACCACCAAGCTCTGGAGGATGCCACACTCCGTGTGGAGTGGGCTTGCATCGACAGAGGTGAAGGCAAGCCGCGCACCTCGTAAGCCATAGCGATAGCCTCCACAATCCACCTGCTATTAGTGTGTTTGGTAGCCTGGCAGCCCTTACAATGAGGCCCGAAGCATACCAGCAACTGGTCCGAATTACACCACTAAGATATCCTTCGGAGATAAATCTCGAGGGCACTGACTGGACAGAGCAGTCGCAGCCGACCATCCTGTTCCGCCGACACTGAAGGAGGATGGAATGCCTTCAGGACCACCGGCCGGGGCACCTCAGAGGGTAGTTTTGGTACCCCAGCCTTGGATGCAGGATAGTGTGGCCAGCAAAAATGTCATTTTTAAGGCCAGACACCTGTCTGATGCGTCGTTCATTGGCTCGAAGGGTGCTGTGGTCAGTCCATTGAGCACCACTATCAGATCCCACGGAGGGACTCGACTTGAGTCAGAGGTCTCATCCTCAAAGTACCACAAAGGAAACTGTTGATAAAGTGGTGCTTCCCTAGAGAGCAGCCATCTACCATGCTGTGGAATGCTATAATCACAGCCACATTAACCTTGAGGGTAGAGGGGGAGAGTCCAGCCGATAACCAGCTTCGGAGAAACTCCAGCACTGAAGCCACCTGGCAGTGAACTAGGTCAAGGTGGCGCTCTCGGCACCACATAGTGAAAATCTTCAACTTGCCCGTACACAGTTTTCTCATGGAGGGGGCTCTAGACGGTAAGATGGTCTCAACTACCTCGGTAGAGAGACCAGCAGCTTGGATGTGATCCCTCTCAGGGGCCAAACCTAGAGCCTCAACTGCCCCGGTTGGGAGTGCAATATTTCGCCTTGGCCCTGTGACAGCAGGTCCCTCCTGATGGGATCCTCCCACAAGGGGCCTTCCAGGAGGGCTACCAGGCCTGAAAACCAGATTCTGGCGGGCCAGAACGGGGCCACGAGCAGCAGCTGGGCCCTTGTTTGGCAAATTTTCTCTAGAACCCTAAGGAGCAGAGCAATCAGGGGGAAATGCGTACAGCCGTAGTCTTGGCCATGGATTGCACCATGGCATCCAGCCCCAGGGGCGCTGGATCCACAAAGGAGAACCAGAGGAGGCAGTGAGTGTTCCCCGGGGAACGTGAACAGGTCCACTTGTGCTCTGCCATATCTCCTCCATCTTTCCTGCACCGTCTTGGGGCGCAGTCTCCATTCCTCGGGACTCAGCCCCTGCCTCGACAGGATGTCCACTCCCACATTGAGGTACCCAGGCATGAAAAGTGATCTGAGCGAGAGCAGCTTTCCCTGTGACCACAAGAGGATCTGGTGTGGCAGTCTGCACAGAGGGCACTACCTCCGATTATCTTGTCAATTTATGTAGGAGACCACTGCTGTGTTGTCGGAGCAGACAAGCACGTGGTGGCCCCTGAGGTCTGGAAGAAAGTGCCATAAGGCCAACAAGACCGCTTGCATCTCCAGGCAATTTATGTGCCATTGGTGCTGCCTTCCAGGAACGCGCCCCATCCTGTGCTGTAGGCGTCTGTCAAGAGTGTGCGACGGTCATACACCATTTCCAGCACATGGTGTTCCTAAACATTTCCTGGGTCAGGAACACACGTTTTCTCCACCTGCACCTGCACCCATATCAATCGGAACGGATTGCCGTTCGGGGAAAATCCTGTGTTCCTGAGCCACCACTGCAGGTGCCTCATGTGCAGTAACCCTAGTGGAATCACAGTGGATGCTGCAGCCATTAGGCCTAAAAGTCTTTGAAACTGTAAGCCTGAGCACCATGGTCAGGAGCGACTCGACTCGTGCGGGATGCAGTTGTGCCCGCAGCGTAACTGAGTCCCACACTACTCCTAGGAACGTTAATCCTTTGTGTTGGAGTGAGCATGCTCTTGCCCACATTGAGCCTCAAACCTAAGCACCGCATGTTCGCAAGTACGACATCTCGATATTGTATTGTGGTGACACGAGACATCTGCACAGCCGCGCAGGTCTAAAGGCGGTGGTTGCACGGAACTCGCCGCGCTACCGGCGGCGGTGTTAGGAGGCTGAGCTCCTGAGGGCTCGATGGGGGAGCAGCCATGTGCTTGACCCGTATGGGGGATGCCCTCCAAGATCGACGTTCACGTCAGGGCCTCTTCTTTGAAGCCTGTCGGGCGAGAAGCATGGCCCTCAGGTCTGTCTTCTCCCTCTCAGGTCTTCGCTGAGCGAGCAGGAGTGAACCCGTCAACCATTGGGGAGGGGTACACTGTGTCACACTCACTTTCTGAGCCAGCATTTAGGAGCTGCGAGATTTTGGAGGCTGAGGTGGTCCACCCTCACCCCAGGCACGAGACCTCTGGCAACGAGGGATAAACCACTAAAAGGCCGCTGCCTGTTGCCGCGCCTCTCTGAAGCGCTCGACTACCTAGCTGACCGATTCCCCAAAAAGACCGATGGGGGAAAATGGGGGATTCATAAGGAAGGTCTTATCCCTATTCTTAATGCCTGACAGAGTCAACCATAAATGGGGCTCTGTCGTCACCAGCAGGGCCATGGACCGTCCGATCGCTTGGGCCGTATTCTTAGTGGCTCTGAGTGATAAAACAGTCGCAAGGCAAAGCTCCTTCACATCCTCGGATGCGAGGGCCTCCCTGTCGTCGAGGTGGTCAAGCAGGTCGGCCTGGTAAGCCTGCAAAACCTCCATGGCGTGCAGACATGCTCCGGCCTGACCTGCTGCCATATAAGCCAACTAAAGAGGAGGTAATGTGGCAGCGCTTACTAGGCAACGTCGGGGGCTTAAGGGAAGACGTGGCCTCCGGCAATAAATATGCTGCCAGCGTCTCCTCAATCCCTGGCATAGTGCCATATTCATTCTCCTTGCGCCCACTGATCAAAGCACACTGGCAACCAGTCGGGCTAGAAAGCCGTGCAGAATACGGCTTGGACCAGGATTTTGACACCTCAGTGTGGAGATCCAGGTCCAAACATGGGTGTGGAGGTGTGGCTAGAAGGAAACGCTCGTCGAGCTTACTCCGGCGACGAGTGTCCTGCTCTTCCATTGGCCAGGCGATATGGAGCCTAGCACTTCACGGGAAACCACCTCCAGCAGCTCCTCATACTGCAGTGACTGGGCTGGTGAGACACCCACATAACCCCTTCCGCTCCAAGGATATCCAGTTCCTCGGAGCTGGAGTCCCGCTGGGCAGGCTCCACATCCAGGGCGGAAGAAGCCGCAGACTCCGCGCAGGCTTCCGGATCCCGAAAGTGGGCGAAAGAACTAGCGGACGAAGGATGAGAAAAGGCCGACGCCTTCTCGCCCTTGTCCCCTAGGTCCATCTGCGAACCCCACAATTGTAGACCCTGGGATGCCTCAGAAATCGCCAGTCCCTTACATCGTGGAGAGCAGAGCTGACCGCTTTCCTTGAAAAGCACCAGCCGAGATCGGAGCTTCCATGTGATGTTATATTTATGCCTGCTGGTTTTTGTGCACCTTTACCTGTCTTTTGGCTTCATGGATTTGCCTGGTACCTCCAATAAACTCTTCACTTTCCCCCCACAATAGTCTGCATCTAGGTCCTCCTTCCCTCTACTTCCTTTCTCTACCTGCGACCAACACCGCCAAACACAATACATCCAGGTGGCCAAATGCAATACTTAATGAAATAATAACCAGTGGCCTAATGATCACCTGTTATTAAAGAGACATCTGTAAAACGTTTTTGTTGACAAGACACCTCCAACTGAAGTATCATCATCATTGCCCAGATTCTATACAAGCTGTGTTTTCATTAAATTATTGTAAAGTCTATGGGTCAGGCAGTTTGGAAGAATTTGCCAACAACAAACTCAACAAGTATTTTCTTAAATTTCATCTTTTGTATTGACCGCTTGTATTCTCCCTCCTTTCTTAGCTAAAAGTGAACTAGAGACCCTGGAAGCTCAACTCAGCAGCACTCACAAACTGTAAGAAAACTTTTTTTATCTTTTTTATTTTAATTGTCTACATTACTGAGAACACTGTTTTTTGAAACAGAATTGAATTCATACATCAGCTGGCCCATATTACTTATGTTTAGAAGTTACAACATTACACCATAGTTATGACTAAAGCCTTGATCATACATACAGTACAGATGCGGACATGCACAAGCCTCTATACATCAGCGGTCTGCATACGCAGACGTTCCACACATGCACACTAGAAAGCATGTGGGGACCTGACAGCAAGAAGAGGAGCTCCTATAATTGTTGTATTTGTGAACATGAAAATGGAAAATGGTGTGTGCAACTGCTTGATGGGAATACATTTACATTTAGCAGACGCTTTACTAAGGAAGGCGAATACAGCACTTACGTACAGTGCACGGAACAAGCGTCTAGTTTACTTTCCTATCACATGTGCAGTCTGTGCATTTGTAGTGAATACAGTCACAAATTTTGGGCTACAGTAAAAAAGTAATAATAAATTGAATCTGAGTGAATAGATAATCGCAAAATATGAATTAAAAATCTATATTTTTTTAAAAGAGGCCTTGAATGTGATTGCATCTTTCTACTTTGACCTGAAAAGTATTATGACCAGCGGCAGTAGCAGCAACCTCTGTGCTGTCGTTGTAAGACATCTACACCACAGAGAAAACTCAGCTATAATTAGCCAAAGGGTGTGCTTTTTTTTTTGCTGGCTTAATAAATCCTCTCTGCTAGAAGGTTTCTGGTTTCAGCTGGCAACAGCTTACCCTACTTGTTGGAGTAGTAAAGTAACATTTATTCCATAATTGATGGTGATGGTACCCTGGTTTGTTTATATATTCAATGTCTTTTGTTCCTATAATACAGCAGGTAGATCTTAGGGCAGAGTGCAGATCATCCTAGTTGGAAGCACCTGGGTCTGGTGCTCTCATACTATAAAACCCAACTGGCTGAGAGGCTCTTTTGTGCAGTGTTTTGTCTTCAGCCATCCAACATCCTTTTCTCACACTACACATTGCAGTCAGACAGGGTGTGTACCCTCACCACTGACTTTCAGGTTAACCACATCTCATCGTATTCTTAGTTTATTTTGTATTTACTACTCTTTATTTAAAGGTCCAGTGTGTAGGATTTAGTGGCATCTAGTGGTGAAACTGCAGTTTGCAGCCATCTGAAAAATGCTCGCCTCCCCCTCCCCTTCCAAGCCTGTAGGAGAAACCACGGTGGCTGCAAAAGGCTAACAGCCCTATCTAGAGCCAGTGTTTGGTTTGTCCATTGTGGGCTAATTTTGTCATGACTTCAGAGCCAAATCATGACATGACAAAGATAGTGACAGTAAAAAAAATTCAATTTAAAGAGTGCATTGCCCCAATAAATGAATATATCGTGGGTTCGAATCAGAATCAGAAATACTTTATTAATCCCCGAAGGGAAACTCTTTGTAACAGCAGCTCACTATCACGTCAGTGCACACAAGAATGGAAGTACTATAATACAGGTAACTACAAAGTGGGTATAAGTATAAATTTAAAATTAAATAAGTGTAATGTACGACAGGGTGCCGAGAGAGGAGCTGTGGTATTGTATGAGGAAGTCTGGAGCGGCAGAGAAGTATGTTAGAGTGGTGCAGGACATGTATGAGAGCTGTAAGACCGTGGTGAGGTGTGCTGTAGGTGTGACAGAGGAGTTCAAGGTGGAGGTGGGTCTGCATCAAGGATCGGCTCTGAGCCCCTTCTTGTTTGCTCTGGTGATGGACAGGCTGACAGATGAGGTTAGACAGAAATCTCCATGGACTATGATGTTTGCGGATGACATTGTTATTTGTAGTGAGAGCAGGGAGCAGGTGGAGGAGAATCTAGAGAGATGGAGGTCTGCTCTGGAAAACAGAGGAATGAAGCTTAGCCGCAGTAAGACAGAATACATGTGTGTCAATGAGAGGGACCCAGGTGGAACGGTGAGGTTACAGGGAGCAGAGGTGAAGAAGGTGCAGGACTTTAAGTACTTAGGGTCAACGGTTCAGAGCAATGGAGACTGTGGAAAAGAGGTGAAGAGGCGAGTGCAAGCAGGTTGGAACGGGTGGAGAAAAGTGTCAGGTGTGTTGTGTGATAAAAGAGTATCAGCAAGAATGAAAGGAAAGGTGTTCAAGACGGTGGTGAGACCAGCGATGCTGTACAGCTTAGAGACAGTGGCACTGAAGAAAAGACAAGAGGCAGAGCTGGAGGTGGCAGAGCTGAAGATGTTGAGGTTCTCTTTGGGAGTGACGAGGATGGACAGGATCAGGAACGAGTACATCAGAGGGACAGCTCATGTTAGATGTTTCGGAGATAAAGCCAGAGAGGCCAGATTGAGGTGGTTTGGACACGTTCAGAGGAGAGACTGTGAATATATTGGTAGAAGGATGCTGGGGTTGGAGCTGCCAGGCAGGAGGTCTAGAGGAAGACCAAAGAGGAGATTTATGGATGTAGTGAGAGAGGACATGAAGTTAATTGGTGTGAGTGAAGAGGATGCAGAGGACAGGGTTAGATGGAGGCGCATGATTCGCTGTGGCGACCCCTGAAAGGGAGCAGCCGAAAGGAAAAGAAGAAGAAGAATGTACGAATCCTGGACCAGACCAACGTCACACGATCTCTCTGAGTGGAGTCTACACTATTGGAAGTATTCATGGTATGAACATAATAATTGCCTCCATGTTATGAAGAATAGTACACAATGGTCGTTAGAGAGAGCATTCTGCATTATGTTTTAATAACTGCACAATTTGGCATATATTAGTTTTTTCTCCCAATATGGATTTGGCAATGGGGCAAGAAGTCAGTCAGTCAGTCATTTTCTTCTGCTTGTTCCCGTTAGGGGTCGCGGGTGACTAGAGCCTATCCCAGTGACTTTGGGCCTTAGGCGGGGTACACCCTGGACAGTGGCCAACTTGTCGCAGGGCTGACACATAGACAGACAACCATTCACGCACACATTCATCCACTAGTGGCAATTTTAGAGTTATCAATTAACCTACACATGCATGTCTTTGGACGGTGGGAGGAAGCTGGAGATCCCGGAGAGAACCCACGGTAACACGGGGAGGACATGCAGACTCCACCCAGAGAGATCGTGTGACGTTGGTCTGGTCTGGGATTCGAACTCACAATCTCCATATTGGGAGAGGGGAAGTAATACTTTACTAAAGTAAAAGTACCAATACCACAGTGTAAAAATACTGCATTATAAAAAGTACAGAATCATTATTAGCAAAATGTATCAAAAGTAAAAGTTATCTTTTTACTGTTAGAGCTACTCGAAGTGGAGCTACTTTTATACACCGTTTAGTCCAGTGGTTCCCAACCTAGGGGTCATGCCCCTTCAAAGAGTCACCAGATTAAACTGGGGGGTCATGAGATGATTATTGTCAGAGAAAGAAGTAAACACAAAGTTCTGATACACAAATCTGTTTCCAGATTTTGACTTCTCCCTTATCCTTGCTTTTTTGGGAAATATTGGATATTTATACCTCTTTAGAAAAAAAAAGTATGAGGAGGTCAGAAGAGGAAACTGAAGAGACTGAACAAATATGAATGAGCCTACTCTGGAAATCTTGTTTCATTTATTTATTTTCCCACTCGGATAAGTTTTGCTTGCTCTGTCAGCCTGTTGCCTTACATTGCTGCCCTCTCTAGCTGCTCTTGGGCCTTTGTTCGTGATTACAGCTTCTAGACGCTTCTTGTATGGAGAGACTAGTCGTCTGCATTGCTCAGGAGTGATTCTGGCCCATTCTTCCACACAAATGGTCTTTAAATGTGTTGTACTGATTTCTGACCTCCAGTCAGGTGTAAGACGTGCTGACGACATGCTGACATAAGCCTATTGCCTCTTTTCTGGTTACCAGTGTTTGTGTGTTACTAGTAGCGTGTAGTTTGCTGCTCTAGCTCAACACAGCTAATTTGTTCGATTCTTCATTACATTGACTAACTATCTGCTATAACGTTACATTTGAACGTCTATTAGTTTTGCCTAAGTACTTATAGCGCTTCAGTTTTGCTAGCTACCAGTCTTTACCTTAGCAGCTAGCAATCTTAGCTACTCTCCCTCTCTCTCCCTCTTCCTCTCCTGCTCTCTCATGCTCGGTGTGTCAAATGTTTAGCTATTCCTCTGCCTCCTTTACTGATAATGGTACATGTAATAAATGTAGTTTATTTGTATCATTGGAGGCGAGGCTTAGTGATTTAGAAGCATGGTTCCGCACCATGGGAACTCAGTCGGTAACGTTAGCTGACTAGCCAAGCCCCAGTAGTCGGTGCGGACCGACCAGAGCTAGCTACTGTTAGCCATTCCCCAGCTGTTCGGGGGCTGCCGGGGAATGGCAGGGCGGCTGGGTGACTGTCTGAAGGAAGCCTAGCCCTAAGCAGATGCCCACGGTTCACCACCAACCCATTCACGTTTCTAAAAGGTTCTCCCCACTCAGCAACACACCCGCTGAGAAACCAACTCTGATTGTTGGCAGCTCCATTTTGAGAAACGTGAAGTTAGCGACACCAGCGACCATAGTTCAATGTGTTCCTTGAGCCAGAGCGGGCGCCATTGAATCATATTTGAAACTGCTGGCTAAGGATAAACGTAAATATAGTAAGATTGTCATTCACGTTGGTGGTAATGACACCTGATTACGCCAATCGGAGGTCACTAAAATTAATGTTGAGTCAGTGTGTACATATGCAAAGATGATGTCGGACTCCGTAGTTTTCTCTTGGCCCCTGCCAAATCTGACCAGTGATGAAATGTTTAGCCGCATGTCTTCATTCCGTCGCTGGCTGGCTGAGGTGGTGTCCAGCAAACGATGTAGACTTCGCAGATAATTGGCGGACTTTCTGGGGAAGACCTGGTCTGATTAGGAGAGACGGCATTCATCCCACTTTAGATGGTGCAGCTCTCATATCTAGAAATCTGGCCGAGTTTTTAGTGGACTTAAACCATGACAACCCAGAGCTGAGACCAGGAGGCAGAGTTGCAGTCCTACACGCTTCTCTGCGTGTAACCCCATAATGACGGTGTCTGCCCCCTGACCACTTAAATTTATAAAATCAAAAGCTAACAGAAGAGGAGTTATACATAATAATTTAACAAAAATGACCACAGCAGAAATAGCACCTCAAGATAAGAGAATTAAATGTGGACTCCTAAACATCAGATCTCTGTCATCTAAAGCTGTACTAGTGAACGATCTAATATCAGATTATCATATTGACTTATTTTTCCTTACTGAGACCTGGCTGGGTCATGAAGAATATGTTAGCCTGAATGAATCCACTCCGCCCAGTCGTGTTAATACTCACATTCCTCGAGGAACGAGTTGCAGCCGTCTTTGACTCAAGCCTAATAATCAACCCTAAACCTAAACTAAATTATAATTAATTCGAAAGCCTTGTTCTAAATCTTTCACACCCAACCTGGAAAACACGACAGCCAATCCTATTTGTTATAGTGTACCGCGCTCCTGGTCTTTATTCTGAGTTTTTATTTGAATTCTCAGAATATCTATTAAGTTTAATCCTTAAAACAGATAAAGCAATTATTGTAGGTGATTTTAATATTCATGTGGAAGTTGAAAATGATAGCCTTAGTACCGCGTTTATCTCATTATTAGATGCGATTGGCTTCTATCAGAGTGTACATAAACCCACTCACTGTTTTGGCCACACCCTCGACCTTGTTCTGGTATACGACATTGAAATTGAACATTTAACAGTCTTTCCACAGAAACCTTCACTATCAGACCATTATTTAATAACTTTTGAACTCCTATTACTGGAGTACACACCAGTAGTCAAATACTACTACAGTAGATGTCTATCTGACAGTGCTGTGGCTAAATTTAAGGAAGTAATTCCATCTGAATTTAACTCAATGCTATGTCTTAACATAACAGAAGACTTTCATGCAAATTTCAGTCCATCCCAAATTGATCATCTTGTTGAAAGTGCTGCAGGTTCATTGAGAATGACACTTCACTCTGTTGCTCCTCTTAAAAAGAAAATAATAAAACAAAAAAGGTTATCTCCATGGTATAACACCAAAACCCGCAATTAAAGCAAACATCACGAAAACTTGAAAGGAAATGGCGCTCCAACAATCTGGGAGAATCTTGTTTAGCCTGGCGAGATAGTCTTAAAATACATAAGAAGGCCCTCCGTAATACCAGAGCACCCTACTACTCATCATTAAAAGAGGAAAATAAGAACAACCCCAGGTTCCTTTTCAGCATTGTAGCCAGGCTGACAGAGAGCCACAGCTCCATTGAGCCATGTATTCGCATAGCCCTCAGTAGTAATGACTTCATGAGCTTCTTTAATGATAAAATTTTGAATATTAGAGAGAAAATTAATTACGTCCTCTCCTCAGCTGCTGCCGATCGATCATCTAGCATAGAGACTTTGGAAGGAACTGTGAAACCTGAGGTGTACTTTGACTGCTTCTCTCCTGTCGACCTTATTCAACTAATGTCGACAATTTCTTCATCTAAACCATCAACCTGTCTCTTAGACCCAATTCCAACTAGGCTACTTAAAGATGTTTTACGATTAGTTAGCATGTCTTTAGTAGATATGATCAATCTGTCTTTACTGACAGGTTATGTACCACAGTCTTTTAAAGTAGCTGTAATTAAACCTCTCCTTAAAAAGCACGTTCTTTATCCAGGGGTTTTAGCCAACTATAGACCTATATCTAACTGTCCCTTTATCTCTACGATCCTTGACAAAAACTGTTGAAAATCAGTTATGTCACTTTCTAAATAGCAATGGTATATTTGAGGGTTTTCAGTCAGATTTTAGAGTGCATCATAGCACAGAAACAGCACTGGTGAAGATTACAAATGACCTTTTAATTAGATCAGATAGTGGACTTGTTTCTATACTTGTCTTGTTAGATCTTAGTGCTGCATTTGATACCATTGACCATCAAATCCTATTACAGAGACTGGAATATCAAATCGGAATTAAAGGAACCTTGTTAAGCTAGTTTAATACCTATCTATCAGACCGATCTCAGTTTGTACATGATAACGATGAATCATCCGGGCACACCAAAGTTAGTCACGGAGTTCCGCAAGGTTCTGTGCTTGGACCAATTCTATTTATGTTATATATGCTTCCTTTGGGCAATATTATTAAGAAGCACTCCATAAAGTGTCATTGTTATGCAGATCATACCCAATTATCCATCCATCCATCTTCTACCACTTATCTGAGGCCAGTTCGTGGGGGCAGCAGTCTGAGCAGAGACACCAAGACTTCCCTCTCCCCAGACACTTCCTCCAGCTCTTCCGGGGGAATACCGAGGCGTTCCCAGCCAGCCAAGAGACATAGTCCCTCCAGCGTGTCCTAGGTCTTCCCCGGGGCCTCCTCCCAGTTGGACATACCCGGAACACCTCCCCAGGGAGGTGTCCAGGAGGCATCCGGAACAGATGCCCGAGCAACCTCAGCTGACTCCTCTCGATGTGGAGGAGCAGTGGCTCTACTCTGAGCTCCTCCCGAGTGACCGAGCTCCTCACCCTATCTATAAGGGTGCGCCCAGCCACCCTGCGGAGGAAACTCATTTCGGCCGCCTGTATCCGGGATTTTGTCCTTTCGATCATGACCCAAAGCTCATGACCATGGGTGAGAGTAGGAACATAGATCGACTGGTAAATAGAGACCTTTACCTTGCAGCTCAAGGCCCCTCCGGCCCCCGACTGCGCCTAGAAATACTGTCCATATAAATAATAAACAGGACCGGTGACAAAGAGCAGCGCTGCCGGAGTCCAACATGCACCGGGAATAGATCTGACGTACTGCCGGCAATGTGAACCAAACTCCGGCTCCGGTCATACAGGGACCGGACAGCCCTTAGCAGAGGGCCCCAGACCCCATACTCCCATAACACCCCCCACAGGTTGCCGCGAGGGACAGAGTCGAATGCCTTCTCCAGATCCACAAAGCACATGTGGACTGGTTGGGCAAACTCCCATGAACCCTCCAGCAACCTAGTGAGGGTATAGAGATGGCCCAGTTTTCCACGACCGGAACAAAAAAAACATTGTTCCTCTTGAATCCGAGGTTTGACAATCGGCCGAATTCTCCTCTCCAGTACCCTGGCATAGACTTTTCCGGGGAGGCTGAGGAATATGATCCCCCTGTAGTTGGAACACACCCTCCGGTCCCCCTTTTTAAACAGAGGGACCACCACTCCAGTCTACCAGTCCAGAGGCACTGTCCCCAGCCACCACACGATGTTGCAGAGGCGTGTCAACCAAGAAAGTCTCACAACATCCAGAGACTTGAGGTACTCACTGCAGATCTCATCCAACCCCGGTGCCTTGCCACCGAGGAGGTCAGTGACCTCAGCCCGGGAGATCGACGAGTCCACAACCGAGCCCTCAGCCTCTGCTTCCGCAATGGAAGACATTCCGTTGGGTTGAGGTGATCCTCGAAGTACTCCTTCCACCGCCCAAGGATGTCCCCATTCGAAGTCAACAGATTCCCACAGTGTGCAGGGCACTGCTTCCCCCTCCTGATGCACTAGACGGTTTGCCAGAATTTCTTCGAGGCCAACTGAAAGTTCTTCTCCATGGCCTCATCAAACTCCTCCCAGACCCGGGTTTTTGCCTCTGCGACCACCGGGGCTGAAGCTCGCTTGGCCCTCCGGTAGGACTCCTTCTTCAGCTTGGCGGCATCCCTTACTTCCGGGGTCCACCACCGGGTTCGGGGATTCCCGCCACGACGGGCACCAGAGACCCTGCGGCCACAGCTCCGAGCAGTCGCATCAACAATAGAGGTGGAGAACATGGTCCACTCGGACTCAATGTCTCCAGCCTCCCTCGGGATCTGGTTTTAAGCTCTGCCGGAGGTGGGAGTTGAAGATCTCTCTGACCGGAGACTCTGCCAAACATTCCCAGCAGACCCTCACAGTATGTTTGGGTCTGCCAAGTTTGTCCAACTTCCTCCCCCGCCATCGGATCCAACTCACCACCAACTTCACCCGAGTGTCCAAGACATACAGATGAAACAACCACAAAGTTGATCATCAACCTCCGACCTAGGGTGTCCTGGTGCCACGTGCACTAATGGACACCCTTATGCTTGAACATGGTGTTCGTTATGGACAAACTGTGACTAGCACGGAAGTCCAATAACAGAACACCACTCTGGTTCAGGTCGGGGGGGCGTTCCTCCCAATTACGCCCCTCCAGGTATCACTGTCACTGCCCACGTGAGTGTTGAAGTCCCCCAGTAGAACAACGGAGTCCCCGGTCGGAGCACTTTCCAGCACCCCTCCCAGAGACGCCAAGAAGGTCGGGTACTCTACACTGCCATTTGGCCTGTAAGCACAAATAACAGTGGGAGACCTATACTCGACCCAAAGGCGCAGGGAAACGACCCTCTCGTTCACCGGGGTGAACTCCAACACATGGCGGCTGAGCTGGGGGGCTATGAGCAAGCCCACACCATCCCGCCACCTCTCACCGCGGCCAACTCCAGTGTAGTAGAGTCCAGCCTCTCTCGAGGAGTTGGGTTCCAGAGCCCAAGCTGTGCGTGGAGGCAAGCCCGACTATCTCTAGTCAGTATCTCTCAACCTCCCGCACCAGCTCAGGCTCCTTCCCCCCTAGCGAGGTGACATTCCATGTCCCTAGAGCCAGATTCCGTGTCCAGGGATTGGGTCACCGAGGCCCCCGCCTTCGACTGTCACCCAATCCACAAAGCACTGGCCCCTTATGGTTCCTCCTCTAGGTGGTGGGCCAACGGGAGATCAGCCCCACTTTGCTCATTCGGGCTGAGCTTGGCCGTGCCCCATGGGGCGAGACCCACCCACCAGGTGCTCGCATACGAGCCCCTACCCCCTGGCCTGCCTCCCCCTGGTTGCACTATATCGGGCGACGTCACGGACCTGGATTTCAAATTTCTCACAAGGGGGATTTGAACCGCTCTTTGTCTGACCTGTCACCCAGGACCTGTATGCCTTGGGAGATCCTACCAGGGGCAATAGCCCCAGACAACATAGCTCCTAGGATCATTCAGGCATGCAAACACCTCCCCCATAATAAGGTGGCGGTTAAAGGATACCCAATTATATTTATCGATTAAGCCGGATGAAACTGATCAGTTAGTTAAACTTCAAGCATGCCATAAGGACATAAAAACCTGGATGACCTACAATTTTCTGATATTAAACTCTGACAAAACGTACCAGGTTACGTATGTAACCATGGTTCCCTGATAGGGAACGAGATGCTGTGTCAGCTGACGCTATGGGGAATGCCTTCAGCGTGACTGCCTCTGAATCTCTCAACTTAGACCAATCTTGACAAGAGAGCCACAGATCCGGGATTATTTAAGCGGTCTAGGCTGTAAATCTCACAAAGGTGTGAGGCGAGGACCATCCCGCAGCATCGCATATATCGGAGAGGGGGGTTCCCAACCACCAAGCTCTGGAGGACACCATACTCCATGTGGAGTGAGCTCTTATCGACAGAGGTGAAGGCAAACCGCACACCTCGTAAGCCGATACGATACCCTCAACTATCCACCTGCTAATAGTGTGTTTGGTAGCCGAGCAGCCCTTACAATGAGGCCCGAAGCATACCAGCAATTGGTACGAATTGCGCCACTGGGATGTCCTCCGGACATAAACTCCAGGGCTCTGACTGGACAGAGCAGTTGCAGCCTACCTTCCTGTCCCGCTGACTCTGAAGGAGGATGGAACTCCTGCAGGACTACCGGCCGGGCCACCTCAGTGGGTATTTTAGGTACATAACCCGGCCTGGGATGCAGGATGGCTCAAACTGCGCCTGGAACGATCTCAAGGTTAGCAGGAGTCACCGACAGGGACTGCAGATCTCCCACTCTTGAGAGACATGGCCAGCAGAAATGCCATCTTTAAGGCCAGACACCTGTCTGATGCATCGTCCAGTGGCTCGAACGGTGCTGTGGCCAATCCATCCAGCGCCACTGTCAGATCCCACGGAGGGACTCTGGCTCGAACCGGAGGCCTCAGCCTCAAGGTGCCACGAAGGAAACTGGTAACAAAGCGGTGCTTTCCAAGCGAGCAGCCATCCACCAAACTGTGGAATGCTTCGAACGCAGCCACATACACCTTAAGTGTAGCGGGGGAATAGTCCAGCCGAAAACCGGCTATTGAGGAAGCCATCAGGGTGCAGTCTCCATTCCCCGGGCCTCGGCCCCTGCCTCGACAGGATGTCTGCTCCCACATTGAGGTACCCAGGTATGAAAAGTGCTCTGAGAGAGAGCAACTTCCCCTGGGACCACAAATATACCACAATCTGGCGTGCCAGTCTGCACAGAGGGCGTGAACTCAGACCGCCTTGTCAATTTAAGTACGAGACCTCCGCTCAGGGACCACCGCTGTGTTGTCCGCTGAGAGCTGACAACACAGCGGTGGTCCCTGAGGTCTGTAAGAAAGTGCCTTAAGGCCAACAAGACTGCTCGCATCTCCAGGCAATTTATGTGCCATAGATGCGGGGTCAACCACAAACCTCAGGTTGTGCGCCCCATCCGGTGCTGGAGGCGTCCGTCGTGTGTGACGGTGATACACCATTCCCAGCACTGGGCCCTGGGTCAGGAACACCCGTTGTCTCCACCTGTCAAAGGCACGTATGCACCTGCGTGTAACCTTGATCAGGCGAAAAGGATTGCCCCTCGAGGAAAATCCGGCGTCCCTGAGCCACCACTGCAGCTGCCTCATGTGCAGCAATCCAAGCGGAATCACAGTGGACGCTGCGGCCATGAGGCCTAACAGTCTCTGAAACTGAAGTGCAGTTAGATGTCGGCCTAGCTGCACCCTGAGTACCATAGTCAGGATTGACTCGATGCGTGCAGGAGACGGTTGTGCGCGCAACGTGACTGAGTCCCACACTACTCCTAGGAACGTTAATCCTTTGTGTTGGAGTGAGCGTGTGTTCCTCAACCTCAAGCACCTCAAGTGCGCAAGTACGACATCTCGATGCTGTACCGCATGAGACAAGACTGGGATCAAATCAACCAGTCGTCCAGAAAAATTGAAGATGCGGATCCCCTGGAGTCTGAGAAGAGCCAGGGCAGAGTCCATACACTCCGTGATGGTGCGAGGGGAGAGTGCTAGGCCGATGGGAAGCACCCGATATTGGTAAGCTTTGCCCCCGAAAGCAAACCGCAGGAACTTTCGGTGTCCCGGAATGATAGAGACGTGGAAGTACGTGTCCTTTAGATCGATTGTGAAGAACCAGTCGTCGGACTGAATCAGACTCCCAATCATAGGGATCATCAGCATCTGGAACCTAAGTCTCCTCAGAGAAGGGTTCAGGTGACGAAGATCTAAAACGGGACGCAAACCACCGTCTCTCTCAGGACTTTGAAGTACCGGCTGTAGAACCCGGTATGCATCCCTCAGGTGGGGATTTGTTTTATGGCCCCATTGTACAAGAGAGAATGTATTTCTCGCTCCATCACCTATGATTGTACTTGGTCGACCCCTATTTCCAAGATTCCTTGGAATCATGGGGGTGTGGACCGGAACCGAAGCTTGTAACCTTGTCGGACAGTGTGCAAAGTCAGTGCGACACGCCGGGTCAAGCTTCTCAAGCTGGCAGAAAGTCCCTCAGGGGAACCAACCGCTCGAGCCTGGTGCCTGGGGAAGCTGGAGTGGCAGCCTCGGTTACCTGAAGCGCTGCAGCGGCGGGAAATACCCGAGGATCGGCATGTACATGCCTGACCGCCCCCCGAACCTGCAATGTGAAAGCTGCGGTACCTCGAAGCGATGGAACGGTGGGATTGAACCAGAAAGGAACGTCTACAGGCCTCAGTAGAGGACGCAACTCTGGCCTGTCTGCTGCACAGCCGTGCAGGTCTAAAGGCAACAGTTGCATGGAACTCGCCATGCCCCGAAGCACCACCGGCAGCAGGGTTAAGAGGCTGAGCTCCTGAGGGCACAATGGGGGAGCAGCCATGTGCTCAACCCCAATGGGGGGGGGCACCCTCTGAGGCCCGACGCTCGAGTCAGGGCCTCTTCTGTGAGGCCTGCTGGGCGAGAAGCACGGTTCTCAGGTCCGTCTTCTCCCTATCAGGTCCTCTCTGAGCAGGCTGGAGCGAGCCCCTAGGCCGCTAGGGAGGGGCACGCTGGGCCACACTCGTTTTCTGAGCCAGCATGTAAGAGCTGCGAGATTTTGAAAGCTGAGGTGGTCCACCCTCAGCTCAGGCCCAAGACCTTTGGCAACGGGGGTTAAACCATCATTGTAGCAAGGTCCATCCTCGGATGTGATGGCTCCGCCAAAGTCGAGGTCCTAAGCAGGTCGGCTGGGCACACCCGCACACGTGCCATGGCGTGCGGACAAGTCAATGTAGTGTGACAAGGCCTACTAGGCAACGTCGGGGTCTTAAGGGAGGATGCGGCCTGGGCGATATACACTGCCATTGTCTCCCCGCCCTAGCCGTTCTCCTTGCACCCACTGATCGACGCAGACTGGCGACCAGTTGGGCTAGAAAACCGTGCAAAATACAGCCTGGACCAGGATTTCGACACCTCGGTGTGGAGATCCAGAAGAACGGCAGGTCCCGACGTGGGCATGGGGGTGTGGCTAGAAAGAACTACTCCGGCGATGAGTGTCCTGCTGCGCCGCTGGCCAGGCGATATTGAGCCTAACCACCATTTTCCTCTCTTGGGAAAATCACCTCCAGCAGCTCCTCATGCTGCAGTGACTGGGCTGACGAGCCACCCACATCACCATCTTCCACGCTTAGGACATCCAGGTCCTCGGAACTGGATCATCTCTGCGCGGGCTCCACATCCAGGACGGAAGACGCTCCAGGCTCAGCCTAGGTTCCGGGTAGACTGTTTCAACAAACAACAAACAGTCAGTTGAGAGCAGAGCGTCTTATCTCTCCTCAGAGAGGGCACTTACCTTGCTCACAGTCACCCCTCAGGGCTGACAGAGCCTGCTCTCCGTGCAGACAGCAGACACAAGTGTGTGGCCTCTGAACACGTCCCCCGTTCCAGTCGGAAGAAGCCACGATGCGGGCTTCCGGTCCCGAAAACGGCTGGGAATTAGCAGATGATCCGTGTCTCTCCCGTTTCTCACTGCGGGCTGCCGCAGAAGCTGTGGGACCCGCACCAAGTGGAGCGAGCTCCTGAGGAGACGCTCATGCTGCTCGCGGTCAACCTCGAGGGCTGACAGAGCGAGCTCTCAACCTAAAACAGCCAACCAAAACACGTGAGTTGCCGGTGGGGATAATCCGCGGGCAGGGAGGAAGCACTGCAAAAACTGGTTCACACTCGTCATTTCCACAGAGACCCAGCGCGCTTGCTGAAGATCAGAAGACTGACGACAACATTGAAGCCGGCTCCCCTTATACTTCCGGTTCCACCGGCGTACGTCACGTGTTGACGTTAAACCCAATCAAGATTGGTCTAAGTTGATACAGAGATTCAGAGGCAGTCACGCTGAAGGCGTTCCCCCCATAGCATCAGCAGACGCAGCGTTGAAGTTCCCTTGAAAGGGAACTAAAGTTATTGTACTTAGCACCGAACGCCTCAGAGATCAGGCTCTATCCTTCAACTTCCACATGAAGCAAGCTTCTAGGACTGCCTTTTTTCACCTATGTAAAATTACAAAAATCAGGCACTTCTTGTCTCAAAATGATGCAGAAAAATTAATCTATGCATTTGTTACTTCAAGGCTGGATTACTGCATTTCCATATTATCAGGCAGCCCGAAAAAGTCCCTTAAGATTCTCCAGTTAATTCAGAACACTGCGGCACGTGTACTGACAGGAACTAGGAAAAGAGATCATATTTCTCCAATATTAGCTTTTCTGCACTGGCTCCCTGTAAAATCCAGAATAGAATTTAAAATCCTCCTCCTCACCTACAACGCTCTAAACAGTGAGGCACCATCGTATCTTACAGAGCTGATGGTATATTATTACCCCACTAGAACACTGCGCTCTCAGAATGCAGGGTTACTTGTGATTCCTAGAGTCTTCAAAAGTAGAAAAGGCACCAGAGCCTTTAGCTATCAAGCTCATCTCCTGTGGAACCAGATCCCAGTTCGGGTTCGGGAGGCAGACACCATCTCCAAATTTAAGAGTAGACTAAAGACTTTCCTCTTTGATAAAGCTTACAGTTAGGGCTGTCTCAGGTGAGTCCTGAACCATCCCTTAGTTATGCTGCTATAGGCCTAGACTGCCAGGGGACTTCTCAGGATGCACTTTTCTCTTCACCTCTCTCCTCCTCTCCCTCTCCATCCGTATGCATTCTCATCCCATAAATGCATGTTACTAACTTGACATATTCTCTCTCCTGTAGTTTTGTGCTTTCTGGTCCCTCTCTTCTTTCTTACTTTCAGCAGGTATTTCAGCGTCCTGAGATGTATCTGGATCTGTGACTATGGCGACCTGCAGATGCAGTGCTGCTGTGTCTAGTGGCTCAGGTCCTGCTCGTTGGGCTCCACCTGGAGCTGCTCGGTTGTCCATCTGGACCTATCATCTTCCCTTATGTTTTACATCCTACACTTTTCATCATAATTATACTCACTACAATTTTGCCATTGTCATCATAATTGTATCTGCTGTGATTTTCTGCTATGAATCTATTCTGTACTTATGACATCTATTGCATTTCTGACCGTTTTGGGAGAGGGATCCCTCCTCTGTTGCGCTTCCTGAGGTTTCTATCATTTTTTCCCTGTTAATAGGGTTTTTTGGGTAGTTTCCTTGTTTGAGTCAAGGGTCTAAGAACAGAAGGTGCCGTATGTTGTATAGATTGTAAAGCCCTTTGATGCAAATGTGATTTGTGATATTGGGCTATATAAATAAAATTCAATTGAATTGAATTAAATCTTGAAGGTTACTTGGGCCTCTTTTATGAACTTTGATCTTCAGTTTTCTCCATAGATTTTTTATTGGATTTAGGTCAGGTGATTCACTGGGCCATTCAAGTAACTTGATTTTCATTCTTTGAAACCACTTCATTGTTTCCTTGGCCTTGTGTTTGGGATCAGTGTCTTGCTGAAATGTCCACCCTCTTTTCATTTTCAGCTTTCTGGTAGATGGCAGCAGATTTGTATCCAGAATGTCTCGGTACATTTCTCCATTCATCAATAATATGAAGTCTGCCAGTACCCCTTGCTGAAAAGCAGCTCCAAACCATGATGCTTCCACCTCCAAACATAACTGTTGGTATGGTGTTCTTGGGGTGGTGGGCAGTGCTATTTCTTCTCCAAACATGGTGTGTAGAATGACTGCCAAAAAGCTCAATTGTGCTTTAATCTGGCCATACTATAGTCCCCAAATAATCCACAGGCTTCTCCAAATGCTCTTTTACAAACTTTAACTGAGCCTCAACATGCTTTTTGTTCAGCAATGGAGTCTTGCGTGGTGAGCGTGCATGGATGCCATGACGGATGCCATGGATGCCATGACGGTTCATTGCATTGCTTCATGCATTGTTCTCTTTGAAACAACAGTACCTGCTGATGCAAGGTCTGCCCAAGTGGTTCTTGGCACTTGGAGAACTCTCCTGATTATTCTTTGGACTCCTCGGACAGGGATCTTACGTGGAGCAGCTGATCGTGGCGGGTTTATGGTGAAATGATGCTCTTTCCATTTCCGGATAATGGCCCCCACAGTGCTCACAGGAACATTCAGCATTCTGGAAATGTTGCGGGTCAACTTCCCGCTGTCAACTCCCTTTAAAATGCGGAATTTGACAGCAGTTCACTTTCTCCGTCTCCTTCTCCACTGTGGCTGTGGTATCTGACAATTACGCTGGGAAAATGCAAACCCTAGAAAAAACTTTTTCACGGTAAGCAATAAATTTTTTTGTAAAAACCATCTACGTGCAAAATTGGGTGTTTGATGTGTAGTCGCTACAGTGTTAACCGTGTTCCCTTTCAAATATCTGGTCACGGTTGGAGTTTAACGTTAGTTCACTCACAAACAATTCTTCTGTAGAAGCACTTAACACATTGTTCTTTAAAAGAAGTATGCCGAATTGTAGTTTTATATAATTGAATTATTTATTGTTTTTGGATAACAGTTATTGTTTGTAGTAACTTTTGTACTTTATGCTAAATCGGCAGTGAGGGTTCGTTTCCGTTTAAAATACAGGTTTATTTAATTGATTGTTGTGCAATACTTTAAATCATCTGTTTGAGTATTTTGATAACGGTTGTTTGTTGTTAAGTCAGATGTGATGATTTTACACTTTTTTACACAAATCGCATATTATGAATGTATTGTATTTATGTATGTTTATATATACCTTGATTTAATTTATTAACCTTATAGGTAGGCAAGCTAAATTAATTTAAGAATTGACTTTTGTGATTTTTGACCTTTTTCCAGGTCAGGTTTTTTATGGACTGAAACACAACTGATTCGACACCTGATGGCGAGCTACAAACTTCTACCAGTGTGGTAGGGTAGATGGACTTTATTTTTTCTTCTTCTCTGTCCTCCACTGGAACCCCTTCGGAGTGTGATTTTTTTTTTTTCCCCATCCTCCCGGATCCATTTCGTGGATTACAGACATTTATGTTAATGCCATAAATGCATGTCACTAACTTGACTTCTTCCCTCTCCCGGAGTTTTGTGCTTTGTCGTCCGTCTCTTCTTTCTTAGTGTCACTTTCAGCAGGTATTTCAGTGTCCGGAGATGTATCTGGATCGGTGACTATGGCGACCTGCTGGGGCAGTGCTGCTGTGTCTATGGTGCAGGGGACGAGTGGCTCGGGTCCTGCTCGTTGGGCTCCACCTGGAGCTGCTCGGTTGTCCGTCTGGACCCACCATCTTCCCTTATGTTTTACCATCTAAACATTTCTAACATAATAATATATATATACACAACAATTTTGCCATCATGGCTGTATATGTTATAGTTTTGATGCTATAAATCTATTCTGTACTTACGACATCTATTGCATGTCTGTCCGTCCTGGGAGAGGGATCCCTCCTCTGTTGCTCTTCCTGAGCTTTCTATCATTTTTGCCCTTGTTAAAAGGGTTTTTTTGGGTAGTTTTTTCTTAATCGAATCAAGGGTCTAAGGACAGAGGGTGTCGTATGTTACAGATTGTGAAGCCCTTTGAGGCAAATGTGATTTGTGATACTGGGCTATATAAATAAAATTGAATTGAATTTAATTGAATTAATTAGGAACTGGTTAAAGAAATATATGCTTCTTGTTTATTGTTTACCTTTTGCTGGTTGGTTATTTTTCTTTTGTTTCAATATAGCTTTGTATACTGTGCTGGGCTTTAACCAGACTCGTTTTTGATGCACTTATGCTTTTTGTTACCTTGTGTTGTTATATTGCTTCCATTGTCTTCCTCAAATCTAAGTCGCTTTGGATAAAAGCGTCTGCTAAATGACTAAATGTAAATGTTCAATATATATCACACAAAACCCGAATTACAAGTCTTTTGTCGTAATTTGCACCTCAGGCTCCTTTATAAGAACAGGTCTTCTGATGCTGCTAAAAATCCTAAATTCCTGTTGTAGCTGTAGTCATCGCCTAGCCTTAAGCAGCGTTACATGCCTATAACCATTCCCATCAAAATGCTTTTCAACGATAATATTACGAAGATCTTGAGAGAGTTCTTTGCTTTTACCCATCATGAAGTCTTTCCTGTGTGCCTCCTGGGTAACCCTAACCCTAACCCTAGCCTTATTAGGCCATCAATTAGGACAAAAGCAGCTGATATCAATTAGTACTGATAGGGGGCAGGGTTTCTCTCTCAATACTGACAGATTTCAGGTAATCTCCTGGCTTTCTGTGCCATTTTGCACCTTGTTATCTTCATGTGTTCAATACTTATTCCCTGTGTCATTTCACCTATTTATTATGACTTAACTTGCGTACTTAAATGTTCTAACTTTTTTGTATGAATTCAATATTTGGCTTGATGGCTACATCTGGTGGAATTTTTGTGTCAATAGACCACTTAGAAATCCCCTTACTGATAAAAATGTTGTATGTTTTGATACACAAATCTAGGTTTTTGGACTTTTCCCCTGTCTTTGCTTTTTTGTTAAATATTGGATATTTTTAACTCTTCAAGCCTCAAACAGATATTAAAAATAAATACAATGCCTAGAATGGAAATGTCTATTTGGTGGAACTGCTAACAACTCATAGACATAGACATAATAAGCAACTCCAACCAGACACTACTTTTTTTGTAAGACATCGCAAGCCCTAAACATTGGGAACCACTAGCTCAGTCTTAAATAATACACTGTATTTCATAAACTTAAATCAAATGTAAGTAAATTGCGTCATCTTCCCATAAACCACAAGCACATCAGTTGTCTGCATCCTTTTTTGGTATATATCCCCATATATATAAATTAATTTAACTTCTTTTACTAGCATATTTTTTAACTATTTGTTTGAATTAACAACTCCCATGATACCACACTAAGCTGTTCCACTCCTTTAGTAGATTAGAATTGTTAGGCTCTTGTAAATGACAAATGTGCTTGCAAGCATAGACTCCGATTCTATCCTCAAAAAGTACTTTAAGGTGTTGTTGGGACATCATATGCCATATTTCCACTCAAAGTACCCGGAACTTTTATCCCCAGGAACTACTTTTCAAAGAACTAAAAGGTTTCTTCAGCCATTTCCACTGCGGTCTAAAGACCCCCAAAGATTAGGCCAATCACACCCATTAGGTTTAACCCATCACACAGCTGCATAGCTCTTTTAACTACTTAAACACCTGCAGTTCAGCAGAAGGACCTTTGCTTATGTTAACCTCTGCACTCTCACCTGCTTTGAATACTGAGCTTACTGCTGTATAATGGTGAAACTGACAGCCACTTCTTCCTCAGAGCATTGTAAATATTAGAATATGCAGAAATATAAACGTGCCAAATACAGCGTTTGTGTGCTTTAGCAGGAGGCGTGGAGGGCTGCTAGTGGGTGGTGAACACTACTCTCTGCAGCCTGCAGTTCAGTGTACCCGCACGTTTAATCTGAAAAACACATGCAACAACATTAACAAGATGTCATTTTGTATGATAGATTTAGCCAATGTTTGCCTATAGGAACATCAAAATTCTACACCATTAGCATCACAACAGTTAGCATTATAGAATTTAAAAAGCATCATGTGAATTGTATGTGATTTACCTTCAATCGACTGGTCTTCCATTTCCGTGTCTTTCACCGTGGCTTCCAACAGCTCAGCAGCTCAGCCGCTGCTCCAGAGAAGGCCGGCCTGTGACCCAGCCACGCATCGATCCAGACGATCTGTACTTGTTGAAAGTACAGTCCCCGAGCATGGACCTTTTTGGGGGGTAAAATAATGTCCCAGGAACTTAATTTAGACCCTGGTCCCTGCAGTGGAAAGGCACTAGGTCCCTCCAAAGGTTCCTAGTCCCTGGGGAAGGTTCCTGCGGTGAAATCGCACTTCTAGACATTACCCCCATGTTTTTCCACAGTATATAGGTCAATGAACATCCCAGCAGTAAGTCTTCTGGTCTTCACAGTTACTCAAAGTGTGCAGTCATTGGAACGTCTGCACAATTTGTCTTTTTGGCTCCAGTGTCATATTTTCTCTCTAGTCATGGATAAAAAGGGAATGTCAATAAGTGAGCCTGTGATTGTGTCATGTCAGGTTCCTGGAACTCTCAGTGTTCTTCTCAGTGAAGGCCAAGGCAGGAGAGAAGGAGGTTTCACCTAACACTGTCTTCTGCATCTGGCATGAGTTCTCCTCTGACTTCAAGGACCAGTGGAAGAAGGAGAACAAAGTCATTCTCAAGGAGAGGTAAGACATGCTGCTGTTGTTCCATTTTCTTTCTTTAAAACCAAACTATAAATATCTAATATATATCAAAGGTTCTAATTTAAATAAGCTAAAGTTAAAAGGTCTTGAATACAAATTCCAGACGAAACAAATGGTTTACCACCATGACATTAATCTTAGGTGCTAAGTTTAAAACTGATTAATTGAGTTGGTGTACTGATATTAACTGTATTAACATCGTGTGTTGTGCAGGTTAAAAGCAGCAGAAGAGTGTTTCCGACAGGCCAAGGAGAAGGCTTCCTACAGCGTTAAACCCAAACACGCATCTGGCATCGTAAGTTGACCTTTCATCTTACAAGCTTTACTCCTAAATGAGCACTAATTTAGCTCCAGTATGGAGGAAGAAGACCAATTGTCACAATAAAATTTAACCTTCACCTCACCTTAATATTTACAGATAGTAACATTTATGTTTAGGCTTTCCTAGCAATGTGCATAAATTGTGACAAATGTAACATCACAACATGTTAATTTAACAGGGACAGTATTTCAACCACTTATGACATCCTAAAGAGCAGCCTCTAAAATGATCAGCTAATGTGGCCGTATAATTAGGCATGAGAGTATAAAGGCAGGTGAAACAGGGAAGGAAACCACTCATTAAACTGCTAAACTTAGCCTACTGCCAAACAGTTGTTAACCTAAATGTATATCCCTAATGACTTTAAAATTAATTTGAAGTTCCCTACTCTTGTTTATGGCTTTGTACCGCTTATAGTAAGATGATAGACAGGTGTAAAGCACTTAACATCTGTGATTTGTCCTTTCCACAGAAAGCCAAGCTTGGTATGAAGATTTGACTCAGTGGAAGTATGAGGAGGTCAGAAGAGAAAAATGAAGAGACAGCACAAATGTGAATGCATGTATGTGCAGCTGAGCCTACTCTGGACATCTTGTTGCATTTATTTATTTTAACACTTGGATCAGTTTTGCTTGCTCTGTCAACCTGTTGCCTTACATTGCTGTCCTCTCTAGCTGCTCTTGGGCAACCAAGCACCAGGAATTGTGTTGCTGGGATCATCACAACTCAAACTAATTACATACAGTATGATTCAGCTGAAAGAAGAACATACTGTCTGTGCAGCCTATACGTCTACATTTATAAAATAACAAATATCTCACAAAGATTTTCAGATTTTTTAGCAGAATGGCAAAGTCAAACAGTAAGCCTACCGTGATTAAGCAATTGCAATGTCAGCTTATTCTCTCCTGACTGTAATCTCCATAAATAGACCACATGCTCAGTCAGCTGTTATGTGATGAAGACTGCTTGTTTAAATTCTGACTGAGGCACTGGCACAAGCAACAATGACATGTCTCAGTATTACATTATTAATTCCAACTGTGACTGTCCCACTAGCCACATAGTGTTATTTAAATTCAGCCCAAAGCCATCAAGTTCAGTATTGCTGACTAATTTACTTTAGGCTGGACAAAAAGAAAAAAAAAATACATGTGCCAGAGTTCTGTAAACTACACATGTTTTGACCACTGGGGGCAGCCAACACACTTTGGGCAGCTATCAGGTTTTTTATTATTTATTGATTTATTTATTTATTTATGGTCAACAAAACAAAACAATGAAAAAAATACAACATTGTCATTTAAAAGAAAAAAGAATACAATATTGTCATTTAAGACAAACTTATATTGACCCAGAAGGGTGTAGGCTGAAGACAAAGCTTATTTTTGCCTACCCCTTTTAACATTTAAAACAGATTACTATATTTCACGACAAACAATCATAAATACAACTAAAGAATAACTGGTGTATCTATTTACTTCACAGCCAAACAAATGTCAGCTGATAGTAGAAATGGTGACATGTTGTTTTAGTAAAAAAAGACAGTCAACAGTGTCTTCATACATGGTAATACTGAATTCAAGTAAAGGCAAGTCAATTTTATTTATGCAGCCCAATGTAACGAATCACAATTTGCCTCAAAGGGCTTTACAATCTGTAACATACGATACCCTCTGTCCTCAGACCCTCGATTCGAATAAGGAAAACCTCCCCCCCAAAAAAGTTGTGGCAGTGGTCGTCGAGCAAGGGGGCAGCAGGTGGCCCGCAATCACAGATCCAGACGCCACAGCTCCGGGGGGCAGAAATATCTGCTGAAAGTGACAGAAGGAGAGAGAGATGAGAATTAAAGAAGAATTAATGATCAGACTCTAGTACATGAATACGTCATTTCTTGTGAATCCCTTGCATGTAGGTTTGAATTTGTAGATTTGAATCCTAGACCCTGCTACTAAAACTGAAAAACAATGTGGAAACAGAGTTCAACACAACTAGTATGTCAATTTAGCTTTCGCCAAAGCCCTAATACTTAGGCACTCTCCAAAAAATGTGGTCACCATCAGATATCAGCATGATTTTCCATTACTATGTTTTTGGATTGAAACATTAAAAAAAAAAAGTCAACACATTTAATTAATAAAATCAAACTTAGAGGTCTGTGCAGTACTGGTGAAAGTATGTGGGTAGGAGGTTTGTGATTGTTTCTTTGTTTTGTTTGTCTTGGAGCTTTGCCTTCCCAGCAAACAGAGTCGGGGCCAGCTTGCCTGAATAGAAATTTTGAAATCCCAGCAGCCAGAACAAGAATGACTGCCATTGATTAGCAGCACTTAGTGATATATTCTGGTTATGTTGTGAAACTTCAATGACAACAGCCATGGACACATCCTTTCAGATGCCGCAGTAAATTGTCTCACCTCAATATTAGCTCTCTCTACATAGTTTTACACACTACCACAATGTTGTTTGTAAGAATCTACATCCTGACTGTCCAATCAGATTTAGCCACTCGGTAGAAAATCCAACTCGTAAGTATGCATATTTACAACAGTGTTGAATGGCAGGAGAAGAATTTCATTGTAAACTTACGTGTGTAATTTTAATCTATGTTCAATGACATGTCATATCAGATATACCATAGGAAGCGTGTGTGCGTGTGAATTCACTCATCTGGTTAATCATATCGATGTGGTTGAAGACTATGTGATGAAGGATGTATAATGCATTAAATTACACCTATAACTATTATAACTAATGACTTTATCGATGTAAAGTAATAAATCATAAAAAAAATTATAGGGAGACACGTTTTGTGTTTCTTTTTTTGATTTTCTCTTCTGCTGGCCGAAATACTACTCTTAATAGGAACTTGACTACGTTTTAACAGTTTAATGTGCAATAAAAGTTTTTGTATACAAGTATATGAAGAGGATGCAGGGGTCTGGGAGTTGTGTAATTTATGCAAAATAAAGAGAATGAATTCTGCATTATTTTGGTTTTATGAAAAATATTTCATTGTGATAAGGTCAGGGATGTGACTGAACGGTCACTGTCCAGGCTGAGAGATGAACGAGTACAATTTATCTCACATTTATCTTCAGGTGCCATTCAGAGTTGCTCTTTGTTATCTTGTGACTTTTCTACTCTTTTCTATATCCATGTACTTTTGTTTAGATTTCTGGTTAATCAGAGTACTGAGCTACATTATTTGGCCAGTAAAACAATGTGACTTTGCACGCTATTTTTCTCGTTTTTCTCGATATTTGAGTACTTTTATCATGCTGGTTCCCCGTCCTGGTGGAGGCGACCCAGGGCTCTATTGTTTACACCAGGGACACATGGCCTTTGTGAGACCTGAAATCGCCAAGGAGCTGAGGAGGAAAACTGCCGGGAAGAGACATTAAGCAAGTGGAGATACTGACTGTATCTTCCCTCTATCATTATGGCAAATAAGATGGATGAGTTAACAACACTCACAAAGAGTGAGAGTTTGTTTCATGAGTGCTGTGTTATGTGCTTCATGGAGACATGCCTGCATGACAACATACCAGACTCGGCTTCCAGTTGGTGCAGGCGGACAGGAGTTGCAGTGAGTCGCTATTTATATGAACAACAAAATACAAGTACCCGGGAGTCCACATAGACAATAAGTTGGACTAGACTAAAAACACAGAGTCTCTGTCCAAGAAAGTTCAGAGCTGCTGGTATTTTCTCAGGAGACTCCGGTCTTTCAACCTCTGCAGAACCATGCTGTAGATATTTTAGTTTACTTTTTTTTAAAAATGTACCTTACTTTTATTGTTATTTTATTAGGCACTGGTGCAAGCATTTACTTCTTATACACTTTATATTTATTACTCTATTGTTTTTATCGTGTAACTGTGCATTTGAGAAATCTCTAGCACAAGAATTTCCTTTGGGATTAATAAAATTCTATCTTATCTTAACACTCCTTGAGTGAGCAATAGTTTACTTTCTTGTAACCAATAGTAAAAGACTATGTTATGGTTCAGCTTTTCCTCCCTCTCAGGCCTCATGTCTCCAGTTGTTTTTCCCCCTTTTCTTGTGTCTCTTGTCTGTCCCTAGTTGGTCTTTCTGGGCCAGCTCTCTCCTGCACACCTGCAACTCATTCACCAAGCTCCCTCTGCCTGTGCACCAGCACACCTTGGGCTCGTCCAATCAACAACCGCCTGCAATATAAAAGCCAGCACTCCTCGTCAGTCTTCATTTGATTGTACAGTCACCTCTGTGGTACCTATGCACAGCCAACCTTGTTATTGCTCTAGTAGCAAAATCCTGATTCTAATTCATGGTTTCCCTGTGTCACCTGCCTGCCAGCAGCACTCTCCACCAGTTAGTCTGCCTGTCTGAGGCTCTCCAGGCTCTGTACTGGCCTGCCCTGCTTCACTGCCAACCTACCCATTTGCTTGTCTGCAAACCTTTCCTGAGACCCCCCATCTATCAATTCAAGATCTGCTAAACCTTCACCTTGTGAATAAATTACCTCAAGGATCTCGTCTCTTGTCTGAGCTTCATTGTGGGGCTTTGTTGAAAGGGGTGTGGCAACCCATTCTCTTTCCCATGGTGTCAAATACCATATTTTGTCACTCTCCTCTGTGTTGTATACAAGGCGCACATGGTATCCTTACGCCATGCGACTTAACGTAAACTAAAACTTTAAATAACTCAAAGTTAACTGCTGGTTTCACATGGGACACGAACTGTGGAGTCTTCAGTCAAAATTCTGTATTTTTTTTACTTTCTCTGTCTTTATGTAACTCATTACAATACGCCACCAGACTTCCTTTAGGCTTTCTGGCAGCCCTGTGCGTCCCATATAAGCGCTAAAGGATACCATGTGCATCTGTATACAACCCCACGGGGTGTGAGTAAACGTCAGCATTTAACGGTTGGGACTGGAGGGAGAGACGTGATGCAAAGATACTGTATGAGGTTAAAGAGAAAAGTGCATGCCAGTGTTCTAAAGAGGAGGCTAACTATTGTAGTTTGGCTTCTTGATTTGGTTTATTAATGATGATAAACTGTTCTCGCTGGTGTATATGTTTCCAACAGGTTGCTGTGCTCTCTAGAAACTCTTTCCCTTCTCATTACTCACTCTACAACAATGTTAATAAACCACAGATTATGAGCCATGTTTTCCTCTTTTTTTGTCATTTGGTGCCACTGGTCAGCCGGTGTCACTGATTGTAACCATTGAAGAAAATCATCAGTCATGTTCAGAAGTTTGCTGTAGTGGTTTGAGTTTATTCAAGAATGATGAACTTACAGGCAAAGATCAGATCTGAGCCGGTGAATGGCCCAGAGCAAATGAAATGGAAGCACTTTTATACAGCAAACCAAAGCAGTGTTTAGGCAGTGTGTAAATAATAGTGATAAAAGGACACGAGATCAGACAGAACGCAATTACAAATGGAAACAAAAGGCAGGAAGGGGGGCATTGAAGGGGGGAATTTGCATTCAGACCTACAGGGGGCACACAGTTTACAGGATCAAAGGGTCAAATTAACAGGGAGCAGGAGGCAGGAAGGACACACGGTTAACAAGATCAAGACATGATAAGATCAAACCTATAGGGGTCCTGACATCAATTGATTAGCAAGTCTGCACTGCACAAATGTGTAGTCTATTTCTTAATCATTACCATGGAAACATGGCTCTTCTTTATTTTTGTGAAACTGTCTAACTTGCAGTGTTGGGCAGTAGCAGCGTTACTAATTTAACTACATTTCTCCATGGTGGTAGCATTGCTGTTTTCTGAATCATATATCTTTTCAGTAGCATCCACACAAGCTAATGTTACATTTCCCAAAGCATTTTGAGTAAACCTGAGAATTTATGAAGCTAAAGTGAAGCATAGCTTTCTGCTGCGGTCTGAAATAAAACTGCTAAGGATCAGTAGGTGATGCCACCATTTACGCAGACGTGTATGTTTTGCCGACAGAAGCACTTCCATACGATGGTGACATCACGTACCGATCCTTGGGCTGATGCCTACGATGTCTCTGCTGCAGAGGAATACAGACACATGAGCCTGAGTTTACACATTCAAGGGATTCCTGAATAAGCTAACACAGCCATTGAATAAGATAAGTCAGATAACCATCACAATTCAGTGCAGTCTACAAACACCAGAATTCAACTGCTTTCAACTAGGGGTGGGTGGATCAATACCAAAATATCAATACTACAGATACTACGTCTCGTTTTGAAGATCGATTCTAGCGTTGATAGGATCAATACCAAAAAAGGGATCAGTGTGACCTGACTAGTTAATCTGACACATAACTGTAGTCAGTCAGTGATATGAGGGGGGATGCCGTGTTAGCAAACTGAACAAAATCTGTCCCCCTTGTTAACCTGCTCAAAAGATGTTCTGTTCTTTGTCTCATAGTGGCACTTCACATTACCGATTTTAATAATCGCCACAGTCTGGGACCATATGAGACATACTGATTTTGAACTACCAGTTGGAAGATTGAACATGTACCTGTTTCAGCCGTCTACTTTACTCTCTTTCTCAGTGACGCGACTCGAAATCCGCTAAACCAGTGCCATAAAGGCTAGAAAAGTTGCGCCAGTTAAAATGGAAACGCTCCGTCAAAATATAAGTTAAGCACTTTATCCCTCCCAAGAAAGTGGGACAGCAGCATGATAGAGGCTCTTCAGAAATTAACAGAGCTTGGGGCAAAAGTGCTCTTGAATGGTCAAGTTTGTTGTTGGTGTTCTCACTTGTTATTTTTCAAATTAAACAAAACTTTGTGCCACAAATTAAGTGTTTATTTGATGATATAACGTCCATCCATCCATCCATCCATCCATCCATACATCCATCCATCTTCTACCGCTTATCCTGGGCTGGGTCGCGGGAGCAGCAGTCTGAGCAGAGACACCCAGACTTCCCTCTCCCCAGACACTTCCACCAGCGCTTCCAGGGAAATACCGAGGCGTTCCCAGGCCAGCCGAGAGACATAGTCCCTCCAGCGTGTCCTAGGTCTTCCCCGGGGCCTCCTCCCGGTTGGACAGGCCCAGAACACCTCCCCAGGGAGGTATCCAGGAGGCGTCCGGAACAGATGCCCAAGCCACCTCAGCTGACTCCTCTCGATGTGAAGGAGCAGCGGCTCTACTCTCAGCTCTTCCCGAGTGACCAAGCTCCTCACCCTATCTCTAAGGGAGCGCCAAGCTACCCTGCGGAAGAAACTTATTTTGGCCGCCTGTATCCGGGATCTTGTCCTTTCGGGTCATGACCCAAAGCTCATGACCATAGGTGAGAGTAGGAACGTAGATTGACTGGTAAATAGAGAGCTTCGCCTTGCAGCTCAGCTCTTTCTTTACCACAACAGACTGGTACAACGATTGCATCACTGCAGAGGATACACCAATCCGCCTGTCGATCTCCAGCTCTGTCCTTCCCTCACTTGTGAACAAGACCCCAAGATACTTAAACTCCTCCACTTGAGGCAGGAGCTCTCCACCAACCTGAAGGGTACAAGCCACCCTTTTCCAGCTGAGAACCATGGCCTCAGACTTGGAGCTGCTGATTCTCATTCCCGCCGCTTCACTCGGTTGCAAACCATCCCAGTGAACGCTGAAGGTCCTGATTTGATGAAGCCAACAGGACAGCATCATCTGCAAAAAGCAGAGACGAAATTCTGTGGTCCCCAAACCGGACTCCCTCTGGCCGCCGACTGGGACTGGTGACAAAGGGCAGCCCTGCCGGAGTCCAACATGCACCGGGAAGAGATCTGACTTACTGCCGGCAATGTGAACCAAACTCCTGCTCCGGTCATATAGGGACCGGACAGCCCTTAGCAGAGGGCCCCAGACCCCATACTCCCAGAGCACCCCCTACAGGTTGCCGCGAGGGACACAGCCGAATGCCATCTCCAGATCCACAAAGCATATGTTGACTGGTTGGGCAAACTCCCATGAACCCTCCAGCAACCTGGCGAGGATATAGAGATAGTCCAGTGTTCCATGACCGGGACGAAAACCGCATTGTTTCTCCTGAATCCGAGGCTCGACTATCGGCCGAATTCTCCTCTCCAGTACCCTGGCATAGACTTTTCCGGGGAAGCTGAGGAGTGTGATCCCCCTGTAGTAGGAACACACGCTCCGGTCCCCCTTCTTAAACAGAGGGACCACCACCCCAGTCTGCCAGTCTACAGGCACTGTCCCCAGCCACCACGCGATGTTGCAGAGACGTGTCAACCAAGACAGCCCCACAACATCCAGAGACTTGAGGTACTCAGGGCGGATCTCATCCACCCCCGGTGCCTTGCCACTGAGCAGCTTCTCAACTACCTCAGTGACCTCAGCCCGGGAGATCGTCGAGTCCACAACTGGGCCCTCAGCCTCTGCTTCTGCAATGGAAGACATGTTGGTGGGGTAGAGGAGATCCTCAAAGTACTCATTTCACCTCTACTGTAAACAGTGTGTGCAGGGCATTGCTTCCCCCTCCTAAGGCACTGGACGGTTTTCCAGAATTTCTTCGAGGCCAACCGATACTTCTTCTCCATGGCCTCACCGAACTCCTCCCAGACCCTGGTTTTTGTCTCTGCAACCACCCGGACTGAAGCTCGCCTGGCCCTCCAGTACCCATCAGCTGCTTCCGGAGTCCCCCGTGCCAACAAGGCTCGATAGGACTCCTTCTTCAGCATGACGGCATCCCTTACTTTCGGGGTCCACCCCCGGGTTCGGGAATTGCCGCCACGACAGGCACAGGAGACCCTGCGGCCACAGTCTGAGCAGCCGCGTCGACAATAGAGGTGGAGAACATGGTCCACTCGGACTCAATATCTCCAACCTCCCTCGGGATCTGGTTGAAGCTCTGGCGGAGGTGGGAGTTGAAGATCTCTCTGACTGGAGACGTTCCCAGCAGACCCTCAAGTTCGTTTGGGTCTGCCAAGTCTGTCCAACTTCCTCCCCCGCCATCGAGTCCAACTCACCACCAGGTGGTGATCAGTTGACAGCTCCGCCTCTCTCTTCACCTGAGTGTCCAAGACATACGGCCGGAGGTCAGATGAAACAACCACAAAGTCTATCATCAACCTCCGACCTTGTTATGTTGTGGGTCCTTTAGTGTGTATTTTGGGGTTTGGGGAGTGTTTTGTTCTATTTGTTCGTAGGTTGCCTTAGTTCTGTGACTGTCTTGTCTTATTTTGACATTGGCTGTTTAGTTTATGTTTTGGTGTTTATTCTGGTGCTTCCTGTTTTATTTTGATAAGGTGTCTCTTCCCTCTTGTGGCTGTCTACTTGACTTCCTGCCCCGGATTTCCTGAGTGTGTTCACCTGTGTCTCGTTGCGCACCTGTGTCCCGTTGACGCCCCGTCCCTAAGTGTATTTAGTCAGTGTGTTCTCCCTGTGTCTTTGTCAGTTCGTCGTTGTATTCCCAGCACGTTCATCTCCTGTTGTAACCTCCCAGTTTCCTTCCATGCCTGTGTTGATTCTCGACATGTAAGTTAGTATCATTTGGATTTATGTTGGTGGCCTTTTGGACCTCTGCCTTGCTTTTGGTTTTAGGAGTTTTGCCTGCCTGTTGGTTCTCTTGGATTTCGTTGCTGCCTCCTAGACCCTCAATAAAACCTCCTTTTCTCACCTCTATGAGTCTGCTTCTGGGTCCTCCTTCCCTTCTAACCCCTAATGCGCAACAGACCTAGGGTGTCCTAGTGCCACGTGCACTTATGCTTGAACATGGTGTTCGTTATGGACAAACTGTGACTAGCACAGAAGTCCAATAACAGAACACCACTGGGGTTCAGGTCCGGCCTCAGCCACAATTTTGAATTTGTTTTAATTTGTTTAATTAACAAATTTGTTTCAAAATCTAATTTATTTATATAGCATGTTTAAAAACAACTGGACTTGACCAAAGTGCTGTACAAATGAAGGTCAACACAATATCAAGTATTAGCAAAAAGGCACACAAGCACTTGCTGTCACAGTCCACGCCTTCTTTGTCTCCCTTTATCCTCCCAGTCCCACACCTTCTTCTTCTTCTTCTTCTTGGGGTTTATAGGCAGCTGGAATCCATTAAGTTGCATTACTGCCATCTTCAGGCTTCTCTTATCAGATTCAGAATCAGAAATACTTCCCCGAGGGGAAACTCTTTGTAACAGCAGCTCACTATCACGTCAGTGCACACAAGAATGGAAGCACTAAGCAAAAAAATATAATGCACTATAATACAGGTAAGTACCAAGTGGGTATAGCTATACATTTTTAATTTAAATAAGTTTAAGGTACAAAGTGGGTTTACCGGTTGAGGTTAATATTACAGTATAAAGTAAGAGTGCATGGACTGTCAAGTTATGTGTAGCTTATTAACAATATATAATGGGACGGAGGATATTGCACAGCCGTACTAGAAGTATAAATAAGTATCACAAATTAAATTGAAAACCGGGTGTTTTGCACAGTAGTTTAAGCACCGAATATTCATAAATCATGTCCAGTATTGCAGAGATGTTCATGATCAATGTCCAGTTTAATGACTTAGGGTCATATCGACTCACACTTAGAGGGAGGAGTTGTAGAGTTTGATGGCCACAGGCAGGAATGACTTCCTGTGGTGCTCTGTGGTGCATTTCGGGAGGATGAGTCTTCCGCTGAAGGTACTCCTTTGCTTGACCAGCACGTTGTGGAGTGGGTGGGCGAAACTGTCCAAGATGGCATGTAGTTTGGCCAGTATCCTCCTCTCTGACACCACCGACAGAGAGTTCAGCTCCACCCCAACAATGTCACTGGCCTTACGGATCAGTTTATTGAGCCTGTTAGCGTCCGCTACCCTCAACCTGCTGCCCCAGCATGCAACAGCAGACATGATAGCACTGGCCACCACAGATTCATAAAACATCCTCAGCATTGTCTGGCAGATGTTGAAGGACCTCAAACTCCTCAGAAAATAGAGGCGTCTCTGGCCCTTCCTGTACAGAGCTTGAGTGTTCTTAGCCCAGTCCAGTTTATTGTCTATGTGTACTCCCAGATACTTGTAATCCTCAACGATGTCCACGCTGACCCCCTGGATGGAAACCAGAATCACTGGTATTATTGTATTATATTCTATTTGTATTATATTGGTATATTATATTCTTGTTACTTCTTTTAAATTCTTTTTTCCAAACCACTCACTCGTAAGAAGCTAAATTTTTCTTTCCTGCCTTGTTCATTCTCTCCACATTCCAATATGTTTCCCAACATTTCCCCAGCACTCTCCCCAACATATTTTTCCTTTCTTCTCCAAACTTTAGACAGGATAAAAGGACATGCTCTATCATCTCTCTCGCAGCATTGTTCACATAACCCTGTGGGATGCAGTCCCACCTGAACTCACTTGCTTATTATCTCTCCCACTCTCCCTGGATTCTTCTTCTTCTTCTTCTTCCTTGATATTTAACGGCGGTTGCCATCCAACTTTAATGGTGGTTTACTGCCACCTACTGTACTGGAGTGTGGACCGAAGTTTAGGCAGAGATAACTACAACAAAACAAAACAACAGAAAAAAATATAAACCTTAATTTCCTGAGCTGTAAACTATATCCTATTTGATAAACCTGTGGCCCCCTAAGAAACCAAACACATGTTCACCAATGTCTCTTAATGTTTTTCCCAATATCTCCCTAAGTGAATCTTCTTGAACCCCCACCTTCCCCATGTCCACCCGTATCTTTATTCTTTCCCTCTCATATTTCTGACATTCAAATAGCACATGTTCTATAGATTCAATATTATTACAAAATTCACACTTCCTGATATATGCTTACCTGTAATACATAAATATGTATTTAACCCACAATGTCCAACCCTTGATCTAGTAGAGATTATTTCTTCCCTTTGATTTCTTCCATTGGCCTTCCCTGTCCCAGCCTTTTGTTGTATACCGTATAGATGTCCTCCTTTCACCTCTACATCCCAGCATCTCTGCCACGTTTCCATCATTTTCATCCAAAATTAGGACCTTAGCTTCCGCTTACTTAAAATTGGTAATTCAACAGCTTCCATTTTACTGGCTTGCTTTGCCAAACCATCTACCATTTCATTTTCTTTACCCCGACATGTGCTGGAACCCATGTGAATTTCACTCTCATACCCATCTGACAAATGCGTGTGTAACATTCTAGTACCTCATATACTAGATCCTGCCTTGATTGTGATTTGAATGATTGCAAACTCTTTAAAACTGCACTAGAATCTGAGCAAATTACAACTTTATCTGGTCTAACTTCTTCTATCCACTGCAACGCCAACCAAATGCCCACCAGTTCTGGTGTAAATACAGATATATGATCAGACAGTCTTTTCTGTACCTTGATACCCATCTTTGGTATTCCAAATGCAGCCCCTGCTTGTCCAGATTGAGGATCTTTAGACCCATCCATATCCAAATATGAGTCCATATCCAAATATCCATTATACTCCTCATTCAACCAATTATATCATACTTCACATAAATCGACATCCATTCTACTCTTTGCATTACCATTTAATATCTGCAGGTTCACAATAGGCTGCACAAATAGCCAAGGTTTTCTGACTGGCATCGGAACTGTTGGGCTAAATTCTTTTCCCTCCAGCCCCATCTCTTTTCCTATAACATCACCCACCCAACCAAAACTCTGACTTTTAACCCTTCCATGCTCCCAGCATATCTGCAGAACTGTCCTTGAGGGGTGAAACCTACCATGTCCTTGTAAGTTTGCCCAATAGTTAGCTGCCAGCTGTTCCCTCCTTAACTGTAGAGGCATCTCACCCATCTCTACCTGTAACGCCACTGCAGATGACGTCCGAAAAGCCCCACTACATATTCTAAGTGCTTGTGTTTGCAAAACCTCCAGCTTGGCCAGTGTAGTTCTTGTTGCATCTCTATATGCGATACACCCATAATCAATAACAGATTTAATCAGTGCAACATATATCTCCCTCAGTGATTGCCTGCTGGCCCCACAATCCACAGCTGTCACACATTTCATCACAGTTAATACCTTTTTACTTTTTACTATAATTTTCTCTTCATGGCCTGCCCATGTTAGCTTAGCATCAACAAAAAACATTCCCAAAAACTTCAATGACTCTACTTTCTCCAATACATGCCCATATAATTTGAGATTAATCTCTTCTGCCACCTTTTTCCTTGTAAAGAAAACCGCTTGAGTTTTTTCTTTTGAAAATCTAAAACCCCATCTCATTGACCAATGTTTTACCAAACCTACTGCTTCCTGGACCTTACTTGCTGTATACTTTATATTCTTTCCTCTTTTCCACAAAGCCCCATCATCCGCAAAAAACTATCTTCCTATCCCAGGCCCTACCTCCGAAAATACATCATTTAGCATGATGGTGAAGAGCAAGGGACTAATAACACTGCCCTGAGGGGTCCCATTTTCTACAATATATCGACCAGATATTTATTTTCCAATTTTCACCCGAATGGAATGTTCATACAAAAAATCCTTCACCCAGTTAAAGGCCCTACCTCCTATTCCTGAAAGATCTAATTTAATCAACAACCCCTCTTTCCACATCATATCATACGCTTTCTCAAAATCTAGGAAGACTGCCACCACAGTTTCCCTATTAACCTGGGATTTCCTTATTTCATCTTCCAGGCATAGCACTGGATCCATTGTACCTCTGCCCTTCCTGAATCCACTCTGAAATGGTGTAATTAATTTCTTCTTCTCCAAAGCATAGACCAATCCGTTCGTTATCATACGTTCCATAATTTTAACTACATGAGATGTCAATGGAATTGGTTTATAACTAGAGGGTTTAGTAGGATCCTTTCCTGGTTTCCTAATTGGGACTACAACTGCTTCCTTCCAACTTTTTGGAAGCTGCCCTTCCTCCCACACTCGAACTAAGCAATCTTTTTAACGCTACTTCACCCATGCTCTCCCTGCACCTGTTCCTCCTCATTAGCATTCCCTTTATATTGGTCTCACTTCCCTGTATTCCCTGTCCGTTCTAGGTTGTTATGCTTTTAGTTGGTATGGTGTTCGGTTCCTGTGTTTCCTTGTTTAATCAGCCTGTCTATGGTTGGAATTCCGAGTCTGACTCCTCCTTGCTGCACTACACTGATGGTAACACTTGCACTGAAAATGAATAAGGTACATGAATGATAGCAAAAATAGAATACAAGGCAATATCTGAATGTGTGCACAAATGTAAAACAGAATAAAACTTGTGAAATCAATTTATAAAAACGGAAGTCACAATGAGCATCCAAAGGCCATTGAAAACATGTAGGTCTTGAGATTTGTCTGAAAAGTGTCAATGCAGGGTGAAGGGAACACTTGGAGTTACAAAGTGTTCCCTTTATTTGTTTGAGCAGTATACACTGAATTGCAGTAGTTAAGCCTTGAGGAGATTAATGTGGTGGTAACAGTCTTCATATTATTGAGAGAGAGGATTGACCTAGGTTTGGCAATGTTCCTTAGCTAAAAGTAGCTATCTTTCACCACAGAGTTAATCTGTTTTTTCAAATTTCAGTGCAGAGTCAAAAATGAAGCCAAGCTTACCTGCAAGTGCATGAAGGTTTGATCTCAATGGCCCTAAGTTGCCAGCTATACTCCTTGTGTTCTCATCAGTTTGGTCTTGCTCGCGTTTAACTGAAGGCAGTTTTTTGCAATCCAGCATTTCACATCCTGGAGGCAGTTAATGATGGAATTGGAATCCCTAGGTTCAATGGAAGGTATATTTGTGTGTCATCAGCATAGCAACAGACATTATACATTATGTGGAAAATTGAGCCTAAAGAGAGCATGTACAAAGCAAATAAAATAGGCCAATCATAACACAGGTAGGAGGCAAACCACTTAAAGGCTGTGCCCTTGATCCCAACCTGGTCCTTAAGATAGTTTAATAAAATACAATGATCACCCTGAGGTCTAAAAGAATTAAAATGTCACAGTGACCACAGTCTAAAGACAACTGTAGGTCATTTGAGACTTTGAGAAGGGAAGATTCTGTGCTTTGACAACCCCTGAAGCCTGATTGGAATTTCTCCATGATGTCATTGTTGTCTACATTTTCTCCAGTACTTTGGACAGGAATGGGAGCTTGGAGATGGGACAGAAATTGTTTTGATTGTTAGGCTTTTTAAAAAGTGGTTGGACAAATGCATGTTTAAAACAGGACCAGACGGTTCCATTTGCAGGACTGCTATTTATCATAAGGAATTGTGGGACCTACTTTTAAAAAGTATGTAGGAACAATGTCCACGGGGCAAGTGGTCGACTTTGTGTGAGAGATTGTGTCATAAATGTGGGACAGAGACACAGGTTGAAAGTCATTTAGGATGGCAGAGCAACCAGATATTAGTAAGGGATTGTAGGCGGGCGGGGAAATATTAGATCGCATTTGATACATTTTCATAGAGAAAAAGTTTTAAGTCCTCACAAATGGCTGTGGTCGACACAGGACACGTACCAGCAACAGGGTTGAGAACAAAATTTAGCGCTTTGGGACTGTGGGAGTTTCTAGAGATTATATTTTATTTATATAGCCCAATTTCACAAATCACAATTTCCCTCGAAGAGTTTATAATTTGTATAACATACGACACCCTCTGTCCTTAGACCCTCGATTCGAGTAAAGAAAAAACTCCCAAAAAAAACCCTTTTAACATAATATATACAGTTTTAATGACAACATGTAGGTTCTAAAACATAAGTGAGAGATGATGGTGGCAAAATATTTCGCTCTTGGAGCATTCACAGATTGCTGATAATTTGCCAGATACAGCCTTTCAGTGTCTCAAATTACACCTGCAGCCTATTCGTTTTCCATTGACATTCTACCTTGCGACATAGTTGCCTAAGAGCACGGATGTCACTATGTAGCCATGGCTGAGATTTGGTTCTGGTTTTTCTGACTGTCAGAGGAGCTCAAGATGTTGCCACAGTTACTTTGAAAAAGTAATCTAATTACTGATTACTTATTACTCCTTTAAAAAGTAACTTAGTTACTTTACAGATTACTTGATTTTAAAAGTAACTAAATTAGATTACAAGTTACTTTATTAGTTACATTCAGCCTCTGCCGACAACCCCCCCGCCACCTCAACATAACAATGACAGCTGGTTTTGCCAACACACACTTTATTGGATATGGATTTTTAACAGTAATGTCAACAATGTATCTCCAAACATTTTAAGTTGAACTTAAAAACTATTTCCTGAAAAAAAACAT
>CM022492.1:43521-56215 GCA_011952105.1 Coreoperca whiteheadi | reverse complement strand
GGTTCGACTATCGGCCGAATTCTCCTCTCCAGTACCCTGGCATAGACTTTTCCGGGGAGGCTGAGGAGTGTGATCCCCCTGTAGTTGGAACACACCCTCTGGTCCCCCTTTTTAAACAGAGGGACCACCACCCCAGTCTGCCAGTCCAGAGGCACTGTCCCCAGCCGCCACGCGACGTTGCAGAGGCGTGTCAACCAAGACAGCCCCACAACATCCAAAGACTTGAGGTACTCAGGGCGGAAAAAAACATGTTTTTATAAAAAATAAAATAATGGCAGTCTTTCTTGAATTCACTTAACATAAATTCTTGTTTTTACCGAAGTCCAGCTGTTGTTGTTTGTGTGGTTGGGGGCCTTCTGCTCTCCGCTTCGCACCACCTGCTGGGACTTGCTCTGTAAGTTTGACCGTGCAGCGCTACGACTCTCAATGTTTCTTTAAACTTGACGTAGTGTTTTCTTTGTCACCACAACAAACCTTAATATTGCCATCTTTAGCTGACACAAACTCAAAATAGTGTCTGTATTTCCAGCTAGAAAACGTGCATCTCTCTCCTCCCTCCGTTGTTGTTTCCGTTTTTGTCGCTGCGTGATATTATTACACGTGACGTGAACTGTCCTCACGCTGAAAACGGGACTTGTCGCGACGTGACTTTACTCCCCGAGATGCGAGAAGAAAGCAAAGATATATTTTTATTAAGGAAAATGAAAAAAATATTAACGCACAGTGACTTGGATAAGTAACTTTAATCTGATTACTGGTTTTGAAATAGTAACGTGTTAGATTACCATTACTGAAAAAAGTGGTCGGATTAAAGTAACGTGTTACTAAATTACTAAGTAACGCATTACTGGCATCAGTGTTCCACATATTGAATTCAATTTTGTGATTAATTGATCTGTGTTCAGGGGTTGGGCCTTAACATCACAGAATGGAGAGGAGGCTCTGTAGGCATCGGAGAAATTTCTAGCAGTAAATGTATTTATAGAGCGGGACCAACAAACAGGTGAGGTCAGGTCAGATATAAATTCTCTTGTTGCTTTTTCTTTTAGTCTTAAAATTAAAGAACATTTCAGTCTCTTTGTTTCTTTGGTTAAGAATTGTGGAGAACCTGATACACTGATGGTCTGAGACACCCAAGTCCTCCACATCCAGAGAGGAAATGGTCAGACCAAGTGTAAATACTAGGTCCAAGGTATGACCGCTGTTGTGAGTTGGGCTGTTAAGAGTCCATATTTCAAAGAAATTCGGCAGCGCTGGCATTGGATTGAAACGTCCCAGAGATAAAAATTTTGTCAAAATTGAAAACAACTTATGATAATGAAGACCCTGGAGAGACTGGTGCAGGAACAGCTGTGGCCCATGGTCAGACCCCTCCTGGACCCCCTTCAGTTCGCCTACCAGCCCCGGCTGGGAGTTGAGGACGCCATCATCTTCCTGCTGAACCGCATTCACACCCACCTGGACAAGCTGGCAAGCACGGTGAGGGTCATGTTGTTTGTTTTTCCAGTGTCTTCAACACCATCTGGCCAGCCCTGCTGGGTGAGAAGCTGGCAGCAATGCAGGTGGATGCCCCCCTTGTGTCCCGGATTGTTGACTACCTGACTGGCAGACCACAGTATCTGCATCTGCAGCACTGTGTGTCAGACACTGTGGTCAGCAACACTGGGGCCTCTCAGGGGACTGTCCTCTCTCCCTTCCTCTTCACCATCTACACCACAGACTTCAGCCACCACACAGAGTCCTGCCACCTTCAGAAGTTTTCTGATGACTCTACTGTGGTGGGATGTATCAGTGGTGGTGATGAGACTGAGTACAGGGCGGTGGTTGGTAACTTTGTCTCATGGTGCGAGCAGAACCATCTACGTGCGACAAAGTCCAAGAAGCTGGTTGTAGACCTACGAAGGGCCAAGGCACCTGTGACTCCGGTTTCCATCCAGGGGGTCAGCGTGGACATCGTTGAGGATTACAAGTATCTGGGAGTACACATAGACAATAAACTGGACTGGGCTAAGAACACTCAAGCTCTGTACAGGAAGGGCCAGAGACGCCTCTATTTTCTGAGGAGTTTGAGGTCCTTCAACATCTGCCGGACAATGCTGAGGATGTTTTACAAGTCCGTGGTGGCCAGTGCTATCCTATATGCTGTTGCATGCTGGGGCAGCAGGTTGAGGGTAGCGGACGCTAACAGGCTCAATAAACTGATCCGTAAGGCCAGTGACATTGTTGGGGTGGAGCTGGACTCTCTGTCGGTGGTGTCAGAGAGGAGGATGCTGGCCAAACTACATGCCATCTTGGACAGCGTCTCCCACCCACTCCATGACGTGCTGGTCAAGCAAAGGGATACCTTCAGCGGAAGACTCATCCTCCCAAAATGCACCACAGAGCACCACAGGAAGTCATTCCTGCCTGTGGCCATCAAACTCTACAACTCCTCCCTCTAAGTGTTAGTCGATATGACCCTAAGTCATTAAACTGGACATTGATCATGAACATCTCTGCAATACTGGACATGATTTATGAATATTCGGTGCTTAAACTACTGTGCAAAACACCCTATTTTCAATTTAATTTGTGATACTTATTAATACTTATGGCTGTGCAATATCCTCCGTCCCATGCTACACGTAACTTGACAGTTCATGCACTCTTACTTTATACTGTAATACCTCAACTGATAAACCCACTTTGTACCTTAAACTTATTTAAATTAAAAATGTATACCTATACCCACTTGGTACTTACCTGTATTATAGTGCATTATATTTTTTGCTTAGTACTTCTTGTGTGCACTGACGTGATAGTGAGCTGCTGTTACAAAGAGTTTCCCCTCGGGGATTAATAAAGTATTTCTGATTCTGATCTGATTCTGATAAAAACTCAGAGAAGAGAACCCAATTAGGAAGATGAAATTGTTTGGGGTGGGTGATACACAGTAATACATAGGACAAGGTTTGTACCACCTATTTTAAATATTAGAACCTCAAAACTGGTGTAAACATATAAATTAACTTTCTTTGTCTGACGACATGTGGCAGCAGCTTAAGCCGCCATTTTGAATTCACACAGCCATTTTGAATCACCCACCCAACCACACACACGAATTAATTCATTGGCTATAATTTTCTCTTCCCGAGGACTTTATTCATTAAATTTATTATTCATGATTTTTGTTATGAACTACTGGAAAAAAGGACTCAGACGGGGACTGAAACAGGAAAACTCGTGTTTTATTGGAGGAGCAGGGAAATCAAGGCTGAGGAGCTGAATGACTGGATCCGGGTACAGAGGAGGTCCGCAGGGGGGAGCAAGGTCGGAGCGAGGGTGAGGTAATTGGGGCGAGGTGCGGAGAACGGCAGACGGAGATCCCGCAGAGGAAACAGGCGAGGTGTGGCTGAGTGTCGGGATGGACCTGGACCCAGAGAGCAGGCCTAGCTAGCATTAGCTTGTAATGCCTCAGCATGAGAATGTAGAGAAATGTAAAATGCCAACAATGACTCTAATAAACTAATGTGTGAACTCCACTGTTCAGCTGGATAGGTCTTTGAAAATGAAATGTCAAGTGTTGTTTTCATTTTCTAATTGACAGAAAATTGCTATTTCATTTTTATTTTGACTTAAACATTACATTATAATATTGTCCACTGTCCTGCGGGGTACAACTTTGAAAATGAAAAGCTTTTTACATTTTCATGTGGTCATAGAACACCCATACAAGTATGTAGAAATGAACATTTTGGATAAAAGCGTCTGCTAAATAACAATAATAATAATGATCATTCTATTGTGGAATTACATTTAAATTTCTACGTCCATTCATCTACGCCCCTCTCCCCAGACACTTCCGGGGAATACCGATTCATTTCAACATTATATTATATTATTTTAATATTGTTCCCTATATGCTCCCATATTTTGTCAGTTGAAGTTTCACATTGTTATGTAGCTTGTTTGCCAGGTTGATAGCTTAAATGTAACTGAGACTGAAAGTGGAAGAAAGTTCAGTCAGGAAAAACTATTGAGAATAAACAAGAACCATACATTTATTTGAGAAACATGGACCAGGCTGGTTCCACACTCACTATGGGGCAGTACCATAAACAAGCAGTTCTCTGGAGAAGCCCCAGGGTGGAACCTTGATGATGTTGGGGAGGAGGAGAGTTGATAACTACAAAGACAGCAAAGATGTCTTAGGTAAGATGATAAAGCTACATTAATTGATGTTCTGGCCACTTGGGGGCAGAGGAACTGCACAACAAGCTGAAAAAGACACATGTATGAAATGTTATTGACTTAAAAGTTGTTATGGCTAACAGCAGTAAGGTTTTTTCACTTGTAGTAGAGACAGAGCAACATTAGCTTTCATTAAAACTATTTTCCTCGTAATGCACAGGAAACTCTGGACCCAAAAGCAATCCTCTTACTGTTCCTGTTGTAGTTGTTTTTCTTGATTTGGTTTGGTATTTTCCTGTGAGGCTAGAGGGCTGGTCGTTTAGTTTTTGTGGCTTTGTTTTTTAGTTTAGTTGGGGCACTGTTCTGTTAGTTTAGGGGAGGGGGTTCTGGGTCCTACGGTCCATTGTGTGGCTGGCCCAGGCTCACTATTTTTTTGTTCTTTTTAGCCATGCCTCCAGACTCCAGTGGATTTGGTTAATTAATGGTATTTTTGAATAAATTGGTTTATTTACTTCAAACTTGTTCTCGGATATGACATCCTTTTCTTTATATGTTGCTGGTCGCAAGTTAAGCTAAAGTTACTTTTTTTTTTACTGAGGTCGTAACATTGAGTAACAAAGTAATCTCAATTTTATTTGTAATTCAGCAAGGAGAGTTATTGAAAGGGTGCTGGGCTGAGAATGGTGAGGCCAAGGTGCAGAGGAACGCTGGGCTGGTCTTGGAGTAGTGAGGCAAGTGTAGAATGACTGTTTGTCCAGTGGAGCAGACAGAGCACAGGGTTGGAATGGAGAATGGCTTGTTGAAGTGAGTGAGGCAAGCTGAATCCCGGTTGAGAACCAAGCAGGGACCTGAGCGCAGGAAAACACAGGATTTGTTAAGGTGTCCAACATACAAACAGGAGTAATTTTCTAAAACAGCAGTTCAGATGCTGAAACGTACTACCATGTAAGTAAATGGATGATCTGGTAAAGTTTAGATTGAATTGGGAAACATGGAAACTAGGGTGGATCTTCATGGTATAGGGCAATTTGAGTCAGACTACTGTAGGATTGATGACCTGCCCTACAACATAAAGGCCGATGAAACCTGGGAATAGTTTCCTGGAGCCAGTTTTTAGTAGGACATTTTTGGAGGATAACCAAACCCTGACTGTGTATATGTAGGAGTTGGCATCCATTTCTCGGACAGCGATGTGCCGGTTGTGGTCAGCAGAGCGGAGCGAGATGCCTTCCAAATCCTGCAACAGCGGTGAAGGTGTAGTTAGACCAAGGGAATGGCAAGCTCACGCTCCTATGAAGGAAACAGGGTAGGTCGATAACCCAAGGATGCTTGACCTGGGCAATGAGTCTCACCCAGGTGAGATGGGAGCTCCAGGAAGTGGGATTGGTGGCTGTGACACAGCACAGAGCTGCCTCTAGGTCCTGGTTGGCTCTTTCAATTTGGCCGTTTGTCTGAGGATGGAAACCAGGGGAGAAACTTACAGTTGCCCCAAGGGCTTGACAGAAGACTCTCCATACCAGAGAGATTAACTGACACAATGTTAGGAGGAATGCCATGGAGATGGAATACTTTGGTTACCAGGAGGTCAGTTCTTTCACCAGCTGTGAGAAGTTTGAGAAGAGCCAAAGAAAAAGGGAGGCTTTAGAAAAATGATCGACAATAGTCAGAATGGCTATGCTACCTTAAGACACGGGTAACCTAGTGACAACGTCCATGGGTATGTGGGACTAGGGGTAACTAGGCACAGGTAGGGCGCATAGAAGAGCCGCAGGAGGCTGATGGGATCATTTACTGCAGGCGTAGACATTACAAGCTGCCACAAAAGCATGGGTGTCAGCCTTTATGTTGTTCCACCAGAAATATCATCTAAGGAGAAGCAAGGTGCGGCTCATCCCAGGGTGACAAGCAAACTTGGACGTGTGAACCCACTGGAGGACCTGGGCATGCACAGCATCAGGGACAAATCGGTGGTTAGGTGGGCTGCCACTGAAATCAACCTGTCTCTGCTGTGCTTTTTTTTTTTTTACTGTGGCCTCACTATCCCATGTGGCAGCAGCTATGATGCAGAATGGTAGAATGGTGTCAGAGTTGGTGGGTGATTCCTTGGTGACAAATTGGGAGGGGAGTGTGTCTAGTTTAACAGTCCTGGACCCCGGTTGATAATGTGAGTGTAAAGTTCAACTGACAAAAGAAGAAGGCCCAGCAGGCTTGTCAGGAGTTAAGTATTTTGGCAAGTCTGCATATATGACAAGTTCTTATGGTCAGTCCTTATGATGAAGGGTAGCTCAGACCCCTCCAGCTAGTGCCTCCATTCTTCTAAGGCCAACTTGACATCAAGAGGTTCTCTGTTCCCAACATCATAGTTACATTCTGCAGGAGAGAGACGTCGGGAGAAGAAGGCGCATGGATGAAGTGTCTGGTCTGGACCGGAGAGCTGAGAATGGACTGCTTCCACTCCTGTGTCTGAAGCATCTACCGCCACAGTGAATTAACAAGTAGGTTCCGGCTGGATCAGGACCGGAGCTGATGTGAAGAGATTTGAATGAAGTGGAGGGAGATGTGAGTGCAGTGAGGGGGGCTGTCACCCAGTTGTACTTACAAATGAAATGTTGATAGAAATTGGCAAAGCCCAGAAACTGCTGTAGATATTTTCTAGTAGTAGTTCTGGGCCATGGCTTGATTTTTTCCAGGTTCTGTTTTCACCTGCCTGCTCTCAATGACATATCCCAGGAAGGTCACAGAACTGGTATGAAATTTGCATTTCTCGGCTTTCACAAACAGCTTGTTTTCCAGCAATCTCTGTAGAACCTGGCGGACATGATCAGATAGGTTACTGGAAAATATGAGGATAGACAAAGACAGACGGTTGAGGAGGTCTCTGAGGACATCGTTTACCAAGGCCTGGCACACAGCAGGAGCATTTGTGAGTCCGAATTGCATCAGTAGGTATTCAAAGTGTCCAAGGGGCTGTGACAATTTCCACAGGGCGATAGAACCCAAATGCAGGGAAGGATGTGGCAGAAAACAGTTTATTGTTCACGGTGGAGGCTAGTAGGGGAGGTCTGAGGTGTTGGGGAAGAGGTATCCTGGCAGGTGACGATGGAGATGGTAGGTGTGGGGAAGAACCTAGGAGAACCTCAGCGTATTCTGGTAGAGTTGACTTGAGCAGGTAGGAATGCAGAGCAGGTGGCAGAGGCAAGTCTGTACACAAGAAAATCACATCGTTACTAAATTAATCCACACAATTCCAAGTTTACTTAGCTTTGGCTAAAGTTGAGCCATGTGGTTTACCGTAAAGGCTGAAACACACTCACACACACAAACACACAACAGGACTGGGAAAATTATAAACAGGGGACTGACAACAAACCCAAGGAAAGTGAAACACAGTGAACATAAGGTTGGTGCTTTAACAGGGGCGTGTTAAAAGCCGTTTTCCACTCACCCCCCTCCCATTTAAGGACAAAGTGATAGACATTTCTGAGGTCGAGTTTAGTAAACATTGGCTCCCTGTAAGGACTCAAAAGCTGAATTGAACAACGGGAGTAGGTATTTATTTTTAATAGTGATGTTATTGAGTCCCTGGATGCAGGGATGCAGAGAGTGGTCTTTCTTGGTGACAAAAAAGAAACTAGCACCAATTGGCAAGGACGAAGGGTGGATGATTCTTGCAGCCAAAGACTCATTGATGTATTTTTCAATGGCCTCTTTCTTGGAGCGTTATACAGTCTGCTGGAGGGAAGAGCGAAGCCAGGGAGAAGGTCTATGGTGTAGTCGTATTGGAGATGAGGAGGTAAGGAGAGAGCCAGGTCTTTGCAGAAAACCTCCCCTACATCATATTAATCATTGGGAATGGAAGACATGTCAGGAGGTTCAGATAGTGGAGTTGCAGCGCCCTCTGTGGGAGGAAGTGGAGATTGCATGCAGGTTGAAAGACAAAAAGGACTCCAACTGATGATTGTGAGAAGTGGAATGACTCACCATTATACCCGCAGCTAAAGATGAGTCCGATCTTTTGGCCGGTTGGTACATGAAACCAGGAGATGTCCCTGCTGACCCCCTGCACATCCCTGCACACACACACACACAGACAGAGAAAACAAAGAGGGGACAAACAGACAAAGATGGGAGGAGATACGTTCGACCCATAAAAGTTTTGCTGGCCACCTGATTGCTGTAACTCCAAAACTAGCTCTGGTTGCCAGCAAGATATTTTTTATTTTCTTTAGCTGCTAAATCAGAATTAGAAATGACATTATTGCTAAGTAGGTTTACACATATGAGGAATTTGCTTTGGTGTTTTGTTGCAAAACAATAAACATAATAGAAATATAAAGAAACATAAGTAAGTACTGCAGGTGAAGAATCCTAAATATAAATTGACAATAAGATATTAAATATTATTAAACCAGAATGTTATAAAAACATAATAATCATAGAAGACAAAACAACAGTCAGCGGAACACATGGCGCCATCTTGGAACTAAGTTATTCTTAGTTTTTCACCATGCTCATCAGCTAGTCTCTAACGGTTCTGTCTGCTGTTTGGTGCTGGGCAGGTAGTGTACTTCGGGTTTTCAGAACTTTTGTGCTGAAAACAGAGAGTAGAATGTGCAGGAAATATAACCAAAAAATGAGCTAAAGAGGGTACAGCTCTGAAAAGCTGAGAAGGACTGAAAAGTTGGATGATCAGTATCTATGGATTTGTCATTATGAGTGACACATTATATATATAATCCATTTTTCCATCATGTCACGTGGTCATTATCAGCACATGGAGTTTCATGGAATTAGATGCTCAAATTTCCATTTTCGCAGAGTGCTCAGGTTTTAAGCCAATGACAATAAGTTCTTGAAGTTCTCCAAAAATAAGAGGAAATATTAGCATCCATGACACCTGGACAAAGTCAATCTGCTGGTGATCATGGGACATAATCGAAAGACCAGAACACCTACAATATGGACTTCATGGTGAGAAGTGTTTTTCAACATTCATTTTTTATTATTTAATTTATTATTAGGCAAATAGTTTGAATAGAGTTTCTTTATTTCAAACATTCTCTATGCATGTATGGTTGAACAGACTATCAAAATCAATTTAATTGGCAAATCTATGGTAGTGTCTTCAGTCCAAATGGATATAATGGCAGTCTGTATAATGATCAACCAAAACATAATATCAGGGGCAGAGAGAAAGAGGGATGCAACCATAGACAGACAGATTTAACTGACCCCTTTAAATCTAATTACCCACTGAAGGCTACTAATATAGCTGGTGTAAAGAATTGTCAGTGCACAATAACACAAGGTTGGGTGATGAGGCAAGCATCACATCCTCCATTACTGTAAGTCTGTGCTCCTGTCTGTGTGTGTGTGCGTGTGTGAGACAGTGACAGAGAGACAGAGAGAGAGAAGAAAAGAGAAATGAATTATAAGTAGACCTATTTACAGATAAAAATGAAATAATTCAGTATCAGGGATCATCAAAGTCATATCTGCCTACATGTAATATATTCAATAGGAAATGGCGTATATCCGCCATTGCTGCTCATTGCTTCTTCTTCCACCTAGGACGCACACACAGGCAACGAATGACGTAGGGCAAATGCTGCGAAAACACCACCAGCTTCTTTTGGACGTCTCGTAAAACAGAATATATTTCAACTTTAGTGAAAGTTGTTTTAACTGTGTTTTCTACGAAAAATGTCCTTCACGGCACTAGTTTTGTATTTGACAAGCAATACATATTCATCCGCTTCTACATGAGTGTCAAGCGCACAGCAGTACCCGGATGGACTGTCATGGCCGCCGTCGCTGTGGTTCCATAGAGAGGAGAGAAGGAAGACAAATGTTCCTGCTGTGTGTTTTTTCCACCTTAACCTCCTTTCTATAATGTCGGACGATGACGGGACGCCGCCCGAACTTCCATCGAGTTCATAGTAAGAAACAACAGATTTTCTGCAACTTTGAATATCTTCGCGTGGGTGGGGGCTTTATTTTGGTGTAAAATAACTGGTTATTAAAGTCCACAGACACTAACACTGCCGCAAAGTGTTTCCCATATTTTCCACGTATCGAGATTTAAATTGCCACAGTGCAGTAACATGCCAGTGTGCAGTCTGGACTGCTTTGTTGCTGTCTGTCTCCAGCCTGTAATTCTCCCACTAACGTTAATGCAGCGTTCCCTCGCGTTTCCTAAACTTAGCGACTGTGGAGCAGCCACTCTAAAAAGTACACATACACTTAATTAAGATGTCGACTTGCAATGTTATGGCCGAGCTTCCCAGTTTTGCAACATGTTGTTCCTGTGTGTGGTACTGAGGCTGAGTGGAATTGCAGTTATGAGACGGTGCAACTTTTCCTTTCATCTCCAAGCTTCATTTATATGTATCCCTTCTAAATGGCGTTGGCCCAGGGTAGCCTACCTGTCAGCAGCCCAGGTGTTCACCAAAGTCCTGCTCAGTTTTAGGACAGTGCAACTTTCATATATGGAGTTTTATTAATATAATAAAAGCTTAGTAGGCTTATCTCCTGTATAGTTGGTATAGTTTCCATTGTGTTTTTAATTGTGCTATGGATATAAATGATTAAAGTCCGCCTACATGTTTGTGAATATAATATTAGCAGAAATAAAATTGTGTTAGATTAAAGTAGGTGGTGCAGATATGTCATAAAATCATGGCAGCCATTTCCCCCCCCCCAACATGGCTTCCTTGGAGCCACAGGGTTGACAGCTGACAGAAACATATGGACTTGTAGACTGATGCAGGTCTCCTGCTGATTTTACATGAATACTTTTTAAAGTGTAATATGGAATTGAGGTGGTACTACCTGTATTCAACACTCTTTTAAATAGCAGAACTTTTTCATCTATACCAGCTAATATGGCACACAGGAAATGTCCTAAATAACAACATTCGCATGTGTGGATTTTCAGTTATCTTAATGCACCTCAATTACTCTGTCATAACCTCGGTCATTTTACATTTACACTTTTAGTCATTCAGCAGACGCTTTTATCCAACGCGACTTCCATATGAGAACATTCACACACTGAAGGCGCAGCTTCGGGAGCATTTTGGGCTTCAGTAACTTACTCAAGGATACTTCGACGCATGGCTGGGGGATCAAACCGCCGACTTGCCAATTGGCAGGCGACCGCTCTGACACCAAGCCACGGCCACCCCGGTCAATGGAAAATGGTATTTAAAAAAAAAAAAAGTAACATTCCAAAATATATATTAAAGTGGAATGCCACTGGCTGTCCACATCAAAGTCTGTTTCCAGGTGTTGGGGAGTACTACTACAATAAAATGTGAAAATAGTAGTATTACAGCCTTATGTGTTTCCGGAGTCTGATAAAAGTTCTTAAGTGATGTCACTTGAGTCAGCGTCAGTTGAGGCATAAGACTTCAATGAAAATGAAAACAAGGCTACTCATTTGCAAAGTAAATAGCAGGGGTTATAAATAAGAATGGTGCAAAGGAGGCTTAAGTGATCTTGCAGTGAAAAGCCAGTCAGTAATTATTTTTCTGTATTCAGAATGAACTTCTGTATGTATCTCTGTGTACACAACACACATACGAAAACACTTCACCTTTAAAGTGACAAGGGCTGCAAGCACGGATGGTTTACTTCTCATTTTTCTGCAATTAATTGAATCATTTAAAGTCAATCATCAAAAGTTGTGGAGATAAGTTTACAGTGATACAAAAAAGAAAAGCTGTTGCTCCTCACATTGGAGATGCTATTTTCAGCAGATGTGTTATTTTTTTAGACACTTAATCCATCGTTATAAATATTAAGCCAGGTTATTATTATTTTTTCTCACCAAAACAGTGTGTATCTGAGCTTTAACACGTGTTGAATACCTTTCCTTTCTTATTAAACATTTACAAAACAGGACGGTGCATAGGGAGTGTGTTGGTGAGCGAGAGACAGAGTGTTGGTGACTGCACTCAGAGCAGACAGGTGTTTTGGCGGTCAAAGCAGAGGGACAGGTTAGCAGTGAAATTGTCTCATTGTTACAATGGTAGAGGGCTCATTGGTCAATGGCTGTCAGCCATTGGTGAAGAACGATGGCATCGTTCATCCATCCATACTTCTTCTTTTCCTTTCGGCTGTTCCCTTTCAGGGGTCGCCACAGCGAATCATGCGCCTCCATCTAACCCTGTCCTCTGCATCCTCTTCACTCACACCAATTAACTTCATGTCCTCTCTCACTACATCCATAAATCTCCTCTTTGGTCTTCCTCTAGACCTCCTGCCTGGCAGCTCCAACCTCAGCATCCCTCTACCAATATATTCACAGTCTCTCCTCTGAACGTGTCCAAACCACCTCAATCTGGCCTCTCTGGCTTTATCTCCGAAACATCAAACATGAGCTGTCCCTCTGATGTACTCGTTCCTGATCCTGTCCGTCCTCGTCACTCCCAAAGAGAACCTCAACATCTTAAGCTCTGCCACCTCCAGCTCTGCCTCTTGTCTTTTCTTCAGTGCCACTGTCTCTAAGCTGTACAACATC
>CM022492.1:10684-43097 GCA_011952105.1 Coreoperca whiteheadi | reverse complement strand
TCTCCCTTGTTCTTGAAAATTGGCACCAGTACACTTCTCCTCCATTCCTCGGGCACCCTCTCACTCTCCAAGATCTTGTTAAACAGACTAGTCAGAAACTCTACTGCCACCTCTCCTAGACACTTCCATACCTCCACAGGTATGTCATCAGGACCAACTGCCTTTCCACTCTTGTTCATCCATCCATACTAATACGCCTAAAAAAAGGAAATTGCGTGACTGTTCACGTAGACTGGGCATGCACACGAAGCAGATTGTCTGTTCTGTCGGTGGAGGTTTGTTTAGTTATAGTAAATACTGTGAACGTAGAACAGCAATGGCGAAAAGTAAGACCAGAGATTTATTTGCTTGGACCGACGACAAGGCATAGACAACAAAGTCAGCCATGCCTGTGATTCATTATCCATGTTGAATGAGCAACTGGTAGTCAAGGCTGACGTCTTTGTTTATTTCCTTCCGGAAAAGGGACACGTGATAGTGCGTGACGAATCAGGCAAGGACAAGACGAGACCTATTCTCGCGTGGGTGTCTGCGTTAGCGTTTCCAAAAGCCTTTTGTTTTTGCACTTATAAAGGAAGTACGGTCGCGGCCTGCTCTACAGAAAAAGTGCACTAAGATCACTTCAGTTATGGCGCTATATAAATAAAGTTTTCATTTAATCTAATTTAAGGATTTAATGTCCAGCTAGTAATGTGAATGTTGAATGTATGTCACTCAGCAGCATGGCATGCACTGTAGTTTATTTGGCATGATGTGCAACACAGCCAGTGTTTTCTGGTTTCCATTAATAGGTGTTATTGTGTTCATAACATTAAACAATAATATAATAATAATAGTTTGTCAATATTGATACTGTGGAGTTAAATCACCAAAGAAGCTGTGTGACAAACAAAGGGTTTATTCCCATATCTTCTTCAACAAGATATTCTCTACAAATACATTTTTCCAAACACAATTTTCAATATTTAAATTGCACACTGTTAATAGTATTTAAACAGAAAGTGAAATTCACTTGAAAACTGGAAGCTTTAATTTTATGCTTGTGTTTTTACAGGCACCATGGCCACACTACAGCTCCTCCTCTTCAGACACGACGTGCATTAAAAGCTTCAGTTTTTCCTAAAGGATACAGGTAATAACTGCTTTTTAAATATATTTTTACCATTTATTCTCAGCAATGAAGATGTGCCCTAAATGTGGGCCTTAGAATCGGATTATATGTTTTATGCATTAATAAGTTGACCAATTGGGATGTGTTTTGCGACTTACTTTACTGGCTTGGACACCGTTTTTAGGTTTTATTCAACAGTTATGATATGATTGTTTTCGTTAGTATGACCATTAACAGTACACTTATGACTAGTGGATTATAGACATGTAGATTAGTTTGATGTAAGTCTTACATTTCTGCTGCCACCCTGAATACAGTAGAAGTAAAGTTCTGGTGCTCACAGCATTGAATTACTGTTCATAGGAATGTATTGAATATAAAGTTGTCCCTGTGTAAAACTATTGACATTGTGTTCTGTAGATTATCCAGAGTAACAGGGACATGTTTCTGAAAGGGCATGTTGCTTTGAAATGTTGTTAAATGTCATTTTATCAATGCTGTGATCACCCAAAACTAAACTCCACTCACCTCCATCGTTGTATTGGCTTAGAAATCTCAAGAGGGCTATGTTACCTGTCTTGAGTCCCAACAGTCTCGTAACAGCCATGTGAATTCTTACACTATACATGTACAGTATGTGGGACTGCCATGACTCCAGGTTGTTAGCTGCTCTGGCTGTCTCTACAATGAGAGGGAGAGACAGAGAAGAAACATTATCTGGTTACGAGAGGTGAAGCCATGGGAGTCGACTGAACAGTGCCAACAGGGTGTTTCTATTATTTTGTCCACCGCATTTATCTCAGTGACGGTAGGCTGAACAACAGAAATACCTCTCTGTATAACACAACATAGTTCAACAGCACCACGAACTGCATCCTCCAAAGTGATCATAAAGATGAATCAACACCCCTCTAAAACCATTAGAACCTTCATGAAGTAAGTATTACGGTGCACAATAAACAGTACAAGTTGTCAGGTCATGGATCGAATGAGCTGCATGCTGGGCTCTGTAGGACCCTGCCAGACATGGTGGTGTTTCTCTTGATCTACATCATTCTTAATAATAGTGTTTGACTATCAGCAGCTGAGCAAGTTTCCAGCCAAGCTCAAAAACAAGAAAGATAAGGGGTGAAGCTTGGAGAGAGTGCCGATGTAAGCTGTCAATTTAATATCATGGGAGGCACACTCTGCTAAAATGATTCATGAAAAAAAGAGGCAAATGAATTAAAGACCTTTCCTTTTCAGTTTGATTTGTACACTTCACTGAAAAGTAGAACCAGACTCATATGGGATTTTAGAGACTGGTACAGATTGTAGAGGGGATTTTGTGGGAATCTTTAAACTGGAATAAAAATGTGGATTGTGTACCGAATTCGTGCCAATATGCCTATGCTAAGCCACTTAGAAGACTGCTTTCTTAAAGAATATTTAAGTTAAATAATCTTTAACGTGTTAAACTAATTATCAAACAATTCTAGGATTGAATGCTGAGAAAATAAACATGAGCACTGTTCAGTATCAGTCAATAAGTCTGAAGCAGCAGCAGAAAATGCCAAGGAAATAGTTAAGTACAAGTACCTCTAAATTGTACTAAAGTACATTAACATGTATAAATGTACTTAGTTACATTCCACCACTGCTCTCTACTAAACCACAGTATCAAGCTGTGTTCAAATTCTGAACCATTATTTCAATGAATCGAACTCCAATCAGAAACATCTGTTTTCTTTCTAAGTAAAACATCATTTGTAGCAACATTTCGCTGTTAATGTACCCTTCACAAACATTAACTCGTGGTTTGCTGCTGCCGAGCCCAGAGATTAACAGCGCCTCAGCTATTAATGTTCAGGGGCAACATTCAACTATCGGGTAAAAAAAACAGGCTCCTGATGTTATTTATTTCCTTTCCAGCCTCTCCCCAACTAGGTAACAACGTAGCGTGACTTTAACACTCAGCAGACTCAAACCACCATTTGATACAATAGAAAATAATATTTGGTACAGAAACCTTTGTTTACAATTTTGAGGTTGTTGCCCAAAATCTCACGATAAATGCCCCATCCATCCTCCCCTCAAGACATGCGTCCGCTGAGAAGCCAGTCAAGAAGCCGGGTTTTAAAAATCTCATACACGTACTTGACCCACACTATGTTCTTCCTGGCCGAAAGCACTTTTCTAAGACTTCCAATTCCCAAGCTGTATGTCATGTGCAAAGAATATAGTCAGTTTCTATGCTGGTTTTATATTTCAATCAACGTTATTGTACTGTATCAGGTTTGTTTTTTATGTTACAGATGTAAAGTCTACCTCAGTTTTATTTTAATTTCTCCTACGAAACACTGCACATATTTGAAAACACTTTATTCACTAGAAGGTGAATCAGCTGGTGAACTTCCTAGCACTAAACTTGTAGAAAGTTCTTCTCAGGTTTCTGTTTATATTTAACACTTTGCGCTATTTTATTACACTTTATTAAGCATTTTCTTACATATCCTATAATTTTGTACTTTAATGTTGAAAGAGTGTTCATTGTGATTTAAAACTTATGTTTACGTTTTAATTATTTGAGTGTTTTTCATGGTTGTGTTGCCATTTCTGCCTTTTATAACTGACAGATTGTAATCAGAGGAAGGTTACATTTAAAATAAAAATGTTTAAATGTAATATTTTTTTATTCTGGTCCTTATTTTAAATAAGTCATAAAAAATATCTAATTGCCGATATCGACCAATATGAAACGCTTATATTGTGATACAATTTTCAGCCATATCGCCCAGCCCTAGCCTGTAGTGTGTTAACAATGGTAACCGTTGAGACTGTGGTCCCAGCTCTCTTCAGGTCATTGACCAGGTCCTCGACCAGGTCCTCCCGTGTAGTTCTAGGCTGATCCTCTCTCAGGATCATTGATACTCCACGAGGCGAGCTCTTGCATGGAGCCCCAGTCCGAGGGAGATTGACAGTTATCTTGAATTTCTTCCATTTTCTCATAATTGTGCCAACAGTTGTTGCCTTTTCACCAAGCTGTTTGTCTATTGTCCTGAAGCCAATCCCAGTCTTGTGCAGGTCTACAGTTTGGTCCCTGGTGTTCTTAGACAGCTCTTTGGTCTTGCCCATAGTGGAGAGGTTGGAGACTGATTGATTGAGTGTGTGGACAGGTGTCTTTTATACAGGTAACGAGTTCAAACGGGTGCAATTAATACAGGTAATGGGTGGAGGATAGGCAAAATAACAGGTCTGTGAGAGCCGGAACTCTTGCTTGTTGGTAGGTGATCAAATACTCATTTCATGCAATAAAATGGAAATTAATTGTTTTAAAATCATAAAATGTGATTTTGTGGATTTAAAAAAAATTTGAGGTGTATCTACGATAAAAAATTACAGATCTCTCCATTCTTTGTAAGTGGGAAAACTTACAAAAACTTAACTTGACAAAATCGGCAGTGTATCAAATACTTACTTGCCCCACTGTATTAGTTATAGTGAAAGGGGGAAATGATGGGTTCACTTTCCAGCAATGTGTTTCACAGACTAGGAGGGCTGCAACAATGAATCGATCAAATGGATTCTTAAAAGAGTTGGCAACGACTTTCATTATCGATTTGTTGTCGCACGACTGTTACGCGCCGCTCAATAAGACGTGGAGATGTTTGAGCATAAAATAAGCGGTTGAGCGCGAGGCAGAGCGGAGGTAGAGGAGACACCGTCGCAGAGACCCGTAACGTTGTTCTGAAACGCTCGGCGGCGGCAGAGACATCAGGACGACCCGAGTCATCCAAGGTGTGGCAGCGTTTCACGCTAAACACATCAGAAACCTGTGTCAATGGCAAGACATGCAAAAGAGACAGGGAGGGGGGGAGAGAGAGAGAGAGAGAGAGAGAGAGTGAGTGTGTGTTTGTGTGTGTGCGTCTCAGAGGTGGGTAGTAACGAGTTACATTTACTCCGGTTTGTAACTTTATGAAAAAAATGCACTTCTAAGAGCAGTTTCACTGCACCAGACTTGTCACTTGTACTGGAGTAGATTTGTGAAGAAGAATCACTGCTCGTACTCCGCTACTTTGGGCTACACTCCTTACTTTTTTTGTTTACATTTATTCTAGATATTCTGCTTTATTTTTGCCAGAGAGATGCCGTCAGTACATCTACCACATGACTCCTTTTCACCAATCAGACGTAGCGATGCAGTCACGTGACCACACACGAACATAGCCTCACAAAATAAAGATTTATTGTTCTGACAGGTCCCTTTAGACAAAAATATACATCTTTATTAAAGAAAAGCCTATATATTTGTTAGATGTAAAGCAGACGTGTATGTTTTTTGTGTTAGTCCATTTTTTGTTAGTTTTTTATTACTTGAACAGCTCAGGGATGCTCCAGGAGCAACCTGTTTGTGCACTTTCTGAACATTTTTTGCACTGTCAGTTGTTTTTGAATAAAAGGGTTGGAAATTAATGCTTTTTTTAAATGTATTTTTTTAACCGATTAATCGACAGATTTATCGATTATTAAAATAATCGTTAATTGCAACCCTACAAACTAGTTAGCAGCTGATGGTGAACACACCGCTTTGACTACGTCTGCTCAGCTGTGCACACGACACTCTACTACACGTGTTACTGTGCTGAGAGTATTGTAGCCATAGTGACGGCCCACATTTCCCAGCATGCACTGCTTAGTGCTGAAAGTAGTTTGAAGTAGATGTCTTCTGTTCCAAAAGGCAAATGTTTCTTTTTGTTAGGGTTTGTAATATGTCTGTTCAGAACCTATGATCTATGATATGATATACACTTTATTGTTAGACAAGTCTGACATTTTTCTTGCACAACAGTATCATGGTAAAACATGGTGGTTTATGTTGGTAGTTGCGCTGGTTTAGAGTGTTAACCATTAGTGAGGTGGTTGTTGCATTTCATGACTGCAGCTGTATTTTCCTGGGGACATTTTAGCTCCTGAGCGCTGCTTCTGCTCTCTCATGTTGTTCTGCTTGGCCCTGTAGTGACAGCGCACTCTGCTTGGTTATTGCTCTAGTGATGCTCAAGAAGCCCCTCTTGTTGGAAAGGAAAGTCTTTATTGGGGCAATTATAATTTGATGCTGATATATCTGTGACATACCAGCTCTGGTGGATAATATTGGGCTCTATTGAAAAGCTAAGTGTGAGAGCAACGAGCGTGTGTGTAAGAAGCCAATTTGCATGCAAGCAGTAAGCAGAGACTCAGAGCATTCTGATTGGTGGGATTCGTTTCCCCTAACCACTGATTGAGCATTCACTGACCAGGCAGTCTACTTTCCAAGCAGTCTGTGTCATTCTCAATATCTCCAAGTGTGATGGTCATTAGTAGGAGCAGAGTTGGATTATTCAGTTTTAAAATATAAATTTGTAACTGTACAATAATAAAATAATACATACAATAAATAAAAAGATGACAAGAAAACACAGATTTAAAAATTGTGCATTCTGTAGCATTGGTTTAATACTGGGGTGGTTGTGGCTCAGGAGGTAGAGTGGGTCACCCACTGATCACTGGGTTGGCGGTACCCATCTCCTCCTGTCCAAGTTAAAGTGTTCTTGCTCCTGATGGTGTGCGTAAATGGGTATTTGAGTTGCCAAAATTCAATGAGTGTTTTGGATAAAAGGGCTATATAAATGTAGCCATGCATGTTGCATGTGACATATTGTTGCACACTTGTGTAGTTTCCTCTGCTTCCTCTTTGTTAATTTTATCCCAAGTTACCTATTTGTTCATGCCACACATAATGTAGGTCCCTGATGTCTCAGCAGACACCTTGAACTTTGATCAGCTCTGTGTATGTTTTTAGGTGTATTGACAAAACCAAAAGCTTTTTGGCGTGTCACACAGTCTTAATGTGGGAGCTGTTAGGAGAGCCAGACCGTATGAGCAAAATGTTAATTTTGTATTAATCAATGGTGTCTAAATGATTTGGTGACAACTGTGGTCACTGGCGGTGACAACAAGTGTGAACACTACATCCATTGTCATTGCCAGATGGATTTTTGTTTGCACAATATTGATTTTATTTTTTTTTTTAGCACAGTAACAGGGACAACAACAATAATAGAAGCAAAAAAAAGCAACAACTGAAACGGATCAAGCAAGTAAACAAAATGAAGGATTTAATACAAGGTATAAGATGGAACAAGAAAACAGGAGTAAATTATATTACAAATCAACTGGAATGCATCTATTAACTAATTGTATAAATAATTTGATCCAACATTTACAATATATTCCAGTGATGTTGCTAGGTTTTCAATGTAGTGTACTTCTCGTACTTCACATTTAGTATTTTGGTACCTCAACCAGGCCTCCAAGTCCGAGGCCATGGTTCTCAGCCGGAAAAGGGGGGCTTGTACCCTTCAGGTTGGTGGTGAGCTCCTGCCTCAAGTGGAGGAGTATCTTGGGGTCTCGTTCACGAGCAAGGGATGGAACGGGAGATCAACAGGCGGATCAGCGTATATCTTCCGCAGTGATGCGGTCGATATACTGGTCTGGAGAGGGAAGTCTGGGAGTCTCTGCTTAGACTGCTGGCCCCAAATAGGCGGAAGAAGATGGATTGATGGATGAAGTTCCCCTGGTTAGCAGAGAAGTAGCGTGTTGCTTGAGTGTCCGTGCTGGCAGCTGCGGAGTCACTTTGGTGATGTAAGAAGAGGGCGGTGTTGCAGCCGCAGGGGTGAAGATTAGTTGAAGATTTAAGTTGGTTTGAGAATGGGACAACTTGTACCAGTAACAAAAAAAAAAAATCTACCGTAGCATTCCAGTAAGGATCGTTAATAGAGAAAGTTTGGTAAGGAAGTTTGGAAGCGAAGCATCTGTCCAATCAACGGACGAGCTCGCCAATCTGGGGCCGTGTCAACGTTCAACCACATGTGGGGGCTGTCCAGTAGAGGTCAGAGGTCAAATAATATATGAAAGAATACGCTACCCTTTTACTTGTAAGTTATTTCTTATTCCACCAATTTGATTCTGCTTAATTCTCCACCTTATTGTAGTGTTTACTCACAAACTACTTTAATATGCTCACTTTGCTTTTCCCTTCAGTTCTGGTTTCCCCACACACACCTACTGCACCTCTCTTACTGCACAGTGCACACACACGGTGGCTTGCTGCCTTTCTGTATCTCTTTCTGTGTGTGTTGGCTTTCTTCCTCAGCACTGTGTTTTATAAAGTCACCCATAAACACAATGCTTTGGATTTTTTTCACCCGTTTCCACAGCATCAGGTGAGCCGTGTGTGGAGGCTTGTTGTTAATGACATAGCTTATTGAAACGATGGACACCAACCTGACCCCGAATAACATCAGCACCAACATCTAAACTTACAAGCTTTTACTGACAGCGGCATCAGTAGGAGACTCTCTCTCTCTGGTCCTGTGCAGAGCATGTGCGACTGTCAGCAGACACAGCAGAGAGCAGAGGGGGGGGGGGGGGTTGTCCACTAGTTAATCGCCCGCGGATAGTGCTGTTTATATACCTGGGCGGCCCGACCAAGTAAAGTCTGTGTGGGAAACACTGCTGGATCTTTCGGAACCAAACCACTTCCCCACTAGTGAAGTCGCCCCCCTTTTTGGAACCAACTCCTCCACCAAGCAGCAGGTATCAATGGTACTTTGGCCTTCAACGAAGGTAGAAGGTACAGATTAATTAATGCAAGGACAAATAGGTTCAAACACAGTTTTTATCCAACTATAACAGCCACTTTTAATACTGCTAAAAAATAATGTGTATTATGGAATGGTGGGTGTAAATGCACACCTTTTTTATATTTTGACTGTGTGTGTGCAACATTTGTGTGTATTGATGCTTAAGCTGCTGAAGCTAAATTATATTTTTATAGACTTTATGAATGATGCACTGACTCGAGAAGCACTCTTAAATTTTGTTGCACTTGTGACAATTAAGATATATTTATTATTGTGAACGATATGATATGGCACACCTTTACTTATATGATATATATATATATATCAATATACACATTTTACCATATAAGTTCTCAAATAGTGCAAACATATGATAATCTTGTATAATAAGATGCATTGCTATAAATTAATCTACCCAACAGTATATAAAGTAGTTAAAATCAACACAAACATAAATATCTACTGCAGTAAAATACAACATACAAAAACATAATATAGTAAAACATCATTTAACTATGAGTACTGAGTAAGTAAATGCTAACGTACTTATACCGTAGTAAGGTTTAGAATAACTTTTATATGTAGTGGAGTTTTTTCAGAATTGGTATTAGTAATTTTGCTTAAGTATAGATGAATACATCTTCACCCTCTGGTTAACACACCCAGAGTCGAACTGGACCAGCCGAGCTTCCCATTTTAAGAAAGGAAGAAAGGTAGCCTTGTGGGTAACCTGTGTGTGTGTGTGTGACATATTTGTTAATGTAATGTTAGCTCAGATGCTAACAAGTTAAGTAAGCATTTCACTGTCTGGACAACTCTGCTGTGAAGAGAAAAGGACGCTGTACGCTAGCAACAATACATAAGGCTAAACAGGAACTTTTTATTTTTCTTTATCGGATGCATTCTCACCTTCTGGAAATACGCCATTTGGTTTAGGCAAGGAGTGCAATACAGTGTCTTTTTTCCCCCCACAGGAAATCACAGGAAGCCCTCTCTCCCATTAGAGCTGGCCCAGTTGCAACAATGCAGCGTAGCTGGTTTATCTAGCGCCCGGGCCGCACGTGTGGTAAAATATAGCGAGGACTGCTGGAAGTCAAAGACGTCGTATTTAAGTTTATATTCTGCTTGTTCACCAGTTGTTTGATAAATTGTTGATTAAATACATTCGGGGAGGATTTGAATTGCTATTCTGATTTTGGTGCTGCTGATTTTCTTTTGGTGCTGGCGAAAACATTTTTGGGGGGCACCAAAAATTGCAGGAAATACCCTGCCTTGGTTTTGGGGTAGCTTGGAAGAAGTCCACCATTGAGCTGTTTCTGTGTTCTTCTCAGAAGTGTGTAATTATTGCCACTGGTAGGCTTTGCCTTCTTCCAATGCATTGAGCTCCTTCTAAGATCTATAGTACATTTTAAAGCCTATGAGTTGGCGAAATGTGCTGATTATCTTCTGGCTTCTACTGTTGTTTTTTGATAGTATACAGGGTTTCCCCCTCAGGAAAATGTTTGGCAGAGGTGTAAGCCACTCAGGTCCTGATATATTCACATCATGAGCAATTTATTTAGTTGGTTATAGCCTATTGTCAGTCATTAAATATATTGCATTCAAAAGTCTATTAATTTCCTGTGATGTTAGTAGAGAGAATTTTAAGGTGGCCGACCTCCGCTAAGTTAATACTGCAGCAAACCCTGTGTGGTTTGTTCGAGATGGCATGAATTCATGATCAACCTGATCACCAGTGGCCCTGTATCTACAGTATTTGGAACAGGGATTATTATGCAGAAATAGGTGGACAACAGTATATTGATAACACATGTTGTTTTTCTGCTCCACAGCACAGTTAAATGCATTTAGAATACTGTAAAACTTCAATTAATAGCCCGGGATTTTATTTGCTTCAATCACAGAACCTAACCTGCCTACATCTTCTGTATATGGGACAGGCCTTTCCTTTCAAATAACACTTGCTCAGCAAAGAGGGGAAATACTAGAAAATTGTCTATTTAAACTATTATGAATATTACTTGTATAAAAATGAGGCTATCAAATAACATATCAATTATGACTCATTCTTTGATCTAGCTCCGAGAGAGAGCAAAAGAGAGCCCTATATCAAAAAAGCATTTGCTTTACAGCATAATTATCGGTGGCGACTATAATTGTTATTTTGATCCGGTATTGGACAGGTCCTCCTCGTCCGTGGCCCCAGTATTGAAATCTGTCTCGGTTCTCAATAACCTTGCCAAATCTCTGGACCTGGTTGACATATGAAGGCACCAGCACCCCTTGGAAAGTTCATTTTTTTTTCTCCCCCATGCATGGTAGTTTCACAAGAATTGGCTCTATGTTGGTTGACTATCGACTTATGTCGAATGTAATAGGCTCAATTTACCATAGTATAATTTCCGATGATGCACCCCTTTCACTGGTGATTGACTTCAAGCTTTATACCCCTCAATATAGCTGGAAATTCAACCCCTCTATATTTAGATGACACCTTTAGTGGCTATATATCGACCAAGAGTGCAGATTATATGCTCATTAATGATAATGGGGCGGTCTCAGACTCCACTTTGTGGGAGCTGTGATTAGAGGGCACATCATCTCGTATCAGTCGTCTCGCATAAGGGCAAGGCTCAGACGCTGCACTGATATCGAGGCTGAGCTAGCCGAACTGGAGGAGGACTATTGAAACACAGGTTCTTGAAGATACACTTAGCTCTATTTTGAAAGTGAAATATGAATACAACCATATTCTAGGTGAGCAGGTAGGGAACTATATTCGTAAACTGAAGCAGAAGAACTTCGAGCCGGGCGGCAAGGCCGAAAAATTGCTCTCTAGGCAACTGAAGGGCGTCATATCTGATAGGGCAATACATAAAATTTCCTCTTCCACCGGTAGGCTATTAACTGATCACAAGCAGATTAACAACATATTTTTTAGTTTTTATAGCCAGCTATATATCTCCAGATCTATTGCCACGGATACAGATACTGACAATTTCTTCCATACTTTAGACATTCCAGTCCTTTCTGAGTCCACAAGACTAGAATTGGACTCTCTGATTTTACACTGGAGGAGCCATTTGTTCTTTTCCCGGTGGCAAACCATGCAGTCCAGATGGATTTGGGATAGAATTTTATAAGACGCATATTGACGTTATCGCCCCCCCTTCTGCTTCGGATGGTCAAATGTTCACTGAAAAAGGGTACTTTCCCTCATACTCTTTATGACGCCCATATCTGTGTCCTCTTAAAAAAGGTCTCTTCATATCGTCCCCTATCCCTGCTCAACTCAGACCAAAAAATTATAGCAAAAGTCCTGACCATCTAGTTAAACAAATATATTGGCACTTTAATTCATCCTGACCAATCAGGTTTCATTCCCGATAGATTTTCCTTCTCAAACACGAGGTGTTTGCTTAATTTAATATATTCCACTAAATTGCCCCACTCTGCCGTAATTTCATTAGATGCCCAGCAAGCCTTTGCCCAGGTGGAGTGGAGATAAGTGTTTGCTGCTCTTGACAAATTTGGTTTTGGGTCAAAATGTATGACTATATTAAAATTGCTGTATGCCGCTCCCCAATCTTCTGGGGAATCTTCTAACCAACCAGACAGGGACGCTGCCTCTCTTCAATGCTTTTTGCCTTAGCTCGTGGGCCGCTGGCCATAGCTATTGGAGCCAACCCCCAAGTCTCCGATATAAAGTGCGGCGCATACCAGTGCATCATCGGCTTGTACGCAGATGATGTAATTCTGACCCTTGCAGATGTAAAATCATCTCTCTCACCCCTTCTTAACTTGATAGATGGCTTTGGGCAATTCTCTGCGTTTACTATAAACTGGCAGAAATCTGTTTTTATGCCGTTCTAATGATCTTGACTCCATTTTTCTTTTTAGTCTGCCCTTCCGAGTCTCCCATTCCTATCGTAATCCCCAGAAATCCAAAACTTCTCTTTAAACTTAATTATATGTATCTGATTGGCAGGCTTATGTGTATGATAGCTCAATGGAAACTTCTCCCCCTCTCATTAAATGGCCGTGTCAACATTGTTAAAATGGTCGTGCTCCTTAAATTTACTTACTTTTTTCAGAATGTGCCCAATTTCCTCACTACTTGCTTTTTCTAGACGCTAGACTCTATTATCATGCTCTTCGTCTGGGCCTCCAAGCCCCCCCGTATTTCAAAGACCCACTTGGAGAAGCCCACTGAAGAAGCAGGTTTAGGCCTGCCTGTCTTTCAGCACTATTACTGGGAGCTTGTAATGCCAGAGCTTGGGTTTTCTGGAAAAGGTCCACAGCTCGGGGTGCAGAGATGGACGGACTTGGCCCTAGGTGGCCTAAGATTAAGCTTAATAAAGCTGTATCACTTACTGGTGCCTCCTTGCCGGCCATTCTATTTTCAAAACCGGATATTAAAATTAAATCGCTGTGCAATAATTTCTTGCTCTGCAACTCGATTAAAATTTTAAAGCAAATCAAGGTAATTTTGAACCTCCCAGAGAACTAAATTCATGCCCCCAAATGTCAGAACCCCTGTTTCAAGCCTGGCTTGACGGATGCTGTCTTTATGCAATGGTCAGATAAAGGTTTATCTATTATTAGGGATCTCTTGACAATAATGTTGCATCTTTTGCCCAGCTCCAGGTTAAGTTCAAACTCCCTACAAATCAATTTTTTCATTATCTACAAATTAGAAATTTTGTCAAGCACACTTTTTCCCGCCTAGATGCGACCCCTATGCAACATGGCCTTTTTGATATTATGACCAGCCCTCCCTCCTCCAAACATTTGATTTCTTAGTTTGTTAATCTCTTTTCAGTGGCAACCCCCTCTCTCCATATTAAAGAGGCGTGGATCAGGGACACTGGCAAAGTTATATCTGACGAGCTATGGGCGAAAGCATTAAACAGGATAAAAGCATGCTCCATTAACGCTCGACTACAGCTCATTCAGTTTAAAGTAGTTCTTAGGCTGCACTATTCCAAGACTAGACTGAACACATTTTCTCCTACCGTCTCCCTCATATGTGATAAATTTAAATCAGCTAATGGAACTCTTGGGCATCTTTTCTGGTCCTGTCCCAAGCTCACTAGATTTTGGGTTGACATTTTCAGTTTGCACAGTGCTGTCTATAAGCGACAACTGGCCCCGGACCATCTCTTAGTAATTCTGGGCTGCTCTTACCGCTCCTCCTTTGGCTTTTCCATCTGCTTTAGAGCAAACCCTCATGTTTGGTATGACCATAGAAAAACGGGTTATCCTAAAGGAATGGAAGTCAGCTTCCCTTCCTTGCTTCAAGAGATGGCTTAATGATATGGTTTCCTGTTTATACCGTGAAGAAGTTTAGTTTTCTATTTCCACCTCTCTAGAAAAGTTTAAGAAGATCTGGGGCCCTTTCATAGAAAACATCAGGAAGGATAGACCACAAGCTGGGACCTAAATGCAATGTACTGGTTTTGTTTTTTGTTTCTGTTTTTTGTTTTTTAACGTTGGATAAGTTATGCTTGCTGAGACTATGCAACTCCCCTCCGGCTCAGGCCGCCTTGACTCTCTCTGTGTGGACTTTGTTTGTTTTATTTTCTTTTTTTGAGCCTTAAGTAAGCCCATTTTTTCCTAACTCTTGTTCGAAATTACATATCCAAATAAATGGAGTATATTTTAACAACAGTAAAGGGTCTACGTATAATCTTGGTCTCAAAAGAAAGCCAAGATCTGGGAGACTACAATAGAAGTGTCAGGGATTCAGGTATTTATACTCTGTCAGACAAAATTCATCTGAAGACAGTAGGAAATTGAAATTTCTACCTCAGCCTAAAAAACCCCACCTTATTTCTGGTGAAACACATTTGAATCATAGATAAATAAGCCTAAGCCTTCTAGGAATTAATAGATAATATCTGATAAGTAACTGTGCAAAAGTAGATGCTAAAAAAGTGCACCTGAGCAGTTTGACACATGTTTTATCACAGATATTTCCAGGCGGAACCACCAAATGTGCCAGGGTACCAGGCAGGAAAACTCATTATATTTCACTGATAGATCATTATGGTAAATAATTCCATCAAATACAACTGTTTTTGAGTCATTTTGAAATTGTAATCCGGGTCAGATTCACCTAGGCACTCGCTGTGTAATTCTAAATCCAGCGCTGCAGCTGTATGAGCGGATACGCAAGGGGATATCTCGGCAACCCATTGGAGTGTCTTTGTCAGATGGTTCAAGACACGTCAGGTGGATCCAGTTGACTGCCAGATTATGTCAGTTCTGGATTTTCTGCAGAATGAGTTGCTCATGCCCCTCCACTCTCAGGGTTTATGTGGCCGCTCTCTCGGCTTGCCACGCCCCGGTGAATGGGGCGCCACTGGGGAGGCATCCTTTGTTGGCCCGCTTTATTCGTGGGGCCAGGCGGTTGAGACCTCCCGTCAGAACCAGGACCCCATTTGAACCTCTAGAGCCAGCGTCGGACAAGCTTCTGACTCTTAAGATGGTTTTCCTAATGGCAATAACTTCTCTGAGGAGAATCGGGGACATGCAGTCTCTGTCGGTTGTCATCACCCTGCTTAGACTTTGCCCCAGGTTGGGTGAAAGTGACTGCACATCCTGTCATTCTGGAAACCTTCTGCCCTACACTGTTTGTTACGCCGGAGCAGTGGAGACTTCATAGACTGTGTCCAGTGCGTGCTCTCCGGGCTTATGTCCACCGCACAAGCCAGTGGCGTAGGTCCAAGCAGTTGTTTGTTTGTCATGGGGGCCGTAACAGCGGTTCTGCCGCCACCAAGCAAACCGTGTCACTCTGGGTCAGGGATGCTATTGCGCTTGCCTACGAGACGCGCGGTCAGGCTTCGCCGAGAGGCTTAAGAGCCCACTCCACCAGGGGGGTCGTTTCCTCTACTGCTGTAGCTAGGGGTGCCCCCTTACAGAGTGTCTGTGATGCGGCAGGCTGGTCCTCTCCACACACATTCATAAGTTTTTATAGTTTGGATACTTCTTTGACTCCGTGTTCCTGTGTCCTTGAGTCGGCATCCTAAGCTACTGTCTGAGGCCTCCTGCGCTTTGTGCACACCTACACATCGTAGGGGGTCCGAACACCATCGGCACGACGGCGTGGGTATTCCGTTCCCATATGCATACTGCATGCAGCATCAAGTGAAGCTTTTGAAAGGGAACTCTCGGGGTTACTTGATTGTAACCCTCTTCCCTGATAAAGGGGAACGAGATGCTGCACTGCATTGCCGTGCTGATGCTACCCCAGGACTGGTCTTCAAACAAAAGGGACCTGAAGGCTGGCAGCTGGAGCTCATCTACTTATAGCCCCGGGCTTCAGGTGCGCCTATTACGTCACCTGCCGAGGCTGTAGTTTCGCTTGAGTCAATTTCATTGACGTTTTTAAACACACTTTTCACAGCCGGTCACGCAAAGACGTTCCAATATTATAATATAACATTTACATTTGCATGCGCGATCTAAGCTTCTTTGAACTAGCGCAAGCATGCCACCCATTAACATTGACGACCGTGTGTCTAATTGAGACCTGTGTTTATTTGACAAAATGTGTATCCCCACCCGGACAGTAAAAGAGATTGGCATCTAATTGGGGCTCGGCTTTTAATTGAAGGTTTACGGCAAGTGGGATCCTTCTGCCTGTATTAATGAAAAACATTTGATTTCTCCTCTTACAGATATCTGAAGTTTTACAACTATGGAAGAAGACCTTACAATACCTCATGATTCTGCCAAAAACTGCAACATATCAGTAACAGAGGATGATAAAGAAAAGGTAAAAGACTTTGTGTATAAGCATTTCAGAGAAGTGACAGATGGTTCACTCTTCTATAATGCAGAAGAGTCTTCCATTAAGGAACATGGGAGTTCCACCAAGAAAGATAAACAGACTCTCAATAAAGCCCATTGTAAAATTCAGCAGGGGGCTGTTTTCTCTGGAAAGATTCTGAGTTTTGAATGCTCGGTGTGCAAAGATGATTCCACATATAGTCCCAATGATCTCCTTAAACATTTTCGAGCGGCTCATAAAGGAACCCTTCCTACATACCCTTGTGACCTGTGCGGGTTTGTCACAAACGAGTTCCCTGCTCTTCAACGCCATCGGATTGAGCACAGGAATACTTTAGTTACATGTGAGCTCTGCAACGATGATGTTCAGTACTCTCTGCTTTTGCTTACAAGACACTACATCATGTGTCATAGTCTAAATGGACAGTTTAATTGTGACTGGTGTGAGTTTACAACTGTGGATGCAGGTACATTTGTCCAGCACATCCATCATCATAATGAGAGTCCCTGGAAGTGTTCAAAATGCAGACATATCAGCTTGAACGAAGAGGATCACCAGAAGCATATGAAAGCTCACTTGGGTACATTCCCCTTCACTTGTCAGATATGTGGATATAGTGCAGCAAGAAGCGAGCACCTTAAAAAACACATGACAGCCGTTCACAAAGAAGAAGCTGAGAGAAGGAATGTTTGGAAGGCTATAGAAGACAGCGGCACTCCAGCAAATTCATCTGCAAGCTTAAAACTTTTGCTAAAAAAGAGTGGTGAATCTGAGGAGGCTCAGAGGATGTCAAAACTGAACTGTCTGCCTGGGGGTTTATCAAACCAAAATGGGAGGCTGATCAAACCAGAGTTATCCTTAGAGGAGACGCACCATTTTGTGGATGGGACTGTAGCAAAGAAGGACAATAAAAGCTGGAACAAATGCTCTCATAACACAGATCAGACAATGCCGGTAATGTTACAGGAATGTGACAACTCTGCCAATTCAGATTCTGCAAGTCACACCAATCCTAATGGACTGACTGTTCTGATGGTTAAGAACAAAATCTCTCTTCCCCCCAATTGTACAACCAAAGTTATGGGATTCAAGATGGTTGATGGCAAAAAACATTTAGTTCTCAAAGTAATACCAACCGCAAAGCAAGACTCCTCCACTCAGAACCATTCCTCAGTTGAAGATGTGGGTTCCTCAGCACCAAATCCTGTGTTGGATAAAAGTAAAGTCTCTATTGAGAATGGAGAATGCTCTGATAGCAAGAGCTCAACATCCCATTGCTTTGCTGTTTCACCAAAAAGTGTATCTTGCGTACATATGGATCAAGATGATATTATGGCAGTAAAAGTAAAGATTGAGGAGGAAGAAACCTCTGTTTGCAACACTCCACATAGATTTGATGTTGAGGAACAGACTAATCCTTTACTTAATAGGTCTTTGACTTGTGCAGATACATTGTATCCCATGACAAATGAGTTTGATCATGTGTGTGCCCAAAGTCACCCAAGTCAAACAACCTGCTCAGAGAGAAATAAGTTTGATAATATCTCAGAGTCTGCAAGATTTAGGTCTGATGCAGCCAGCCATAGTTGTTCTAAAACAAGTAATACTTCAACAGTGTGTGCTGGTAAGGTCACTGGTTTATCGTCACCTTCAAAAGTTGCTCAGGAAACATTGCGTTCCAAACAGGTCTCCAAAAAAGCTATTGAAAACTGTGGGGTAGCAGATGAGCTATCAACAACTGATAAAGTAGCAGACAAACTCATTGAGGAACACAACTCATCTGGCCAATCTTCTCAGAGTACTCCAGAAAAGGATAACTCGGATAGGGTTAGAACAGAGATTAAGCATCTAAATGACCAGCAAAATTTTAAGAAGCTTTCAACAAATCCACCTCCATCAGAGTCATCCCCACCTACTTCAGGTAGCCACAGAGAAAGTGCCACGGGCTCAGAAAACTGCACACAAAATTCACCAAACCAAGAGGTATTTACTTTTCACAATTATTCCAAGGAAACATTCAGCACTTCACCTAACGCTACCCAAAATTTTGACAATGTGTCCCAACATTCAGCAGAAAAAGAAAGCATTGGCGAATCATCACAGTTTAGCTTGACTTTGGCAGAGTCTCCAGAACCATTCACAGAAATCGTCAATGGAGAAGACTCAACTCAAAAATATAATTGTGAGGGCATGGACAAAGTGTCAGATAGTGACATTGAGGTTGATGAGTGCATAGCTAATGTTGACAATCCTCCTACTGAGGATGAAAATCTTGAGTCAGTGCTCCAAGACTTTAATATTATCAAAATTGAGGAGGAGAGCATTCCTATATCCAAAAAACAATCTGAAACTAACAGTAGTTCAACTTCCTTGGGCAGTTTTGTAGAGGAACATTCAGATGCAATCATTACCCAACAACTGAACAAAGAAAGAGTTGGATCTTCAAGTGCAAGCAATGATTCTTTAAAACAAACAAAAACAACTCTATTCTCAATTCTTCAATTGCCAGAGGGTAAGCAGCCAGTACTCCTGAGGACTACTGAAAATCGATTTGCCATGCCAGTGCAGGTCAAGGCCACTCCAGGTTTCAAACTGATAACCAATTCTGCAAATCCTCAGATCAATGTATCTTACATGAAGCCAGTGTTCGAAAGAAGTAACCCGACTGGCATAACCCTTACTCCAAACAGCAGGAGGATAGGTGTATCAGCACCAAAGGCAGGAGCTGCTGAAAAAGGGACAACACTTCTCTCTGCTGTTCATCCAGGTGTTAGCACCACCTCAAATCACTACTTTATCAACAGCCCAGGTTTTAAGGGTCCTGTACTCCTTTCAAGCACACCACATAATACACCTACAGAAAAAACAGCAAAGACACAGCCAACTTGCTACTTAGTTCAGAGGTCTGTTCCATTTGTTCAGACCCCCAGTTCTCCTGGCCTCAAATTAGCAAGTACACAACTCCCACTGAACTCACGGCCAGTTCTAGCCATGCCCGTGAGCTCTGCGGATAAACCCAGCAGTCAGCAGACTGGTCGCCAGGCATTCTTGCTCCGATACATTTCTCCACCCAAATCAGGCCTACTATTAAACAGCCAAGATGCAAAGACTGGGGCACAGTGTAGCCAAACCAGTGACAGTACTGGAAACAAAGTCATATTTAAAATTGTCACACCTACCGGTAGCCTCCTTACAAGTGGTGCTCCCACCTCAAGCAATCAACCTTTGTTTTTGGCCACCAGACCTCAGACCCAATGTTTTCTGGTTTCTTCAAACAAAGCTAATGCAAATGCCTCCAATGGAGTAAAGAAATTGATCACCATACAAAATACTGCACAGAAAGATGTCACGGAATCTTGCATTTCACCCTCTCAGATGAAAGCAAAGGTACCACAGTATGAAGCAGAGAAACCTATCCTAGCCCCAAGGCCAATTCGGCCTCCAAGCCAAAGGAAAAGGCGCAGGAAACCATTATTTGATGAGCTTCCATCAGCAGTGCATAAAGCTAGAAGACTCACAAATAAAGTACTGACTGAGAAAGAGACTAATGTGTTATGGAAGCCGGTGGCCAAAGAAGTTGAAAGGACACTGAGACTGGCCCCATTCAGTTCTCTACAGCAGGTCAAATGCCCTCGTAGATACCAACCTGTAGTGGTGCTCAATCATCCAGATGCTGACATTCCTGAAGTGGCCAATATCATGAAGGTAGTTAACAGGTACAATGGTGCTGTTACTAAGGTATCTCTGTCTCAGAAAACAATCCAAGCACTCTCTGAGCTTAGTGCTCTAAGGAAGAATTCCTCGACCAAAGCTGCTTCGTCTCACAGCGATGATCCAAGACCTCGGCCAGTTCGGAGTTCTGTCCGAGAGCGATTCCTCCTGAAACTGAAGTTAAGAAAAAAAAGCAAAAAAAAGTACGAGGTAGTGGAAACGTTATCAGGTTGCAGACAAGAGCATGTGGTGTTTGACTGCTGGTTTTGTGGCCGGCTCTTCAACAGCCAAGAAGATTGGATTGGCCATGGCCAGCGGCACCTCATGGAGGCAACTAGAGACTGGAATAAACTGTTCTGAAAGTTTTCCATCACCTTTAAATGGGTTGATATTCTGTCCTTTTGAGGTGGAATAAATGGTTGAAGTTGTATATTTTTAATGACCTTCCACTATACGTTTGTTCAATTTCTTTTTTTTGTAAATACATATTCTTTATTGAATCATAGTTTATCTTTTCATACGTGCATATTCTGGTAAAATATGTACTGCAAGCATGATATATATCATGCATGCACAGGTCAAATTGAACTGTGAAAATGGTACACTGTAATTAGTTGTACCCATCTTAAAGAAAGGGGACAATGTCAGCCAAGGTTGTATGCAGTGTTGGATTGAATTACTCAGGTGATTTCATATTAATCTGGTTTGTCATTTTTGCTCATAAATTTAAAATAAAGCATAGGCCTAGTTTAAGGGACTTTTGTATCTTTTATTATCCTGCACACAAGGACAGGAAACTGTATTTGTATAGCTTAACTCTAAAGCTTGTAGACCAGTTCAATTGTTTTGCTCTTGTGATAAAAACATTTTCTGGTCCAATTTATTCCTTTTTGTATGATGTTTTAAGTGAAGGGGATATCATTTTACACTATTGTCAGGATTTTGTCAACCTGTAGCATGCATTTGTCATAACTAGAGTTGAGATTTTTCATGGTAATCTCTTTAGTCTGCCAAGTGTTGCAAATAGACAGATGGTTTTTCTAAAAGACTTTTGCAGAAACGAAAAATCCTGTATCTGTTAAACAGGAAACAGTTTCATGGCTCTCTATAGTACTTGAGAAATTCAGATCAGCCCATTTTACATCCTATGCAGTTTTAATCTAACAATATTTTTGTTGTCAGCAGCACAGGCTGTTGGCTTGTGCTCATGTTATGAATCATGTGAATCCACGTTTGGTTTCTGAATTTACTCATACATTTTAAAGGTCCCATGAATTTGCTTTCAGATTGTACTTCTTTTTGGGTTGCAATGTTTATTCATTAAAGAAGATGTTGGTGCTAGATGTTAACGTCAAGAGAGGCTTAATATGAAAATTGGTCAGAAAAAAACGTAGAAATGCTACAAATGTTGTCCCAGGGCTCAACAGTAAGATTTGGCATCCACTTCCCAAACTTTTATATGCCAGAGTTGACCAAATGGCGGCATTATTTTGATCATTTGGAATTGTAAAGGTTATGAGTAATTACACCCAATATGTCAATAAGTGATGGTTAATAATGGTTAAACTAGGGCTGTAATTAGCTATTTTCTGTCACTGTCAATCTGCCGATTAACTTCTCTGTTAATCAATAAACGTTTGCTCTATTAAATGTCAGAATATGTGAAAAATGCCTCTCACTGTTTTCTAAAGACCAAGGTGACGTCTTCAATTGTCTTTGTTTTGTCTGACAGTCAAACAGCCAAAGATTTTCAGTTTATTATCACATAATACAAAGAAAAGCAGCGAATTATCCCAATTTAGAAGCTGGAATAAGGCTAAATTTGGCATTTTTGCCTAAAAATGCCAAGTAATCGATTACTTGACTAATTATTTCAGCTCTGGGTTGAACATATTTAATCCATATTTAGATCCTTTTTATGTTTGTTGTTAAGCTAATCAATGAAATTTAAAATTTCCTGCAGATATATTACATTAAAAACCTGTTGTGAAAGGAAGAGGTTATGTCCTTAATACATTAAGATTTTTAATATAAAACATCAGTGTAGGAAATATATATATTTGACAGCAATTTAAAAAAAACCCCAGCAAAGTGGAAGTGATTGGTAAAATGTTTTGAATGAAAACAATATTTCTGTCAGAGCAGCAGAACGGTGAGTATTACATGACTGGAATTAGTGCTATGGAAATGTACATTATGGTGGTTGACTGGTCCAAAGCTGGTCAGCTAATGGAACTAATCAGCCAATAATGTCGAGCCCTGTGTTACTATACCACCCTTCAGCCACTTGGACCACTACAACATGGAAACATTGTTTTTGCCCCTTGAACCTGTGTTAGGCCGTGTGTCCACCAAAGTGTTTTTCACTGAGGCCAGCATATTTTTTGTATTGTTTGCAATGGGAGCGCTGCGTATTTAGACTCTGCTACAAACGCCAGCTGCATCATGAGGCACTGAACGTCTTTTTTGCGCTCAGTGCAGGGTGTTTTCTGGTCCCTGAGAGTTGAAAAATGTTTGTCACAGTAACTTGATACCCATATGTCAAATCACAGTGGTGGAGGGGCAGGGCAAATCCCGAAAAGACTAACCGTCACATCCTACATGTAGGCTACACAAGGGCTCAGCGATGACAACAATGGAGGAGAAATTAATACTGCTGGTCTCTGAGTATCCATGTCTGAACCAGAAGACATCCTCGGACCACCACAGTATCAATATGAAAAATAAGGCTTGGAGGAACATCTCCTTCACCAGATAAGCAGCAGTCCGCTAGAGACACTTCCCTTGTATTACGTATCTTAGCACCCAAAGTGTCTCAGCTGAAAAATGCTGCGCCTCCAGAGCGCTCTGAAGCGCTCCCACCTGGGCATTTTCAGAAGAGCACCTGGCGTTTTCAGCTGGTAAAGAATGCTTTGGTGAACACACGTCCATCCTGCTGCTAGTGCTGATTAGAATAATGACAAAGGTAGATGTTATGATGGGAGGGGTTGGCTGGATCACAAATCTCAACTCTTTTTGTGGAAGTACAGAATGTGACAGTTAAAAACATAAACAGTAAACTGTACAGAAATAGATGAGGGTGTATATCAAAATGTGTGTTTGAGATAAATTTGCTATACATCAAAGTGCACCCAGCGACCACCAGAGGCATTTTCATACATTTAAAAAAAACAACTGTTGGTTCAAAGAAACGTTTCTTGTTAATATCAAATACTTTCAAAAGCAATTTGATTTGTTACAGATTTACATCAGCCCTGAACGTAACCCATGTGTTTGGCATTGACTTGCACCTTTTATTGCATTTATTTTGTACTGTACATCCGCTCACTGTCATCATTGAGTCCAGTATGCTGTACATACACTTATTTTAATGTTACGTTTGACATGCTTTTTTTTTTTTTTTATAGCAACAGGACATGGACTTTGTAATTTCTTAATGGGTTTTAATGATTGTATTACATGATGTTTGAACCATGAGAAGAAAGTTTTATTCTGTTCAATATGCAAAAGTGACGGAACAATGAAAGTCATGCTAATGTTTTTATACTTCAAATGGTTCTAAACAGCCAGCCTCCAATTACTGAATTTGACCTCAGCAGGGTCTGCTTTTCACCAGCATTTTCTAATTAACATTAACATTAACATAGCATTATAATCAACGGCTCCAATCAACAACAGGACATTTAATTCTATATTAGGTGAATTCCCCGAAATAATTTTATATAAAACTATATTACACTGATATTTGTGACTTACCAATGAAACCAAACATTCATTCAACATTAACTTGGTTCAATGGGTGTTTTCACAAGCTCTTCTTAAAGGAATTTTTCAACATTGTGGAAATATACTTGCACTTGCTTTTGTTCCTGAGAGTGTGAAGATTGATATCAGTATCATGTCTGCGTGGTGAGTACAGAGCTGGAGTCCGGATGTGGTTAGCCTAGCTTAGCATAAAGAATGGAAACAGGGTAACAGCTAGCCTGGCTCTGTCCAAAATTAATAAATACACATTCCAACGCCTCTAAAGCTGGGCTCACACGACAGGATTTTTGGGCTGATTTATGCCCGATTCACCCTTCCCGACAATCGAAGGCGACCTCTGGTTTAGGACCGATGTTCGGCCCAGATTATCTTGTAATGTGGGGGTTTACAGATCCAATCTTAAACTTCCCGACCTGCTCACAGACAGATCAGGTGGCCCTGATAATATCAAACATGTTTGATTTTTAAGATTTAAAATCTGGATGATTATGTCAGAACTTTCCAAACGGGACCACAATAGCCATGGTGATGGTGTTGCCAAGCAGCGGTAAACATTCCAGTCCTTGAGGCTAACATTAGCTAGCATACGAGCTACTGGTGTTACATAAACTGACACTTAAAAGCTCACCTCTAGTTCTCTCTGAAGACTTGACAACCTGTGATGACCGTGTCTCCCCCACCATGTCCTCATCCGGGCTCGTGCTTCTGCATTTCTTTCTTCTCATTCCCAATCATTAACGTTACAAGTTGTTGCACCACCTATGTCTCCAATTTTTTGTTTACAACTGTGTCCCCGTGAGATCACGCGGGGTCGGGCATCGCTCTCTCTGGCCCGATAATCTTATTAATATCCTGTAGTGTGCGATGCACAATTATTTTCAAATCTTGTAGTGTGAGCACGTTTGAGATTAGAGAGAAGAAATCTGTGAATATTCTCCTCCTTAAGTGTGTGATGCAACATGATTTCAAAATCGATTAGGATTTTAAAACTCCTGTAGTGTGAGCCCAGATTAAACCTCACTTATTAACACACTGTATCTGGTTAATTTAATCTGTACACAAACAGAAATGTAAAATTTACAGTTTGTGTTTTTAAAGGGAGTTGGAACTATTTCTTGACAAACGGCAATTTTTTCCATCTGCCTCGTACTTACAGCATGTGCAGTGTCTGCGGCTAGACAAGGTTTGCGCAAGGTGCAGGATTTGTCAAGAAGTATTTCCAGCATAAAACTCCCCTTAAAACCACAAATTGTCATTTGCACATTTTGGTTTGTGTACTGCTATAACAAACAAAATACAAGATGTTAACCAGTAAACTTGAAGTGTCTCTGGGCATATTTTTTTATATTTCGAAAGAGCCATGCTAGCTGTTTCCCTATGCTTCTAGTCATTATGCTAAGCTAGGCTAACCACATCCGGACTCCAGCTCTGTACATAACACACATTAGATTTATATTGATCTTCTAATCTCATTCTCTGAAAGAAAGCATATTTGTACACAAATTTCAATAAGAACAGAGCTCGAACACATGATGAGTCTAGCTTACCATTAAGACTGGAAGTATTAATATGTTTCCAGCATGTAACGCCCCCCTTAAACCACAAATTGTCATTTTTACAATTATTTTGTGTACAGCTGAAATAAAGGAGATACATGTTAAAGGTGCTATTGATAACATCCAGCCACTAGATGATGTACCTCGCCACCCCCCTTCCATTCCATTTCAGTGGTTGCCAGTTCATTGCACAATCAGCATATTTCATTTGAGTGGAGTGAGACTTAGACTCATATCTTGAGTGATGACTCTTTTGTGATAGAGTAATGACTTAATTTTGAACATGTACATTAGCTATAGATTTAGGTTACTTTGTGCAGTGGTGTTTCATGTATCGTTATCTACGGTAACTTTAGGTTATGGCTAGCTAGCTTTAGGTAACCCTTTAATAAGTATAGTGGCCCTATATTGCAGCACATACTGTAAAATGACTAAATCCAGTCAAAGAGTAGTGTACAGTACATTGTTGGGAACCTATTAAAACCCACAGCGCTCGACATTAGACAGGCAGCTACAGTAAAAGTTGACGTTAGCTAGCGTTAGTGGTAGCGTAATGTTTACCTAACAATTCTCATAGCGGATTATAAAAATACTGCTGAGCGCCACACAGCAACAATGGCTACAGGGAGAAAGGACGACTGTATGATCGTGTCAGTATTTATTTCAGATTTTTATGTTAAAGTGAGTAATGTAGCTGTTGAGCTCAGCGCAGCTGGCTACATGGCTAGCTAGCCACAAGTACCTCAGCAAAGTGTCTCATAACAGGGCTAATGTTAGACAGCTGTATGGGATGACAGTAACAGTCCTGCTGTGGGTCTGCACAGTATAATGAGCAGATTTACAGCAGTTCTGAACTTTAATTTACCTTCGACATGACACACCGGTCATATATTGGGACCCCACGTCCACTCTGTTCTTAAAGAAGAGCGAACATCTTTTTATGAGCTGGCCCGGACCACCTGCATAAACATTTACTGGCCCCAGGCCATCGGTTATGTTGGCCCCTGGTCCACTTAACCCTTCTGATACGCATCTTCATTATAACGTTGTATTGTTTGAAGGAACTGTCACGTTAGTTAACTGGACACAGGCGTCACTAATGCTGACGTAGCTCCTCAGGGACTGAAGCTGTTATTTTTCTAATTTTGACAATCTAACCAGTGAAAACATTAGTTTTTAAGGACTATGACTGTTGTTTATTTTGTTGAAATATGCAGAACTGTCATTTTATGGATTATTATTGTTTTGACGATTAAGCAAAGTTAGCTAATATGTGCGAACGTCCGTTTTTTCCACACTAACTAGCCTCGTTCTACTATTGACTCAGAAGGAGTAACCAAACCTGTCAAAATGTTTTTTATTCTGCACCTTTCTAAAAGCTTTGTGGATGTATTTTAAAAATCAATAATTTTCTACATACAAATGTTATCAATGTAATCTTTTAATTAGTGAGATTTAGAGGTGTTGATTGCTTTGGACATTTAGGCTAGCTGTTCCCCCCTGCCTCCAGTTTTATTGTTAAGTTAGGCTAACCACATCCTGATTCCAGACAAACATGAGAATCATATCCATATTCATATTCATCTTTTCACCTCACTCTCGGAAAGAAAGTTTTCTCAAAATGTTGAACTATTCCCTTAATCAAACCAGCCGACCCTGCTGTGAAAAGCTTACTTCCTTGGTCATAATGTACCTTTTCTAAGACAAACCATTTAATTTTACTGCTTGCATATACATTACTTTAAGTTAAAATAGCAGGATATAAAGTAACTAAAGGTTCTTTATAGTTTTACTTTTGTCATTGCACTCATCCCATTCGCTTGAATTGATCACAACCAAATGGATGCAAACACCAAATGAACTTGAGGTCTTGTTTCAGTTTGATTCAGATGGGTTTATGTTTGTTTCTGACTGATCACGTGGTTTATTTTATATGATGGAATGCACAATGTTAAAACAGTCCTGTATTTTTCATTTCCCCCCTCTGCTTCTTCTTTACTGCTCTCAGGCCAAAGAACTATTTGGGTTTATCATCAAAGTGTTGTTGATGGCTGTACAAATGAGTTCTGCACTGTGATAATTACAAGCCACTCATATTATGGGAACGCACTTACTTAAGTTACTTATCAGTTGTTTAGCCTGAAACTAAAAGTGAACAATAGTTGAATACAATTTCAGTTTATACACAAAGACACCTTCTACACTTCAGCCCCCTGCTGCTCCCCGGCAGCTGTTAGGATGATGATGCTCTAGTCTACCACAAACTAGATTGTAGGTTTCAATGCTTAATGCTCATCATGTACAGTAAATTGATCCTGTCAAATCTATACCGAATCTTTCCTCATGCTAAGTGCCTCAAATGTCCTTGGCAGGTTGACGATGTGTACTGTATTATTTTGTTAAACTTAGTGGTTCACTCTCCTCTAATAAATGTACATACCTTATGGAAACAATGTGGTGGGTTTTTTGTTTTGACATGATCACAAATGATGGCACACCCATTAGTGATAACACAGTTTGTTAATATCTATATACTTTATATAGCACAGAGGTCAAATAATGAGGTGGCCTGTCCCTCCACCTTTTGTCTAATACTAATGATGCTGAAAACATCCACATGAGGGCAACATCAGACAAAATGTTACAGGATTTCCAACCTGGATTTGATTTAGTTGAATAATCTCACTTTATTCAATAACTTACGTTTTATGTCGGCCTAAATCCGAAACTAAAAGTATAATTTGTGACATACCGTTGACAATTCTGAAGTGAGCCTCTGGCTGCGTTGGAGTAATGAGTAAGTTGGACTGGAAACCACACATAAATATGATTTACTAAAAAAAATCTAACATTTAAGGGATGATTTGTAAAAAATCACAATTATGTTATTAAGTGCTTAACCCTTTGATAAGTTACTGAAATATAGCTTGGGGTAGTGCATGCTTTGAAAAATGACAAAGATTATATACACTCAATTGCCAGTTCATTAGGTACACCTTGGGTTTCTTAGCTAAAACTACAGTAGTCTAAACAGAATCAGAATCAGTTTTATTGCCAAGTAGATTTTCTCATACAAGGAATTTGGCTAGGTATATTGGCGCATAACAATAAACATAGTAGAAAGGAATAAGAAAAGAAGTACTGCAAAAGTCAAGAAGCATAAATAGAAAAAACAATTTGACCATAGAAAATATGAATGACATAATATGTAAAATACATGAACATGAACATTTTAACCTTCATGAAGCAATGATTTATGGCAGGACAGGTATTAGACCAAGTACATAATAAACTGGCAACTGAGTGTATGTTCTTATTTATAGAGAACTTTTCTATGAATCTTATACAGGGAGCCTTCTGAATTAATAAGTATGTCAGCATCACACACCCTTCATAAGCACATTAATGCCAATTTAGAATTCCTGACCACCTGTCTGAAAATTGTAGGTGTAAACTTTTCCCTGGAGCTTTTTTAAAATGGTCAAAACTTAATGAATTCCCACATAACCTAGTTTAAATCAATCAACATGATTTTATACTAACATAAAAGGATAAAAATGTGTGACATCAGACTTCAATCAAACTGTGACAAAAACATTTTGATGTCTTGTTGACGTTTAACTGACAGTGGCTTTCAAAAGATTTACCTTTTCGTTTGTAAATTTCATTGCAGGAGAATAGTGTGCCTCAACAGCACATTCGTACTTTGGCACACATCTATAGTGCTTTACGCTGCTTTGAGTATACTTTAATTTGTCACTTTTCCAGTGTGAACTACTGTTTAGAATTGAGACACAGCGTACGTTCTTTGAAAATGCAGTGTTTTGGTCATAGACCATCAGGCAATCCACAGTATGTAATAGGCTTCAACAACCAATCAAATAAGGAGTCACACATACCCCTGTAACAGTACACCATCAATAACTGATTAAAAAACATCGGAAATTCAGACAATGTAGCTCAAGATGCATAGATTACAATACAAAAACTGGAAATAGGAAACACTGGATGGGCTACTGTATGTATAGAGTAATAAGGGATTTCTACCAGCAAGTTAAGTTTATATTGGGGTGAGAGAGAACCAGTTCAACTGGGGCATTGTGTAACATTAGACAATTTTCTTGAAATATTGGCCTGATATTTTGTATATATGTAATAATATACTGTTTATTCTTTATTTTCTCAAACATTTTTGTATCTGTCTGAATAAGTAGGTTTTTGAAATATGATTTATTTTCTGGTTATGAAGATTATTTTCACTTTTGATATAAGAATTGGGCTAATTCTTGATGTAACTGTTGACTGCTTTTTGGCTCTGGTATAAAGATTTTGTCGGTTGATATTGTAAGTTTTATTCCTGGCAAACTTTGACTGAAATGATGCATTTACAATAAAGTTAGTGCTGACAGTGTGTAGGAATTCATTACTTCTCTTCAGTATGATTTTCCTGCACACCTGGTACACACACCAGACAGCTGTTAATGAGCTGTTGGACAACATCATGATAGCAAGCTGCTATTACTTCATTCATTAAGAAAGCTTTCAAACTCAAAACTTAATTAGATAATATTTTGTAAGTTTCTATGAAAATGTGATGCTTATTTATCTAGTATTGTAAAGCCAAACATTAAGCATTCTTCACATTCTCACTTTTGTTCAGCTTGTGCTTGAACTGTCTTTCATCTTCGAAAACGTTGTGTTCTATGATCTTTACATTTTTAAAATATGCAAACTAACCCTAACATCTTTACCACAGTCTAATTTCAATTGTTTGTATTTCAATGATGTACTCATCTATGGCTAAAAGTCATGGACAATCAGATAACTCAAATTCAACCCTTAAAGTAAATTTGGAGCTACCTAAGTGGGCAATAACAGCCTCATCCTTGCTTATGTTCAACCTCTGCTGCAAGATTGCAGCAACAAGCTAAACAGAAGACATTGGATTTTTAAGTTCCAAAGTAATGACATGAGATAGCCTGCCAACATTTCCAAAAGAAATGTTTTTAGGCCTGCTGTATTTTGCTATCTGCAACTTATCATTTACTCTAAACATGAACAGTAGAATCTAAGCTGCAGTTATGCGATCTCATAAATCTTAAAAAAAACAAATGAAGTGTGATTAATCATCAAATAAGTAAAACTTTATTAATCCCACACATGAAAAGGTAAGTGTCACTACAGCAAAATAAAGTACAAGAACAGTTCCATATATGTGACTGTAACACAATATATTATATATAGGCCTAGTGCTTCCAAAATGAAAATGTTTGTGAATGGAAGTTGATTGAAATATACTGTCTTGACAATTGAAATAAATAAATATAAAATGAAATCAAAAGTAACATCAAATTATGCAATATGCCCACTTACATTTTAAATATTTAGTTGTATTATAAATATAAATGGTAAACTAAAGAATAATGTTAAATATAATGTGTATAAATAGGAAAAGGGTCTTATGTGTAGAGAAACTGCAGAAATGTGTCCACAGTGACAGTGCAAGAAATGTGCAGTAGTTAGGGTTGAATATTGCAATGTATGTATGAATCTTTAACTGTGTATATAGCATGTCATGTAGGCAGATACAGGCAATAGGCCAACGCAGCAGGAAGACAGCCAGGTCTGCGGGCTTCTGTAGGGCTTCAAAATAGGTCATGTTCACATCAGGGATGTCTGCATAATTTTTCTGACTTCTCTGCTGCTGAAGTGGTTCCGGCCAGTGGCTGTGGAGGAGAACACTGTGTGGGGGATGGGATGGATGGAGGAGATCTCTACATGAAGCGTTATCATCGTCAGAGATGCTGAGGTACAAACACAGGAGCTGACTGAAAATGTCTTTTATCAGCTACACATTGATGGAATTAAAGTGAGAACAATCCATGGGTTGTGAATATGAAATGTTGAGTCTCTTTTAAATGTTTAGTCACTGTGACTGAGTCAATATGAATACAACTCTGGCTGTTATGCAGAACAAGCTTGGATTCACCACTCTTATGTGTAATTGATGATTTAGGTTCATGTCACATATATGTTACTGGTCTTTCATCTTGTAATGTAAATGGACTGTACCTGTATAGCGCCTTTCTAGTCGTCCGACTACTCAAAGCGCTTTCACACTACATATCACATTTACCCAGACACACACATTCATACACTGATGGCAGGAGCTAACTGCCCATCAGTACAAATTAAACTAATCATTCACACACCGAAGGCACAGCTGCGGGAGCAATTTGGGGTTCAGTATCTTGCTCAAGAACTACTTCGACACATGGATGGGGGAAGCTGAGATTGAACTGCCGACCTTTCGATTGGTAGACGACCCGCTCTGCCACCGAGCCACAGCCGCCCTCTTGTAGACATTACTGTCATGGCACAGGTAATAGAGAAATTGAGAAAATACAAATAAATGCATATTACTATTATTCCGAGTTTTTATCTGAATTCTCAGATTTTCTATCAGGTTTAGTCCTTAAAACAGATAAAGCAATTATTGTAGGTGACTTTAATATTCATGTGGGCGTTGAAAATTATAGCCTTAGTACTGCGTTTATCTCATTATTAGACTCGATTGGCTTCTATCAGAGTGTACATAAACCCACTCACTGTTTTGGCCACACCCTCGACCTTGTTCTGGTATACGGCATCGAAATTGAACATCTAACAGACTTTCCACAGAATCCTTCACTATCAGACCATTATTTAATAACTTTTGAACTCCTATTACTGGAGTACACACCAGTAGTCAAATACTACTACAGTAGATGTCTATCTCATAGTGCTGTAGCTAAATTTAAGGAAGTAATTCCAT
>CM022491.1:22735232-22755465 GCA_011952105.1 Coreoperca whiteheadi | reverse complement strand
TTTGTGGATTTGGAGAAGGCATTCGACTGTGTCCCTCGCGGCGACCTGTGGGGGGTTCTCTGGAAGTACGGGGTCCGGGGCCCTCTGCTAAGGGCTGTCCGATCCCTGTATGACCGGAGCAGGAGTTTGGTTCGCATTGCCGGCAGTAAGTCAGATTTGTTCCCGGTGCATGTTGGACTCCGCCAGGGCTGCCCTTTGTCACCGGTCCTGTTCATTGTTTATATGGACAGGATTTCTAGGCGCAGTCGGGGGCCGGAGGGAGTCCAGTTTGGGGACCACAGGATTTCATGTCTGCTTTTTGCGGATGATGTTGTCCTGCTGGCTTCTTCAAATCGGGACCTTCAGCGTGCATTGGGACGGTTTGCAGCCGAGTGTGAAGCGGCGGGGATGAGAATCAGCACCTCCAAATCCGAGGCCATGGTTCTCAGTCGGAAAAGGGTGGCTTGTCCCCTTCAGGTTGGTGGAGAGCTCCTGGCCCAAGTGGAGGAGTTTAAGTATCTTGGGGTCTTGTTCACGAGTGAGGGAAGGACGGAGCGGGAGATTGACAGGCGGATCGGTGCATCCTCCGCAGTGATGCGGTCGATGTACCGGTCTGTCGTGGTGAAGAAGGAGCTGAGCTGCAAGGCAAAGCTCTCTATTTACCAGTCGATCTACGTTCCTACTCTCACCTATGGTCATGAGCTTTGGGTCATGACCGAAAGGACAAGATCCCGGATACAGGCGGCCGAAATGAGTTTCCTCCGCAGGGTGGCTGGGCGCTCCCTTAGAGATAGGGTGAGGAGCTCGGTCACTCGGGAGGAGCTCAGAGTAGAGCCGCTGCTCCTCCACATCGAGAGGAGTCAGCTGAGGTGGCTCGGGCATCTGTCCCGGATGCCTCCTGGACGCCTCCCTGGGGAGGTGTTCCGGGCATGTCCAACCGGGAGGAGGCCCCGGGGAAGACCTAGGTCACGCTGGAGGGACTGTGTCTCTCGGCTGGCCTGGGAACGCCTCGGTATTCCCCCGGAAGAGCTGGAGGAAGTGTCGGGGGAGAGGGAAGTCTGGGCGTCTCTGCTTAGACTGCTGCCCCCGCGACCCGGCCCCGGATAAGCGCTAGAAAATGGATGGATGGATGGATGGATGCAGATAAAAACTCAGAATAAGGACCAGGAGCGCGGTACACTATAACAAATAGGATTGGCTGTCGTGTCTTCCAGGTTGGATGTGAAAGACTTAGAACAAGGCTTTCGAATGAGTTATAATTTAGTTTAGGTTTAGGGTTGATTAATAGGCTTGAGTCGAAGATGGCTGCAACTCCACCTCCTCGCCCGGTGCCTCGAGGAATGTGAGTATTAATATGACTGGGCGGAGTGGATTCATTTAGGCTAACATATTCTTCATGACCCAGCCAGGTTTCAGTGAGGCAAAATAAATCAATGTGATAATCTGATATCAGATCATTTACTAGTACAGCTTTAGATGACAGAGATCTGATGTTTAGGAGTCCACATTTAATTCTCTTATTTTGAGGTGCTCTTGCTGTTGTGATTTTTTTTTTTAAATGTATAACTCCTCTTCTGTTAGCTTTTGATTTGATAAATGTAAGTGGCCGGGGGGCAGACACCGTCATTATGGGATTATGGGTGGGTAACTGCTCTGGAAGCTCAGAGAAGCGTGTAGGACTGCAACTCTGCCTCCTGGTCTCAACTCTGGGTTGTCATGGTTTAGGTCCACTAATAAACTCGGCCAGATTTCTAGATATGAGAGCTGCACCATCCAAAGTTGGATGAATGCCGTCTCTCCTAATCAGACCATGTCTTCCCCAGAAAGTCCGCCAATTATCTACGAAGCCCACATCGTTTGCTGGACACCACCTCGACAGCCAGCGACGGCATGAAGACATGTGGCTAAACATGTCATCACTGATTTGGCAGGGGCCCAGAGGAAACTACGGAGTCCAACATCGTCTTTGCATATGTACACACCGACTCAACATTAATTTTAGTGACCTCCGATTGGCGTAATCGGGTGTCATTACCGCCGACCTGAATAACAATCTTACTGTATTTATGTTTATCTTTAGCCAGCAGTTTCAAATATGATTCAATGTTGCCCGCTCTGGCCCCAGGAACACATTTAACTATGGTCGCTGGTGTCGCTAACTTCACGTTTCTCAAAATGGAGCTGTCAATGATCAGAGTTGGTTTCTCAGTGGGTGCGTCGCTGAGTGGGGAGAACCTGTTGGAAACGGGAACGGGTTGGTGGTGAACCGTGAGTCCTAATAGGACTTATGACTAACAACAATAGCTGACAACTACGTAAGAGAGCTTAAAGGTCCAGTGTGTTGCATTTAGTAGGAGCTATTGGCAAATATGGAATATAATATTTATATGTGTGTTTTCATTAGTGTATAATCACCTGAAAATAAGAGTCATTGTGTTTTCATTACCTTAGAATAAGCCCTTTATATCTACAGAGGGAGTGGGTCCCCTTCCACAGAGGCCGCCATGTTGCACCACCATGTTTCTACAGTAGCCCAGAACAGACAAACCAAACACTGGCTCTAGGAAGGGCCAGCATAGTTTCTTGTACACGCTTGAAAGGGGAAGGTGAGGCGAGTGGTATTCAAATGGTTGCAAAGTGCAATTTCATCGCTAGGTGCCACTAAATCCTACACACTGGACCTTTAAAATAAGACTGAGTGTTTTAGATTACAGCCCACAAATTACAGTGTAAATACTTTGTACACATGGGATACCAATGAAATGCTTATTGGATGGATTCCACTAAATCCTGCACACTGCTCCTTAAAGGTGGTGTTGTACTGACTACATTATACTAAGTGGTGTTTAAAATGTTCAATAAAATAAATAATGTGAAACATTTAATTTGGAAAAATTGTCTGAATTAATTGCATCTTGCTAATCTTTTCCTCTTAAAATACAACCTGCTTTGTTTAGCTGCTCGATGAGATTATACTCGGTGGACAGTGGAGGGCAGCAGACTGTGGTGTACAGCCTGGCAGGATCCGAAGTAGCAGGGAACCTGCATTTGCCTATTCAAAATAGAGAACACTGATATTTCCAGGTATTTGTCTGACAGCAACTTAACTCTTTAACTCCGCTGGGTATATGTATAGGTAAGGAATATGCTTTCATGTTCTGACTGCCACCAGGGCCAGAGTGGAAAATGTCACTACACTATACCACAACCACAGATGCACTTTTTATGTATTTTAGGGCAACATGCTGTCTCTGAAACATTGTGCTGCTACAATTTACTTCAACTTGTAGGACAAGCTGTGATCTAGTAATAGTTGAAACCAACAGCCTTCCAGCAGTAGGATGGATTCAGAATAGTAATGAGGAGACAGCTGAATCTATTTGACATGAAAGCAAACCCCTTGCAGTGACCTAAGTCCAGCAACTGACAAAAAGTTGGAAGAAATTCATTACAGACTGTATATAGTGAACATACTTTCTGAACAATACTTCCTAATGATCTCTCCTTCAAAGGTTATGCCTATTTGTCGTTTTTTTCTCTTGATAAACCAGCTCAAGATGCTGTGTGCTGTCTGCCTCTCTTGTAAGTTACGGTTCAATTCTAAGGCATGTCCATTAACTGCAAAAGGTAGATTTTTGGATGATGATAAAAATGAAATTGACCCTAAATTACATGACACAAAACAGAAATAGTCTTTAGAAGTGTCAAACTATGACCCTAATTACAATAAATACTGGGAAATACTAACATTAGCTGTCCACATTAATACTGACATCAGCCAGGAGAAAGGTTGAATCCTCCTCCTCTCCGAAGTAAACCATTGTGGTGAGGATAGATGCAACACTTTAGTTGATGTCCCCACTACCACCTCTGCCTATATCTTTCAGGACTGTCCTAAAATTCTTTTTCCACCTTGGAAGTTGACTTTCAAAAAAGTGTGGCACCTTCTTTCCTTTTCTGCCAAGGCCATGTACGAGTCTGGTGTTAACATCGGTCCCAGTCAGTGTGTCGAAGTGAGCACACAGAAATCTCTTCATGAACTTATTAGTGTACCGCCTGGGAAAGGGCCACACTAGGTAATTTCTAGGTAATTACCAACTGGGTAAATGCATTTCTCCACGCCGGTCAACAAGCATTCTGCTCCTCTGCTCTTTTGTAATCAGGAGAATCTTTATAATCTTTATAATAACCTCATGAATTTATAACTTAGAGCTTTTAACGTGTTTCCCTGGGGCATTGCATATTCTGCAGCAATGTAGTTAAAAGGATCATTTAAAATACACAATTAATACTATGTCTAATAAATATGGATGGGCAGATCTTGATATATCATCATGGGGGGGGGGGGGGTCAGCGGGGAGAATGGCATAGAAATCAGAAGTGTTGGCAAGCATGGGACATTATTTATGAGAATCAGATGATTTATATCATACATAATATATTTTATAGCCCAGTTGATTAACATGGGCACCAAAAGGAAGCACGAGGCGCTTCACGGTGGATCGGGTCCTGTGTGAGACAACAGGTCTTTTGCTGGCAAACTGGTAAAATAATTGGAGAAGGCGTCCAGATAATCCATTTTCCTGTGTTGTGAGTCAGATTTTAAACCCCGCTAAAACAGAACTGTCACTTTCTGCCACCAGTTCAGCTCCACCTACAAAACACGTCATCGCTGTCCACAAACACAAAATAGGTCTCTATCCCTTCACATCATATTTGGACAACACTGAGGTGTTAGCTGTTAAAACTAAACAAAACTAAACAAAACTGTCATCCCACACAAATTATTATTGATTTACATTCATTAATCAGAGCATTCACAATACTCACTCCAAATCCGCAGGGCATAGAAACAGCTGTTTACAGTTGGCAGCTCTCTCTCTCTCTCTCTGTCTCGTAGACTGTCCCTGTGGTTTCCCGTCTGTTTGTGGATTGCTGCTGCAATGGGGAGAAATTGAAGTGTTTACAACCATGAAAAGCATGGCTAGAAACCGAACTAAGTGACGTGTTCTGTCTGTCGTTTCAGTACCATGGACAGCGCACATGGACCTCATAATGTAGCCAGAATCCTTTCACCATTTCACAGCACAAACACACACCTGCTTAGTTGCGGGGCTTACAGTATGCATTTGCCCAAATATTTAGACCGCAAAAACCCTTAAGCCACTTGTCAGAATACAGTGCTATCGTCGCCACCCTGTTGATCCGCAGAAATGACTCTGCCCTGCTCAGGGTCTGACTGACCTTGAAGAAACTCACCAAATTTGTTTTTCATTTTGAAATTTTACCAGTTTCCTCCTTGTTGCTGAGGGTATCCTAATTCAAATCACAGTAACTTTAACTCAGGTGACGCCTTTCAATTTCATCCAAAATAATGCATCCAAAACATGCAAAAAAGTGATTTACGAATAACTTCAGGGGGAAATAAAAGAATGACAGAACACATAACATTAAATATTACACAAAATGTATTTACAGATTTTGATGGTGACAAGGGATTTTGATTTGATCCAATCAAATAGGTACCGGTCCCAATCTGCAAGGTCAAATTAAGCCCCGTTTGTTTGCAATCAATGAAACTAACTGATTTTACCCTGTGTTCACTCTGTAAAGCATATTTGAGTATCTAGAAAAATGCTATGCAAGTTTAATTTATTAACTTTATTGTAACCAGAGTAATCTTCATGCTTCAGCCTCCAACCAGCCCGCCTCCACAGCTGTCCTGATATATCTAGTTAACTGGCATGTTCCGTGCTGACTAACCCACCTATATCCCAGGCGAGTTCGCCTTGGGCCCAGTACAGTCTGATTGCAGCTGCGGCGGGGCGTTCCTACAGAGCACGGGAATGCCCACTGCTTTGACTGTGTAAATCAAGAATGACCACTTTTTCTTCTTTCAATTCAATTCAATTCAATTTTATTTATATAGCCCAGTATCACAAATCACATTTGCCTCAAAGGGCTTCACAGTCTGTAACACACGACACCCTCTGTCCTTAGACCCTCGATTCGATTAAGGAAAAACTACCCAAAAAAACCCTTTTAACAGGGGAAAAAAATGATAGAAACCTCAGGAAGAGCAACAGAGGAGGGATCCCTCTCCCAGGACGGACAGACATGCAATAGATGTCGTAAGTACAGAATAGATTCATAGCATCAAAACTATAACATATACAGCCATGATGGCAATGGCAAAATTGCATTATATATAGTTATGTTGAAAAGTGTGGGATGTAAAACATAAGGGAAGACGGACAACCGAGCAGCTCCAGGTGGAGCCCAACGAGCAGGACCCGAGCCACTCGTCCCCTGCACCATAGACACAGCAACACTGCCCCAGCAGGTTGGCCATAGTCACCGATCCAGATACATCTCCGGACACTGAAATACCTGCTGAAAGTGACAGTAAGAAAGAAGAGACGGACGACAAAGCACAAAACTCCGGGAGAGGGAAGAAGTCAAGTTAGTGACATGCATTTATGGGATGAGAATGCATACGGATGGAGAGGAGGACAGAGGATCCTTTTTAGCCAAAAAGGGCAATTTTTTAGCCATCTAGTGGCCATTTTCCACTGAACAAAACCACAAAACCTTTCTGCAGATGTATTTCTGTGCCAAAGATTAATTAATTATAGAAATAATATTTTTTTCATTTTCAAAACTTGACAATTATTGCAATCTTAAAGATCATCAATGTCAATGTCAGCATAGGATAACTGTGGTACACATGATGCATCATGCTGACATCCTTCATGTTTTATTGTACACAACATATTGAACACAATATCAATGATAAAAGATTACTGTTAGCAGTGTAGCAGGATCAGAAAATAGATGCTTTTAGTAATCAAAAGCACTGAGGAAGGGTAAATTCATTAAAAAACAGTTAACTTTTATATGTTTCAACACTATGGTCATAATCAAAAGGACAAGATCCCGGATACAGGCGGCTGAAATGAGTTTCCTCCGCAGGGCGGCTGGGCGCTCCCTTAGAGATAGGGTGAGGAGCTCGGTCACTCGGGAGGAGCTCAGAGTAGAGCCGCTGCTCCTCCACATGGAGAGGAGCCAGCTGAGGTGGCTCATCAAGAGGAGTCAGCTGAGCTCCCTGGGGAGGTGTTCCGGGCATGTCCGACCGGGAGGAGGCCCCGGGGAAGACCTAGGACACGCTGGAGGGACTGTGTCTCTCGGCTGGCCTGGGAACGCCCGGTATTCCCCCGGAAGAGCTGGAGGAAGTGTCTGGGGAGAGGGAAGTCTGGGTGTCTCTGCTCAGACTGCTGCCCCCGCGACCCGGCCCCGGATAAGAGGGAGAAGATGGATGGATGGATGTTTCAACACTATTCAGTTTATTTTTGTCAAGCCTGTGAAGTTATTATAGATATCTAAGATAAACCAAAAATGTAAGGTACACTAGAAAGGATGAATATTATATATGTTCAGAGACGGACAGAGTACACAGCTTCATTACTTGAGTAAAAGTACAGATACCCCTTGCTAAATTTTACTCAAGTACAAGTAAAAGTACTACAGTCAGATGTCTACTTAAGTAAAAGTACTGAAGTATCAAGAGTACATTTTCTAAGTATTGCATTACTACTGCCAGTAAGTGCTTACATTTATGTACAGAAACGTCCTACATGGAGTTATGAAAGATGTTGTGTTGTTATATTGTTTCCATTGTCTTCCTCATATGTAAGTCGCTTTGGATAAAAGCGTCTGCTAAATGACTAAATGTAAATGTAAAATGTTAATGTGAAGCCTTAAAGTTCAACACTACTGTAATCCTGTCTAGGCCAGCTGAACTGCTATTTAAAAAAAAAAGCCAACTAGCCCCTGTAGGGTTAGCTCTAGTTATTCACTCTGGTGAAATAAGTGAGCTGAAATTGCCCTGCTTGCAACCTAGCATAGCCTACGACTGAGCTAATTAGCCTTTTATATTTTTTTTATGGTAAAAAAGACATTTCGTACTCGAGCTCAGGCTAGAAAAGATACGTTGTATGCTCTCTCTATATGTCAGGGGCATGTCAAAAAATGAATCCGAAAGGACTTCAGTTGATTATCTGTTTTAACATGGCGATCTCTACCTTCCTATAACTCTATCACTTTCAAAAAACTCCAATTCAATTCAAATCAAATCCTCAGTCCACCTATCAGCAACAACTCAAGTACACATCAGCCCCTCTAGCAACCAGACAAAGTCAAATCACTAGTTGTAACAGCAGATAAAATACAATTAAAGACTTTTAGGACTAATCAAATTCAAGACAGTATTTTTTATCAAGGAATCAAATATAACTCAATGCTTTTAACTCCAGACAAATGATTATTCACTAGCATTAGCAAAAATCCCAATATTATTCAGCAATATTAGCTACAGATTAAAGATCATATATTATTTCAACATTAGTCAATCAAATACTATCCAGCAATATTCATAATCAATCATATACTGTTCAGTGATATTAGCAATAGGTTAAAGATCATTCAATAATATTATCAATCAATTATGTTAACAACAGGTCAAATGCATAAGGCAATGGAACTGAGAGGGTTAAATTTTAGCATTTAGCTGTTCGACACCAAATGGATAATTTAGCATCAAATAATAACTAAATTTGTCCATCATTTGTCCAATAAATATCAAAGAAATATATGAATAGCTAAGATAAAGCATCTATACTGCTGTGCCTGCATTACACAAGTGGATCACTCCTGTTAAATATTAGCAGATCAAAGGTAAATCAGGGTTAAATTCAAGTTTCACTCATAAAAAAAGACTGTTTATGATAGTTTGTTTAGTATGTGTAACCTTTGGTTTGACTGGACAGTTTGACTTCCTCTGATTCAATAGTCAGTGGGCAATGTGATGATTGGATAGTCAGCACAGATGTTAACATAGAACCAGAATTCATGCTTGTAACTCGTAGCTTGTAACTTCAGTGTTCCATACAAAGATAGGACATTTGTTTGTCCGTTTCTCAGACTGTGTGAAACATCACTGTGGGGGTGGGGTGTGGTTTAGCGTCAGCTGAAGAGAGGGAGAGGTGGGGGAGTGTCTCAGGTGAGCAGCGTCAGGGAGAGCTGATTATCGCAGCTGATTGGACTTGACTAATTATGCTCTCCCCTTAAAAACAGTAGTGTGCAGGACCTGGAGGAGAACGGAGACTACCGTTTGCAGGAGAGCCACTGTGAGCCAGGCAGAAGGACGTGCCGCTTAAAGCTCCTGTGAGGCTGGTAGCTGGTGGTGAAACCAGAGTGAGACAAATAAACCACGTCATTGACTCAAACCTCCTTGTTCTTTCATCTGTTCCCCTGCCCAGAGAACCCACTGGGTGGTAGAAACGCTACAATCACTTTCAAAAATATTCCTGCGCAGATTTTAATTACAAATACACAAAATATTTCTACAGCTGCAAAACCTTTTTACGAAGTCACACATTCATATACATGCATGCCGATTTTTTTCACATGCACAAAAAATGTGATATATGACTGCATACAACCATTTTACAAGCTCAAAATATGAATGACCCTGATTTGCGTCCATACAACAAATACATGTAAAGTGATATATGTGCATCTGTGGATCCATTTTTACATGTGAAAAGGGTTTTGCACAATGGTAGATTGCTTCCTCTCAGCCTGTGGGCCATGTGGCATTTGTGACTCCAGTGTGACCGCAGCTGAATGTCTTATTCAACTTAGTCCAATCTTGATTGGTGCCATGTCAACACGTGACGCACGCCGGCAGATCCGGAAGTTATAAAGTTAGCCGGCTTCACTGTTATCGTCAGACTTCTGACCTACAGCAAGTGCTCTGTGTCTCTAGCGAAGAAAATGGCGAGTGAGAAGCGGTTTTGGCAGTGTGTGCCTCCCTGCCCACGCATTATCCCCACCGGCGACACACGACGTGTGTTAGCTGCTTGGGTCGAGAGCATGCTCTATCAGCCCTCGAGGGGGTTGACTGTGGGCATTTTGAGAGTCTTCCCGTGAGGACGCTCTGCTCACTTGAACACTTGAATAAACATTCCACTCATCATCATCAAAGCTGTCTGCATTTGGATCCTTTTCCCTTTGCCAATACACAACTGCGACATTTGTATCAGTATTGTATCGTGTCCATGGAACATCAAAAGCGGGTCTTGGCCAAAGCTCAGGTCAAACCCTTCTGGTGGCGAAAACCCAACTTCTCTAATAGTGAGCGTATCTGTCCCTAGAGAGTTTGGATTTTGCTCCTTTCTTGGGCCCTGAAGCTATCTATTGGGAGTTTGACCTTCTAGGGTTAGAGGGTTGCCTGATATGCGCTCCCCAAAAAATTGGTTTGGATTTTTGAGCACATTCAGCCATTGGTGGTGATCTTGGTCCGCTAAAATAGACAATAAAATGTTATTGTATAAAAGTGGGGCCCATGTGTTCGCCAAGCCTGAATAAAGTCTTGAAAGAATCTGTTGACGTGTACTTCAATTCCCCACAGCCAAATGTTATCATTATCACATAATTAGGTTGCTGTCTCAAAATTTTAGATTTAGCCTCGAGCATTACTGCCTCAAAGGCCTGGTGTAGTAACTCGACTGGTTTCTCTCCTTCGGTCCTGCTTCGTCGGTGCAGTATAAAGTGTAAGATCCCTTTTATATAAGAATTTTTTTTGCTCTGCTCAGTGACTACAACCTCATTTCTCCTTAAAGGTCCCTGATTCTGTTCCCTGAGTTGGGTGCATAATTTCTGTGTTCTTTTCTGGGCCAGGGTCTCCTCCCAGAGGCCATCTCCTAATACAGAACTCGGTCTGGTAGTCACCCATGTTAAAGATGGTGGAGAAAAGGGGAAGGGTTTTGCCTTTTTTCTTCTCTTCAGTTCCTAGGTCTTTCTAATGCTGAGTGGCCAGTTCAACTTGACCGTCACTGTGTTCCAGGTTATGCTGTTGGATACAGCTGGTGTCAACGGAGGAGTGAGCTTTACTACTCTTCCCAGTAGTATGCTCACTCACCAGGCTTAATATTTCAACAAGCTAGGTTGAAGATCAAACCTAAAGATCAACAACTCACCTGACTCGTGCACTCTCTTTAAAACCTTCGCTGCTGTCCTTTCTCTGCCTGCCCCCCCACCTTCATCGGATTTAATGGCTAATGACTTTGCGTCTTTCTATGTAAAGAAAACAACCGCCATTAGCAGTCAATTCTCTGCGCCGCCACCTGTCGACCTTGCAGGTATCCCAGATACGTGTCTGCTCCCCTATTTCTCTCCTCTATCTGAAGCTGACGTTTCCAAGGTAATTCATTCTAACCACCTGTCAAATTAGTTGAGATCAAAATAGTGAATTATGAGGCAAAATAGTGAGGAAAGAGTTAAAATCATGAGTAAAATCAAAATAATATTAAGAGCATGGTATATTCATTCTAACCTCCCTACCACCTGCCCGCTGGATCCCATCTCCACCCATCTCCTTCATGCCATCTCTCCATCTGTTGCTATGGGTGTCTGGAATAGCGTTGCAATGTTTCAAATTGTACCTCTCGGGTAGGTCGTTCAGAGTATCCTGGGGAGACGAGGGCTCTGAGTCCCAACATATCAATATAGGGGTGCCGCAGGGTTCGGTGCTTGGACAGCTACTCTTCTCCATCTACATGAGATCCCTCGGCTTGGTCATTCAGAAGCATGGCTTTTCCTATCACTGCTATGCGGATGACATGCAGCTCCACTTTTCATTTTAATCTGACGATTCAACTGTCTCTGCTCGCATCTTGTTATGCCCGAGTGACATCTTGCTTTGGACGAAGGACCATCACCTGCAGCTGAACCTCGACAAAACGGAAATGCTTGTGATCCCAGCCAACCCAAAGATTCAACACAACCCCTCCATTGAACTAGGCTGATAGACTGTTTCGCCATCCAGCACGGCCAGAAATCTGGGGGTGGTAATTGATAATCAGCTAAACTTCAAAAGCCATGTCGCCAGCACCACCCAGTCCTGTAGATTCATCTCCAACATCAGGAAAATCAGACCTTTCCTATCTGAGCAGTCTAAACAAGTCCTAGTCCAGGCTTTTGTCTTGTCCAAACTGGACTATTGCAACGTGCTGCTGGCTGGACTCCCTGCTTGCACAACCAAACCTTTGCTGATGATCCAGAACACAGTGGCAAGAGTGGTCTTAAATGGACCGAAGACAGCACACGTAACTCCTCTCTTCATTAGGTTGATTAGGCTCCCTGTTGTCGCCCGCATCAAGTTCAAAGCGATGCTCCTGGCCTACAAGACCACCACTGGTTCTGCACCATGGCACATGGCAGTGATGCTCAACCAGCCTTGGCAAGACCCAACATCCCCCGTTTGGTCTGAAGGATGGGGTGGTGATCACAGCCTTCGGAACAGTCCATGTGGAGGGTAACCTGGAGGTACTTAATCCTTTGCTTTCCTTGGAATGGGAAAGAGGTTTAACAGTTCACAGTTTGAGGCATTAGTGTATGGGCAGACTTCTAGGGGCTAGGTCTGAGCAGACTAACCACCTAACTAAACTACATCATACATAGCACATACAATACAGCATAAACATCAGACAGATCATTAACCGCACACAGTCCTTGAATGCTCTGAGTCACGATGGAGGCAACGGTCATAAACACAAACCTTAAGAAGGAAAGAGCAAAGGAAAGGTGGTTAGCGGTTAGTTAGCCTTGCTCCTTTCCAGGATTGGGTTAGTCTGTGGGATGGCTGCTGATTGGTGCATGGAAGCGTTGCTGAACAAACGGGAGCGAGTCCGGTTTGGCCCGCAGCTTCTTGATGTATTTGTAAATCATGTGTGCAACAATTGCCGTAATGGTCCAGCCACTAAGGAGGCACACGAGGGCAATTACACTGATTGATTGCTCCTGATAAGGTGCTTACCAAATTTGGTAAATACAGACTTAGTCGGTATACATTCTGTCTATATGAGGTAGATTGAGGAATCCTATTTCTAGGTTCTTAGCGTCTACGGAGATTGGGATTGCGCTGCCGAGACTATACACCAGATGTGCTTGTGAAGGTTGCACCACTGTGGTAGTAGCTGATTTAAGGATCTGTTCAACAAGGTCCAGGGAGACCAGATAGGCTGGAATCCTTCTGCTGCTCAAGCTGTTGACCAAGGAGGTTATCTCTCTGATTAGATCTTGCATTAAATCCCTTACTATCTGCACATAGGTTGTGTCTTCCTGGACAACTGCTGACAAGTTCTCTAAGGCATGCAAGGTGTTAAGGGGTACCGAATTGGGTAACAATATAGACAGAGGTTTGTTAGGGATTAGTGCATGCTGGTGGGTGAGTTGGAGCATGCAGCTATGTCATGGCTCTACTGGGAGGTGTGGCCTTCTCCTTGGGGGGGGAGGCTGTTCCCCCCTTTCAGGAGTAGGTTGTGTCACTCTCTCTGGGAGTAGGCATGGCTGGTGAGGTTTTATCTGGTTAGCATGGACCCATTTGTAGGCTGGTGGCTGCCTTGGTCGCGAGACTCTGATCCGGTAAGCTTCCCCACAATCTCGAAGGGGCCTGACCAGCTTGGTAGGAACTTCTTTGAGACACCTACTGGCGTGGTGAATCTGAAGTTGAAGATCTTATCGCCTACTTGGTAATCGCGATGGGATGCTTTCCTGTCGTAGTAGACCTTGGATCCTTTAGCGCTGGCTTCCAGGTTCTCCTGAGCCCAGGCGAAGGTGGCACGGAGGAGGTCGCGCAAGTCTGACACGTACTGATGAGCCATGTAAGCAGTGGCGATGCTGATGTCCTCTGGGTGATACAAGAGGTGCAAAGGAAGAGTCATTTCCCTCCCCGTCATCATCTCAAAACTTGTGACTCCGGTGGAGCGATGCGGGGTGGATCTGATGGCCATTAGGACCAGCGGGAGCTTTACATCCCAGTCCTTGCCATTGCTGTGCACATACTTTTTAAGCGTGTGTGACGGTGCGTTTGGCATGTTCGACTTGACCGGATGACTGATACGGGTGATACGGGATGTGGAATTTTACTTCCACTCCCAAGATGTCATATAGGGTCGTCACAACGCTGGAGGTGAAATGGGTGCCTCGGTCTGAGTCGACCGAGAGGGGTAGGCCCCAGCGACTGAACACATGGTTCAGCAGCAAGACTGCGGTGGTCATCGCAGTGTCGTTAGGTGCAGGGAGACACTCAAACCATTTTGTGAATTCGCAAGTGACCGTGAGGAGGTATTTGTTACCTCGTGATGACTTCGGGACTGGTCCGACCCAGTGGACCTGAAGATGTGACCAGGAGAACGTGACCCCCCTTTTCTGGAGTGGAGCACGGTCCAGTGGTCGAGATGGCTGAAACTGGCAACAGACCAAGCACCCTTGGACATAGGACTTGGTGTCGCGGGCCATTGTCGGCCAGTAAGCCACCTGCTGGAGGGTGCCGAGTGTGGCTTTGTAGCCCCGGTGGCCCCCAACAGGGGAATCATGCGCGTGTGCTAATATGACCCCCCTTTGGTTTGTGGGGACAACCCACCATTACAAGCATAGACCAACAGGTCTTTCTTTAATCTGAGATGCACGTGGCTGAGGGGGAGACCTCGCAGCTCTGGTGACTCAGTTGAGGGGAAAATGGGCTGGAAATCATGGCACTGTTCCCAGAGCGCATCTTTCTGGTCCTCTGTGGTCAAGGCGTCTGCCTTTGTAAACTGTTGCTTAATCTCGGACTCAAAACCAGGATAGGGCTTTACCAGTGGAGAGTTGGTTGCGTCTCCACCTGAGGCTTGGCCGGCCGGTTGGGTCACGAGAGCCTACACGACCATGTCACCCTCGTCACTTAGGCATGTCCCACAGATCGCTTCCTCTTGGAGCGTTTCGTGGCGGGCAATGGTGATCAATTTGGTCGGAAAGGTGGAAAGAACATTATCCAGGTTGTCATTCCTGGTCGAGGAAGGAGGAAGTTCTCCAATGACTGGGATGGTCAGTTCAAAATCATGGAACAAACTGTCGATCAGTACACCCAGTGGTTGTCGAGCTGACACCTGGACTGGAGTGTACGTCGGATTCTGCACCAGTAGATAGGTTGAAATATTGTCCAACTCAAGCAGGGGCGTGCCACAGACTGTCAGGTTGAGTTCCCAGAAGAGGGGCAGGGGCTGGAAGAAGGCTTGTGAGCCTGGCATCTTCTGTCCCTTAAGGAGAATGAGGTGGATGGGGACACCTGCTGTCCGAGCGGGTACAATCACATCGGCCTCGCTAGCAACCTGAAATGCCTGGGGAATGGTTTGCCCAGATATCAAGTGTTCTGCTTCAGTGGTCAGAACAGAGGCTTCAGCGCTCGCTTTGGCCCACAGAACATGGTTGACTGTGTCCAGCTGGGCGCCGATTCTAACAAGGAGGTCGGCTCCTAAGAAGAATGGGGTTTGGAGCTGAGGCACAACGCTGGCAAAGTTTCTCCCGATCTGTATCGAGAGGGCACATACCCCAACTGCCTTAAGGAGGGTCTGTGGCGACCCTGCTGAAAGAAGGCGATGGCTCCGCCGTGCACAAGCAGGAGCAAGTGTGTGTTGGCAGAGTTGGTCGTACCATTCTTGGCTGATGGCTGACTTTTCAGACCATATGGCCAAGAGCACATCAGGAGTGGTGACACCATTAAGGTGCACTCCGCCGACCACTTGAGGGCTGTACAAGTGTGTGTCGGTGTTTCTCAGTGAGCACAGGAAGGACTCGTGGTGGAGAAAGGGGTTCAGAACTTCTGTCTGTGGTGGCGGCACGCTCACAGGATCATGATCACGCGAAGGATCAGCACCAGGATCAGGTGCTGGAAAAGGCATTATCATTGGCAGGGGTCCTCTAGGCTCCTGAAGAACGGTGACTTGTCCGTCTAAGGTTACCCGACCGCCGACGGAGCCAAGGGGCTTGGGGGAGTTCACCTGATCTCAAATGTGCCCCTTGTGGCAGTCAATGAGTGGGTCCAACCGATCCAGTAGGTCCTGGCCGATGAGCAGCGGTTCTGTATCCAAGGTGCAGATATAAATGGGATGCACCAGTGTCATCTCCTGCAAGGTCAACCCACGCGCGCTTGGTGATGGGTGACCTGTCCTGAGTGTAACTGGTGATGTTCATGTTACAAGTTTCAACTTGTAACGGCTTCCCAAGAGCGAGTATGGCTCTAGCAACTTCTGCAAAAGTGCTGGCACACATTAGGCTTATTTCAGAACCGGAATCAAGAAGGGTGAGGGTGCTGACGCAGCCCCCCTAACGCTATGGAGGTGTAAACATGCCGGGCGTTGCCCTTGCGCACAAGATCACCCAGAAAGTTCAAGAATGGAGGCCGGGGGACGTCCGGGGTGGTGATCTCAGGAAGTGCCATGGGTCCCATTGACTCTCTGCCCCAACCGACAAAGTAGTGTTTGGGTTGAACCGATCCACGTCCCTGGCCAGGGGCTCAAGCTGTCTGGTGTGCAGGCCCGGTTCTCAAGGAAGGCACGGCCCATCCGAGTCATCCAAAGCGCCATAGTCGCACAGGTTGCCATAGCAGTGAGAGCGGATTTGTTCCTCGTGCGGCGGGGAAGGAGCTTGGGAGGGGCAGTGGCTGCTGGATCGGTGTGGTTCACTTACCGGTAACGGGCCGAAGCTGCGCGGTGCTTCGTATGGATCTTCTTCTCTTCGGCGTGGAGACCCTGTCCTTCCAAAGCGCAAGGTAGTGCGACTAGTGGTGGACTGTGGTGCTCTGCCAGAAGGTGGGGCTTCTGTGTCTAACAAGCGGGCAGAAGGAAGCGCTCGATAGCTGTCCAGCGTGAGGAGGTCAGAGCTCCTAGCGGTGGTCGCTGGGTTGGCTGGTGTTGCTAGGCCAGCCTGTTGGGCCTCTGTAGGCAGGGGCTTGACCCCTTGTGCCCGGTTGGGGACCCACTTCAAGGTCAGAGGCAGCGTCAGGTTACCCACGAGCGAAGAGGTCTGCAACCGTACTTACCTGCTCGGTCCCTGCGCTGTGTGGCGCTGCTTGACTCTGCGCGTGGAGAGCGTCTGTGCTCTCTAGCAGCTCATCTCGAGCCTCCTGTGCACGGGAGAGTTCGGTCTGAGTGGACAGGATGTCCTGGTGCAAGCTGGCGTTTTGCTGTTGCGTCGCTTGGTAGCTGGGCTTGCTCGCTCGCACCGGAAGTTTGCCCTGGAAAAACAGGGCAATTTGTCCAAGCACATCCGGGGTGGTGCGCACAGGCTTACCGGATGGGTGGTTGATGTAGGATACGAGCTCTTGTATCTCATCATCACAGGCATTTGTGTCAATGTGTTAATGTTATCTCTACTTTCTACGGAGAAATGGAGGAGGCCAGCCACTGCGTCTTGCAGGGCTAGGTTGCCTGGCTCCAGGCTCTCGGGGGCTTTGGTGGCTCATTCTCACCACTCTAAGAAGGGAGCGACCCCTGGTGGCCTTAAAATGTAATTTGTTGTGGCTTGGGAAAGCTGTTAGTGTGCTAAACAAGGCACAGGTGAGTGGCTTCAACCTGGCTTGCATGTTAGTGTTAGTATGCTAACTATTCTAACTCAACCTACTTTGCAGGGTGTTCAAATGAGGGGACTCTCGTCCTTTCATAGAATAATAGAGATCTCAAAACTAAACAATTTGCAAAATTGTTTAAAATAAACAATCCAAAGATTATCCACTAGTACATACTGGTACACAACACAACACAACTGAAGTATGCTTGGCAAATGCGCAGAATATTAACTTCTCAAAGAATTATTAAAAATTCGAAATTAATAATTAATAAGTTATTGTGCATAAATATTGCAATAAAGCTGGTATTTACACGGGGGACCAAATTTTTGGGGTTCAGGCAGGGTAGGTTTGGTTATTAACATAAAATATAAAATATTATTCATGAATATTAATAAGGAACTTAATGGTATTAAGTTATTAATATAGATCAATAATTACGGGGCACCACCTGGAATCCAGGAATTAATAACCAAACGTGAAAACAGTCTCAAAGGTAGCTGTCCACCTAAAATGTTGATAATTGAATATTACCGTACCTTAATAATGGACAGTGAAGGGTTAATCCGAGCACTAGCTATCGCAACGAGCTATTATCACAACAAATACAGACAATAACCACAGGAAACTGCTCCTTAAAATATACAATAATGTTTATTTAACCTTATCATTGATTAGCAATCAATAACTTCAGCAAACAATCACTATACTCTAAACTAAACAAACAAGCATATACAATCAGCAAGCCGATCAGAGAGAGAGTGTGTGTGTGGGGACAATAGAGAGGGGGAGGAGGGGTTGCTAGGCGACCCCTAGAAACAAGATGGCGGCAGCCCGCGAAACTGAACAAGGGGGAGGTCCAAACAAAATGGCGGTCAGCCTGGTCTGCTCTTGTGATAACGGTTAGCTTAGCTGCGCTACGCTACTTATTCGAGTGCCGTTTGGAGTGTGTAAATGTGCATGTAAAGATATGTGAGTTAGTGGAGGAGGAAAGAGGGAGAGAACTCACATAAAGAAAGAAGAGATCCTGGCGCTGTGGATGAGGGCGGTGGCGTTCTCAGTAACAGCGGCTGCGGACTTTCACGTACCGCGGCTGCGTTTACTGAGCTGGCTACAAACACGCAGTCAGCTCCACAGAGCTAGGATAACAGTTAGTTACCGGCGTGCTCAGCACAAGCACAGTAACTTCTAAGTCAACGAAAAAAACACACAGAGAAGCAAGAGAATCTCAGAGCTGTGGGAGACGTTAATAACTCACTTCATCCACAGTAATCCGAGTCTGATGAAGTTGTTTATTAACGTTAGCTCCACAGAGCAACAGCTAGCGCTGGTGGCTAACTGGACTAACACAGCTAAAATCAACAGCACAACAGGCGGCACAGCAGCCGCGGTTTGCAATGTAAACAAACACAATTCACAACAATAAAGCTTTGATAAGAATAACACACAGTTAAAATATCTAAACTCTGCCCAGACACAATTTACCCCTTTCTTGGGAGATCGCTGTCTCCCGCGATTTAGCCAGTCCGTTTTAAACGGAGAGGGGATGCCGTGATCAGTGGCTCCGTAGATTAGCGAATATCCGCCGGCGGGCGAGATGGGGGATGCGCTGTAGACGTCGGGGAATGCGGCGGCACTAGCACTCTTGGCTCTCCAGCAGCTGTGGCGGGGCTCTTCCATGAGCGGCGGTTCGTGATGAGCGGCGGCTCCTTCTGCAGGAAAGGCGTTCAGGCGAATGGCGGGGATCCAAAAGTGTTTCTCAATACACTGACAGTCTGTTAACTCGAACCAGCGAGCAATCTGTCTTTCCTAGGGAACTTAAAGTCGTCTTCTCGAGGTAACGTGGCATTAACCGGAGAGAGACCAATGTGTGCTCCTGTTGCAACAGAGTTGCGATGGAGAAAAGACGACGGCCGATGTACGTCGAGCCCTTTTATGAACTCGGTGACGTCATCGTACGCAGGGCTTCCGGTTTAATTCCTGTGCGCTTCCCAGCCAATCCCAGCCTGTAAAGTTGGGGTCAACTGAGGCTGCTTTGGTTCCGGGTCGAGTCTGAGTTTCTGTTCACACCTCATTACGAACAAACAGGCTTTGTGTTTTACAACAGGCCCAAATTGTCTGAGTCCACATGGCAGTGATGCCAACCAGTCTTAGCAACCCCCACCATCCATCATATCTTTGCTCGCTAATAAAGACCTATGTTCCTGCCAGATCCCTGCGTTCTGCAAACAAACGTCTGGTGGTACCATCCTAAAAAGGAAAAAATTCACTCTCGCGCACCTTCTCTGGATTCAATTCAATTCAATTCAATTTTATTTATATAGCCCAGTATCCCAAATCACATTTGCCTCAAAGGGCTTCACAATCTGTAACATACGACACCCTCTGTCCTTAGACCCTCGATTCGATTAAGAAAAAACTACCCAAAAAAACCCTTTTAACAGGGGAAAAAAATGATAGAAACCTCAGGAAGAGCAACAGAGGAGGGATCCCTCTCCCAGGACGGACAGACATGCAATAGATGTCGTAAGTACAGAATAGATTTATAGCATCAAAACTATAACATATACAGCCATGATGGCAAAATTGTTGTATATATATATATATTATGTTAGAAATGTTTAGGTGGTAAAACATAAGGGAAGATGATGGGTCCAGACGGACAACCGAGCAGCTCCAGGTGGAGCCCAATGAGCAGGACCCGAGCCACTCGTCCCCTGCACCATAGACACAGCAGCACTGCCCCAGCAGGTCGCCATAGTCACCGATCCAGATACATGTCCGGACACTGAAATACCTGCTGAAAGT
>CM022491.1:22628158-22719747 GCA_011952105.1 Coreoperca whiteheadi | reverse complement strand
AAATGTTTTTTGGTTGTTTTTTGTTTTCCACCCCCCTGGCCCCCCCCCCCCCCCCCCCCCAACCCAAACTGTCTTGCCGTATTCTGTTGCATCTCCTTTTCTGAAATTGACGTCTCAGTTGGTGCTCAGCAGGCAGGAGCACTGATTTGTTGTGAATGGAGCTCATGCTGGGTGGTGAGGGGACAGGTTGGGGTCCTGAGGAAGATAGAAAGGGCACAACGCACAGAAGCAGCATTATCTGCTTCACTGCAGTCTTGGAAGTTGTCTCATAACCCCCAAGTTTTATGCACAGTGAATGCAATTCCCGAATTCAGTGAAAGTCCTTGATGCTGTGTGGAACTGCTACACATAGTACAGTGTGGATGTACTGGATGCGTAGCAGCCAGTCTGGTTTCTCTTGTTCTTTAAACGCGCTCACATATGCTCGATACAGAGCAGACTGTTAATGCATGTTTGAGCCAACCAAACCTTGCCTTCATCCTGTCTGAGCGCTCGATGCTGCTGTAATAAACCGTGAAACAAAGGAGTGAATGAAGTGATTCCTGTAAAGTGCGGATTGGAAAAGCTGCTCTGATTGACATTTGCTGCCCTTTTCCCTGTGGCTATTGATGACTTCACATCTTTGCTGCCCTGTGGGTTTGCACTGTGGCGTTTTCCAGAAATGTGAGCTTACTGTTGCTCCAGATACATGCCTGGGAATCAGAAAACACTGAAAGTGTCTCTGAACGCTAAGCGTCCTCAGCAACAGCATGTCCATACAGAAACACTGGGATTCATCATGCCGTTATGCTCCTTAGAATCGAGCGTCATGCTGTTTTTCCCGTTCCTGCCGTGCTTGGCATTCAGTGGAATTCACTTGTTGTGCCCCCGACTTCTTCTTTTAACTCGCTCACTCGTCTGGAGTCCAAGCTCTAAATGGATATCTAGCAAACGTCATTGCTTAACTTAATGTTGAGGCTGAGCGTTCAAAGTCAGCCGTGTGTGACTTGTGCTAGAAAACCTGTCGAGTCAGATGGAACCCGCACACACACACACACACACACCTGTGTGGCTATGGCGCACCACCACTAATTTGATTCTGACACTGGTAATAAAGGCTTTAATATGGCTCTCAGTAGCTCTCTTTCAGGCACTGTACATCAACTCTCAAGAGGATAGCAGCTTTATTGCCTAGTTTTATGAGCGTATGAGTGTGTGCTGGTGTCGGAGTGAACTCAGGCAACCCCCCCCTCCAAATGGCTGCTTACTTTGCAGAAGCGATGCTCCCCAGTGCACCACACAAAAGGGTGTTTGGCTGAAAAATCAAGCCACTCCTCCTCTTCTTCAGCTAATCTGCCGTGTTTGGGAATACACAGGTGAGATCAGCCAGCCCCCGAGTTAGCGGGATTCTCTAATTAGAGAGGCTGCACACTATGTATATTACTCAGTCCTCTGGGGTTTTGGAACTGTAACCCACAGGAGGCGGGGGGTTGGGTCCAAATCCCATCGGCAGAGCATCCCCCTGCAGCTGTCACAACTTGGGACAACCTCGAGCCGTTAATAACCCATACGCTCTGTGCCAGACTCCATACTCAGCAAAACTGGCTATCATGCACCGTTTAGGGAGATTGCAGGTTGAGCACACACATGCAAACTGCTCCCCCTCTCCCCTTTTGACCAACGTGATCCAGTGGGACGATTAGCATTAGGGACATCAGTCGGAAGCAGAACAGGAGGAGATGAGAGAAAGGACGGAGACAAAGAATCCCCACTGCCATCTGACTCTCCTTCTGGAGATGGCAGCCTTCCTCGAGTGCTCCTGCCGTCCTAGGCTGGCTCTGGCACCAACAGTTGGGCACAGAACGTGGGAGAGAGGAGGAGGGACGAGAGACGGAAGCCTTCTGACTGACTCTCTGTGTGGACTTTGGATAGGGTTGAGGAGGTTAGGTTTACACTGGCGTGGTCCTTATCCTCATGCTGCCCTCCTCTTCTGTGTTCACCTCCAAATCCAGATTGGTTATAGTTGTTAATTTAATCCTTAATCAGAGTTCCAAACTGATAGATGGGTGTATTTTGTGAGACTGAGGTGCCCCGAGGTCTTTATGAATTAAAGTTATTATTTATAATTATCTTTGGTAATTCTGATAGCCATAATGAATTGATTGCACCAACGCAGTTAGTGCCCCTTTAACCATTGTGAAACCCAACATGTCAAACCATTCTGATTGTAATGTACTAAGTAGTCTTAAGAAACCTTGTGCAAGATAATGCTTTGCAAGATAATGTGAAGATTTAGTATTTAACATTACGATATTACTCATCAGATGGGTTTTTAATATCATCTATCTTCAAAACTGAAAAAGAACTTCAAAATCATTCCTCTTCTTCACTGTCTGGCCTCCAACAGTGGATCAAAAGCGTTAACTTTACTTTGCACAAAATCCATAAACCTAAAGCTCCCTTTTCTCCTCCACTCAGCTAGAAAAATTGTCCTTGACACTCACAAAGATAAAGACCTTCACAATTTCACTGCTGAGCCCAAGAACCAGAAATGAATATTCTCTATCTTTTTATGTGGCCATCGGTTTCTTGTGCTCTTTCTTTTGCCAATCCCATTCTCTGCATTCAGAGTTTTTCTTGCTTTGACTATTTAAGGACGCTCCCTTCAAGTCAACTTTTATTTCATTTATTTCCATTGCCGTTAACTGAGACGCCACAGATGCATCACGTCAGTTATTTACGACCAGTTCAACATGATTAGAATGTATTATTTGTGCCATTGAACTCCGTGATTCATGGGTAATGAAGTCCTTTGATCTTCCAAAAATGCTCTCTGCTACCAGAACAAAAGTGCCTTTGTACCTTTAAAGAAGCCTGCTTAATGATACACAAGCATTTATTAAAAGATAAACAAAGCAAGAACACACACTATGAAGTCTAACTCTAAACTACAGAACAAAGGGCGAGTGTGTGTGTCTGTGTGTGTGTGTGTGTGTGTCTGAGCTTGGATGGCATCAAACAACAGAAATCTAGCCCAAGTGGCGGCTGGGCTGAGCCGCGGCCGCATGGCTAGACAAAGAAAGGAAATTCAAAATGGCAGTAAAGAGTGTGGCTCTGCTAAAGGGCCAAACTTGAGGTGTGTGTGTACGATCTGTTGAGGAAAAGCAGTTAGTTAGCATGCAAAGGCCCTGTCTCTGTGAAGCATAACACGAACGAACTACACTAAGGTTACAACAATAAACCTCACACTAACCCTGGAGACGATCCCAACAATAAAACCTCAATGCAAACCCCTCAGCAACGTCACGTGTATACACGAGCTCAACAGGCCTCTGCTTAGCTAGATACACTGTTACTCTGCCCTGCCCAGTCGTTACGCTACGAGTCCGTCTGCCAGGCGGGGAAGAACTGCGGTCCAGTGCAGTCTTTTGCTGTGCCGTGTGCGTTTATGCAGACGGGAGGGACCCAGTCTGTAGCCGGCCGTCCTCCTTACAGTTAGCCTAGCGCTGGCAGACTTTGTGTAAGCCGGACGAAAAAGCATGCATGGACAAATTTAAATGGTGGCGTGCCAGTGGGCCCAACACAAAATACAAGTCAAAGAGATACACGGAAGTGGGCGCTCTGGATCCCAAGCCTTGGAGATCCGTTTTTAACAATCACCTCTAAATCTAGACTGTGTAGTAGAATATAAAAACAATTCTTAATGAAGGCAAGCTCTGCGCCTTCACCTGTGAGAACCGCAAGGCAAATAGAAATGCATAGACCCCATTGGCCTGCTCGTCACGGATTCTGTGAGATTAATTAAAGGTTTGCACATTAACCATGATGCTGTAAAAGCTTCATATTCAGACCTACTTGATTTTAATAGTTGCTCATGTTGACTATCACCTTGTCTATTTTGTTTAGTATGGCTTAGAGGCAGAGCGGGTCGTCCACTAATCGAAAGGTCGGCGGTGCGATCCCCAGCTTCCCCCATGTGTCCTTGAGCAAGATAGTGAACCCCAAACTGTGTGTGATTGAACAGTTGGCCCCTGGCCTGTTGCCTGTGCCATGTGTTTGTGTGAACGGGTGATTGACATCCGGTGTGTCAGCACTTTGAGCCGTCAGAAGACAAGAAAGGCGCCATGCGAGTACAGTCCCTTATTAGGGTAAGGAAGGAAGTTAATCAAAATGAGACCACAGGCGCTGACATTGTTTTCCTGATCCTTTATTAAAGATCAACGTGTTTTAGTCTTGCATTAAGTTGTTGTAAACACTATTCATTCCCACTGCTTAGTGGTTGATGAGCAATTAAATGCTCATCAGCTTCTCAGCTGATTTCTATCAGCTACCAAGCCTGTAACAGCACGTGTGTCTGAGGGCTTGTTGTTGCGGATCGACCGCAAGGTTCATTCAGAGATCTGCAAGACTTGACCTCCAGATAACAATTCAATCCAGTTAGATTTTTATAGCCCAATATCACGATTCACAAAGTGCCTCAAAGGGCTTTACAGCATACCCCTGTGTCCTTAGAGCCTCGATTGGAATAAGGAAACACTGCTGAGAACCTGACTTGACACCACTGCTGTCAGTCAGGTGCACACGCCATGACACAACACTTGAACCCCTTCTGTCTCACCCGTGGTTGAAGAAGACAGGGTTTCCCTCTGGGGCATGACCGGCACGTCACCTCATCTTTTGAACACAGGGAAGCCATATTGACTTTTCCAGTGGAGCGTGGTTGTGCTTGTTTATGCCTCATCCGTGTTTAAGCACCCTCCCCTCACACACACACACACACACACACACAGATCTTGCAGTAGGTTGCTGTTCACCGTTGCTGGATTTTTCTGACCGGATTTCAAGCACAGAAACTCCGGGCCACTGCAGTCACTGATATCAAAACTTGTGGAAAGAACTGGCTGAGAGCTATACAGCAGTATACAGCTATACTGCAGGGGCTAACACAGAGTTGTGTTACCACAGAACAACCAAGGAACTACTGAGCAACCCGTTCTATTTTCACAAGGCTAACAAGCGGGCCAGCAGGTACCTGATGGCCGTGTTTGTTTTCCAGTGTAACTTTAGTAAATCCGATTAGTGAGTTAGTTAGCCAGTTTAGTGGGTACGTCGTCGTCAGGCAGTGCGTTAGGAAATTGTATTATTTGTTTCCAAACGTCCTCGGGCTTCGCTTTGTCCACCGGCCGGGCCGCCGAACAGGAAGAGGAAGGAGATGGAGCAGCTGCAGAGCGAGTCGCACCGCCAGCGACCGGGCTCACTAAGTTAGCCATGATGATAATCAGCCTAGTGCTTTGAGTGGCATTAGCCAGCGACCTGGAGCTGGACCCCGTGCCCAATCACGAACAATCACCCTTCACGGCTAACAGGTAAGCAGCAAAAGGTCTTGTCATGCTGGTTTCACGCGTCGTACAGCTGGCTTGAAAACTCGGGGGAGATGGACTCAGCTTTTGGTTTTGCCTGCAGACGTGTGTTTGGGTGGTGGGCACCCGTTCCAGTCGGAGCCTGCCTTTTCAAGTGGACATAAAAATAGGACAAAATGCGACAGCAGCTTTTAAAAAACACAATGGGGGGGTGGCACACACCTTCGCCATGGAGGCCTGGGCCGAATTCAAATTGGGAACGACGGATGGCTGAGACTGGGAAACCCGATTGACTCGGGTTATTCAAAGACCGGGTGTCCACCTGCATGTCACGGCACTGCTCACAGAGGTCACCGGGAGGACGAGGGGAACTTTGTGGAGCCGCTAAACCTGATTGGCGACTTGGGCAAAACTGTAGCAAAGAACCTGATGGACAGTCCTAGAAAGCCTGAATGTGGATCACTGATGTGTTTGCCACCAGCGCATTGTGTTCCTCTGAAAGCCTCAGCGCTGAGTTTGAATGTATGTTTATTACGTTTGGAAACGGTGCTGACTTCGTCGCGTTTGTGTGTTTCATAATCTCTGTCACCGTGGTCTTGGTAGCATAATTAGCATATTTGATCTGTTGCTGATCATGTTTTTGACTCTGAAACCGTCTCCGGGTCCACCATAACCCAACTCGGGGAAATGTGCAGTGTCTTTCTTGCAATTCTGGGTGTAAAGTTTGCCCAGGCTCTAATGGCTTACTGTATACTCTCTCTCTCCTCTCCTCTGTGTGTGTGTTTGTGTATGTGTGTGTGTGTGTGAAACACGTAAAGTACAAAGCGTGGGCTTCGTAGCGGACGCCGTGAACCAGTTGGAGTAGTTTGGTATTGTCTGCGTAGCGGCTGCCACGCCTGCTGCTCTTGATTTAGTGCGTGAGCGCTATGGGGGGAATCCACTGTGAACTTCTTACACTGATTTGAGCCCCACCACTGCAGGGGTTAGCCTCATTGAGTTTAACCAAGAGAAAAATACTCTGCCGCCGCCACTGGAGCTCTCCCAGCTTTGTGTTGATAGTCAGGATATGTCCGGATATAAAAGCTCCTGAACCACATCCCCGTCCATCATAGCGTGGCACCCTCTCTGTAAACCCATAACACTGACAAATGAAACGTTGAGTTCATAAGCAATAAAACACCCTTATGCTTCATTTCTAGTTTTTTTTAAGCATGTCAGAGATAAACATTTAAGTGGTTTTATCACTGAAATAAAACAGAAGGTGATCACAGCGTATCTCAGCAGGAGACGTGTTTGTGGTTTCCTCCTTGTGGTCCCATTCCACTCGCTCTCAGGCAGGACGGCTAATGATGATGTCTTAAAAGCAGCTGACTCAGGGGGATGTTGACAAATGAAGACATAATGCACTATGGCACTATAACTTATTATTAAACAGTGAATGTACAGGCTTGACACACAGACACTACTTAACTGCAGAGTGAAATCCTTCCACAGCCATGTGGTACAAACAACATGCATTTTTGTCAACATTCTGCTATCTGTTTCTTAATAAAATCCAGAATCTGTGAGGTGATATATCAGTCCAGCCCTGCAGCACAGCCCATACTTCCATCAAGATATTATTGGAAATCACTGCTCAGAGGTATTGCCGCAGTGAGATTCATTAGGCTTCTCTTTCCTGTCTCACCTAGTAACAAAATAGCAGAAATGTCATATTGAGGAGGGATTTCTCAACCTCAAAACCTCTCCCCATTGTATACCAATCATTATATAAGCCCTTCCTATGAATGTCTGGCTCAAATGATGTTCATATGTCCCTAAACACCTAAACACAACGGACACCCCCCTCTCATCCGCACCTGACCCAAATACAATATATTCTGGCAAACAGCATATTTTACATTACGTTTAGTCATTTAGCAGACGCTTTTATCCACAGCGACTTACACATGAGGAAGACAATGGAAGCAATATAACAACACAAGGTAACAAGAAGGACGAGTGCACCAGAAACTAGTTTGTTAGAGCCCAGCACAGGATACAGAGCTGAGGAGAGGAAAGGTTTATTATGAAAGGAGATAGAAAGGAAGAAGAAGTCAGTGATGGTCAGTTAGATGTTGATGGAAGAGATGCGTCTTCAGGATTCTGGCTACAGAATCTGCTGATCTTGTAGGAGCAGGCAGATCATTCCACCAATGTGGAACGGATCCAGAGAACGCGTTCCAGAGGGATTCTGTTCCTTGTTGGCATGGTTCCACCAGATGCTGTTCGTCTGCAGAGCGCAGGGACCTGGCAGGAACACAGGTCTGTATTAGTAAAGATATGATGGGGCAGAACCAGTGGTGGTCTTGTAGGCCAGGAGCATCGCTTTGAACCTGATGAGGGCGACAACAGGGGGCCGGTGTGACCTGATGAAGAGAGGGGTTACGTGAGTTCTCTTTGGTTCATTGAAGACCACTCTTGCTGCCATGTTCTGGATCATCTGCAGAGGTTTGGTTGTGCAAGCAGGGAGTCCAGCCAGCAGCATATTGCAATAGTCCAGTTTGGACAGGACAAGAGCCTAGAATAGGACTTGTGTAGACTGCTCCGATAGGAAAGGTCTGATCTTCCTGATTTGTAGAGGATGAATCTACAGGACCGGGCGGTGCTGGAGACATGGCTTGTGAAGTTTAGCTGATCATCAATTACCACCCCCAGATTTCTGGCCGTGCTGGACGGCGTCACGGTCGATGAGCCGAGTTGAATGGAGAGGTTGTGGTGAATCTTTGGGTTGGCCGGGATCACAAGTAGTTCTGGGATTTTAAAGCCAACAGCAAGTATTTTACAGTGGTGAGATGTGCTCCTCCAGGCAACTATGTCCAAAGGATAAGCATGGGGAAAGGGGAGGGACGGAGAGAACAGGCTAGACCAACTCCTACGTTTAAATATCATATAGAAAATATCTGCTTGACAACCTATTACGGAGCTGGGATCAAGCCCAAATAAGCAACTGCACTTTAGAAACAAGCCCAAACAAACGCGACCCGCGACTACCAATATTGGTAAGCGACCTTACAGAAAAACAAGCCCAGAGTTGCTTATAAGCAGACTTGGCAACACTGGTCGAAATAACAACTCAATTCAAATGGATTTCAGAGTAGATGAACTAGTTCAGAAGTCCCCAGACGTTTATGGGATTCAAGCTTTAACATATTTTAGTAGTAACTGTTGCCTTGAGGTCTTTTTGAAAACACACACAGATAATGCCAATTGTACAGTGTTTTGAGCTCTGCAATCCACTGAAGCTCATAGGTTTTTTTTTTACCCTTTATATGATGCGTTTTCCTGGTCTTATTTGTATTCGAGGGAAAATGAATCAGAATAAGCTCACAAAGTTTGGGTTGCAGGGTGGCAGGCAGAACGGAGCTGCTGATTTGATATGGGAAGGCAGTGTTTCCCCGCATTTTCCCAGCGCAGCACTATCTACCTGGACAGAGCTGGCTCTTACATTGTCGATGTAGATATGTGAGTGGTTTGCTTTTATCTCTCTATTCAGAGCTTGACTCACTCACTCAGTCTCATTCCAGTCACACAGATACAATCTCACACACTGCTGTACACACACATGCCCATAGTTTAGGGCTTCTTCAGATGAACAATGGTGCGGAAGGGTTTTTGTTCGCACTCTCGTATGTGTGGACATAAGTGTGCGCAGTGTGCGAGTGTGTGCAAAGAAGCGTGCGTTTGATTGTGGGGCTCAGGCTACACACCACCAAATACAACCCTATGCCTCGCTTTCGCAATATAAATGTAAATAAACCTTTTAACGTGTACACAAGAACTCCTGGGGGGAGAGACATGGAGAGCTGCGACCAAGTACCTCACCTCCAAATAATGACGTGTTGCCTTTATGTTGCCATGCAGCCCACCACAAACGAGTTGTGCCGCTGGAATATGGTAGTGCGCCTCACCCCCCTCGGTCAACATTTGTTTAGGGCCCTTGTTATTTATTCCAGTCTGGTTGCTGCTTAAAATAGGCTGTGTCCCTGCTCAGCTAAGTAGCTCACTCAGTACCTCAGTCTACTGACCAGTGTCTGCATCCCACAGGGCCTCAGTGCCATCATGATGCTCTTGTCATTAATGTCTTGGATCTGAGTGCGCTCCGTTTAATCTTGCCTCATTATTTTTCTATGCAGTAAACTGGGGGGGGGGGTTGCACACACACACACACACACGCAATCTTTTTAATGGGGAGCTGAAGCAATCACCACGGGAGCTTATGATAAATGTTCTCCGCATGCTTTCTTTGAACCTGACTGCTTTAACTTCCCTGCAGATCTGGAGGGCTGTGCTCAGCAAGGACCTTCTAATAAAGTCCCCTCTGATGAGGCCTGATCACGTTTGCACTGGAAGCTTTTTGGTGTTACGTGCCGAATGGCTTCAGGCACGCTTGACTTCTTCAAAGTGAACCCTCCCTGGCCGGGTAAATAAGACTGATTGATGGCTGTGACATTCATCCCTTCTCTGAAAATGGAACTCAACACCTGCCTGTCTCTGGCAGCTTTATGAGCAATTACGTCTGCACCAGCTGATGAAATGTCTATGCACACCAGCAGATCCAGTTACGGCAAACATACTGACACTGTTGATTTTCATTTTCAAAAGGTTTATTGCCACTTTGAATTCTATCAGAATCAGCTTTAGAAATATAAAGAAGTGCTGCAGTTGTAACTAAAATAAATTAACAGTAACATTCAGTCAGTCAGTCATTTTCTGCCGCTTGCTCCCGTTCGGGGTCGCGGGTGACTGGAGCCTATCCCAGTGGCTTCGGGCCTTAGGCGGGGTACACCCTGGACAGTGGCCAACTCGTCGCAGGGCTGACACATAGACAGACAACCATTCACGCACACATTCTTAACAGTAACATATTAAAGAATATTAAACAACAAATATACCAATTACTAACTGTAGAATCGAATATGTGCAATATGACGACATGTTATTTAAATTACAGTATGTGCAACATGTTACATGTGTGCGTGTGGGGGGGGGGGCATAGTGAGTCAGTCTCAGTGGGGGTCCTGGGCCTTGTTGATGAGGCCGATTGTAGATGGACCGCAGCCAGCGGAGTGCAAGGAATCAGCCACAATCTGCCCTGCTGACAATTTACCCAAAACAAAACGTGTCTCATTCACATTCCAATATTTAGTCAATCATTTTCTCTTAAAAACGAACAAATGTAGCAAGAAACAAAGTATGTACTGCAGGGCAACAATCTATTACCCTGTTTCTAGCAAGTTATTTCTTATGTCACCATTTTAATTCTACTTCATTCTCCACCTTATTTTAGGGTTTACTCACATATATACATATAAAGTCACCAAAAAACCCAAAACAAAGCTCCCGCTGTTTTCACAGCAGCAGGGGACGTCGCCTATCGAAACGCTCGAACAAACATACTATGGCACCAACAGGTGCACTTACGAGCTTTTAACGGCATGAGCAGGGGGCTCTCTCTGTGTTTCTCTGCAGAGCATGTGCGACTGTCAGTAGACCGCACTGGAGGGGTAGAGCGAGGGTTTGATGCCGCAGCTTGTGCGCCGGGGGAAACCGATGAATCTTTCCATTATCGCTTTGGACGCTTCTATCCAAAGCGACTAACATATGAGAACATTCACAAACCGAAGGCACAGCTTCGGGGCATTATGGGGTTCAGTATCTCGCTCAAGGATGCTTCGACGCATGGCTGGGGGATCGAACCGCCGACCTTCTGATAGGCAGGCGCCCGCTCCGCCACCAAGCCTCAGCCGCCCGTTTAGCCGCCCAGCCCTAACGTGCAACGTTAAAAATATATAATTTTTTTATGTATCGCCCATTCTCATTTCCCCATTTCAGCATCTGCTTTTAAATCTTCATGGTAGAGTTTCCCACCCCAATGTGATGGAAATCCAACATGGTCACCGCAAAATTCAATGTCAGTTTATTTCTTTCATTTATTTCTTTATATAGCACCAATTCATAACAGAAGTTATCTCATTGCACTTTTCATATAAAGCAGGTCTCGACCGAACTTTTTACATTATTAATGAATTAATATTAATTAGAATGACCCTCTGCTACTTGGCTCAGGCCCCTCATTAACAGCCCCACTGTCCCCATATCCATTAGCCTGTATCAAAAAGGCCTTCCGATTCTTCACTCGGGGACAATATCAGAACAAGACAGGACTCAAGCCGAGACTCGGTGAAAGTTCACAAGCCTTGTCACAGTAGCCGAGTTGATAAGCGAGGCAGCCTCCCAGGACATGCTGGCGGGGGGGTTGCTAAACAGTGAGAGTGTAGTTTGTTGTAGCCTTATCTAAAGTGATGATGGCGCTGCTGAGGGTCTAGTGATGAAGAATGTGAGCAGGAGGTAACCTTATTAAAGGCCCTCATGTCAGATCAGGCAGCAGCTGGAGAAAGGTGGAGCAGCACAAGAGCAGAGTGGATTTCGGTGGGGGGGCTTTGTGAAAATGATGCCATCTCCACAGCTGTCAAACGGTGAGAAGTTGGAATGCCTTACAGGAGCAGAGGAGACAACTCTATTGAAAATAAAGAGCGTCTTGGCTCAAATGATGGGATGGAGCCCTCTCTGTCTTCCCCTCTCTATTTCCCATTTCAGATTCGCACCGCTTTGTCAGAGCGTGAAGAGGTTGGAGAGCAGTGGAGAGCCGAGGCTCGCTGAGAGGGCACCAGACGGATGCATTTCCCACAGATTACGGTTGCTGCTGAAGCCTTCCAGCAAAGCCTGTGGCTCTGCTTCTCTTTATCTTTATTATCCAGTTCGCTTAGAACTGCAGCCCCCCAACGGAACCACATGCAATGGACTAATCACCATCACAAACGCAGCAGTAAAAGCTCATTATATTTTGTACCATGTTGTCTTCAGAGTTCTTGTAAAAGTCTAACCCTAACCCTGTGAATGAATACTTCCCAACTCTGCTGTTTATCTTTGTAAAAGCAGACTTGGGATGTGAAATGTGTTTCCATGTGCATTGTAGAGGGAGTGAAAGTGTGCTCCCAATCATCTTTCACATCGAGAGTCGCCGTAGAACCTCCGGGAAAATGCCTTTTTTTTGGGGGGTTTTCCGTTTATTTTCAAATCCTTTGAAACATCTCCACAGCAGGGAGCGATCGATCAACTGTAGCGCGTTGAAAAGGCGGCAATGACACAAAACATGATCACGTTGCCCCCTTTAAGCCTCTCTGCAGCGGCTGCTGGTCACTTGTACATTTTTGGATTTTGCTGAAGATTTCTACGACCGGTCTGGGCTTACCTTCTGGCCACATTATTGATCTTTTAAGCTCATCTGAGCTGAAATGCAGCCCGAGCTCCTCAGGCAAAGGCTCTCTGAGATGTTTCACAGTCTAAAGTCTTCAGCTTCAAACCAAGACTTTCAAATGGCTAAGAAAACCTTGCCCGGGGATCCCAGGCTTCACTCCAGCTCACATGGGCTTATAAGATCGATGGTGTAGTCAGAAGGCATGTAGGCAGGGTTGGCCCTCAGAAACTTTCTTCACAAACATCCTAGACTTTTTCCATTTTTTATTTATAGGGGTTCATGATTTCATGCTTCTCTACGAGACGTAGGTTGAAATGTGGACTTGGTTAGGGGTGTAACAGTATTGTATTGTATGTGACTTTCTCGCATCGGTGCGCCCTCTGACCCAAACTATTACTGTTCAGGACTACAAGAAACTTTTGAGCGCCAGTTTTACCTGGATGCTTTTGGCAGAGCACCAGTTGCTGTCTATCAGCTGTAGCTCAGGTAGTCAAGCTCGTGTAGTCCTCTGATGGTAAACACAAAGGAGAGGCCAGCGCTGACAGTTCGAGCTTCTGTGTGGGAGCGTTACAGTTTCCTTGTTAGTCACGATGGGCAGCTATGAGCGTGAACTGCCCGCCGACATGATTCAGCCGCAGTCGGGTTTGTCTGTGGAAACATCCCTCGAATGTGTCGGTCAGCGGAACGAGGCAGAAACAGGCTGGAAGGCGAGTCCTTCTCCCCACAGCGTTCAGGCAGCCTCTCACTGCAGGCTAAGACCTAATTAATAACTATGTCAACTATAGGAGTGTTAATCGCTGCAGACGTGCAGCCGCACTCGGTCGGAGAGAATACAGAATTGAAGCATGTGGTCAAGGTGCCTGAGCGCCGCTACAGTGTGCCTTTCAGTGTATAAACCAGTGCAAGCTGCAGCTGGTCTGGCATTATCCTCAGGTCTTACCATGGAGCATTATTTATGTGTTGTGTGTTTTTTCTTATTGACAATCTCAGAATCAGAATCAGAAACAGCTTTGTAGCCAAGCAGGTTCAAACAATGAACATAATAGGAATATAAAGAAGAATACAAAAACAGAAGCAAGCACTGCAGGTGACGAATCGTAACTCTAAAACTGGCAATAACAGTATGACAGTATTTGAGTGCATTTACTGTTACAGTGAGAATCATGGCCAATGAGCCGCTGTTGAATGGTCACATTTTTCGTTTGTCTTCCTGCTGTATCAAAGTGGGAATTTGGTGTGCCGTTACACCCCTACTACAGATCAACTAGATGTTCAATATTGTGCAATATTGCCTTCTCTTTGACTTCTGATATGTATTTCCATTTCTGTAGGGACATAATCAATGTATTAATTAAAATAATAGACAGTCATTTTCACATACAGTACAATCCATTCAACTCTGGCATATTACAGGGGTTTCAAATAGCAAAATGATGTCAGAATTTGTATCGACTTCAACTACTTCTCAGAGCAGTGCTTAGATGTATGGCTGCACACTGCAATATGGATCAGTCCAACTTTCTTTCCTGCACTGGGTCTTTTAGTGTCAGCTGTGTCAGCCTCTTTCCATTAAAATGGATGGTCCTGATGTTTTTTTCCTTTCCAACTCTTCCTTTTGTGATAGACTTTTAAAGATGTCACACTACTCTGCCATGTAGAGTATGTATTGGCATTTGTGTTGGGGCCCGATTCTGCGAGCCCTGCAGTAAGGCCTCTTTGGAATTAATTTAAAGGTCACGGTCCAGCAACCTTGGGCTGCCCTTCGGCCCAGACCGGGCCTCACTTTGATCGGGTGACACTGCTTGGCTGTAATGGTACCAGCTCTCAAGGTCTCCAGCATGACTGCACAGGCTTATCAGGGGGGGCTTTGTCAAGGCCTGTCTGGCTGCAAGACTCAGTGCAAAGGAAATGAAAGAGAGTTTCAATTGAATTAAATTCAATTTATTTTATATAGCGCCAATTCACAGAAGTTCGAGTGGCAAGAAAACGTATGTGAACCTTTTGGAATTTCATGGTTTTCCAAATAAATTTGTCATAAAATGTGATCTGATCTTCTTCTAAGTCAAGGGTACTGACAAACATAATGTCTCTAAAAATAATGACACAAAAGAAATTCTGATCTTTCTTGTCTTTATTGAACACACTCATTCAACATTTAAAATGACAGTGGAAAAAGTGAGTGAACCGTTAGAATTAATAACTGGTTGACCCCCCCTGGGCAGCAGTAACCTCCACCAGGCGCTTGCTGTAGCTGTGGAACAGACCTGCACATCGTTGAGGAGTAATGTTAGCACTTTTTTCCTGGCAGGACTGCTTTAGCTCTGTCATATTCGTTGGACGTCTCATGTGTACGGCCCGCTTCAAGTCCAAAAGGGTCACATACTTTTTCTTGCCACTGTATTGCATTGCACTTTTCCTATAGAGCAGGTCTAGGCCCAACAAATCCCACCATGAGCAAGCACTTGGCCACGGTGGCAAGGAAAACCTTCCTTTAAGTGGCCTAAACCTCGAGCAGAAGCAGACTCCATAGAGAGAGCATACAGTAGCACAATGCAAATTCCACATAGAATTTTATAAAACAACAAGACTAATAATAATAATAAGTCTAATAATAAAAATAATAATAACAAGACTAATAATGATAATAATAACAAGGCTAATAATGATAAAACAACAACGCTAATAATAATAATAATAACAGCAACAAGACTAATAATTCTAATAACAACAAGGCTAATAATAATAATAATAACAACAAGGCTAATAATAACAACAACAAGGCTAATAATAATAATAACAACAACAAGACTAATAATAATGATAACAACAAGGCTAACAATGATAATAACAACAACAAGACCAATAATAATAATAACAAGAACAAGACTAATAATAATGATAACAACAAGGCTAATAATGATAATAACAACAAGGCTAATAATAATGATAATAATAACAAGACTAATAATGATGATAACAACACGGCTAATAATAAAGATAATAATAACTGCAGCAGCGGCGGAACATGGGGGCAGAAGGAGACCAGTGACAGGAAGAAGGGAAAGGCGTTGGTGGTGGCTACTCATGGAACGACGATGGACAGAAGACATGGTGTGGCGTGGTGGCAGGGCAGTCGTCCACCAAACGGAAGGTTCCCCCAGCCACGTGAGCTAGATACTGAACCCCAAATTGCTCCCGAAGCTGCGCCTTCGGTGTGTGAGTGTGGAAGTCGCTTTGGACAAAAACGTCTGCTAAATGACTAAATGTAAATGTTTCCATGATCAGTGTGAACATTATGTTTGTCAGCAGCAGAAAAGTCCTTCTCACCCAGTAAAGACATGGAAATGATAGTAACACAGTAAAGCTCCTAGTTCAATGTTCGGAAAGTGTGTTAGTCACTGTTACAAGAAATGGTTCAATGGGAGCATCCCAAACCTCTCTATGGTTGTTTTTTATACATATTTGTTAAACCTTTATTTACACAGGGTGGTATGGCTGAGCATACATGTTCTTTTTATTATTATTCTCATTGATTAGAGTCCATTCAAGACGAAGTCAGATGATGGGTGTGTTTTGAGACATTCGAGACAGTCCTCATCAAAAGCGCTTTTCTGTCCAGTGACCTGTGGTGGTAGTAATAATGCCTGTCAGTGGTGTTACATTTTATCACCTCAAGGCATCTGAGGGAAGTCAACGTTGCTTTCTTTTGACCATGAAGACAATGTTTACCTAACCTTAACCATCACCACAGGCATTCCCTGACCTTTAGTTGCCTAAACGTAATGTTTGAGGGAGCCAAACCAACGCTGATGCTACATTCAAAGTCATTTTGGGCTTACAATGTTGGCTTACATGGCTGCTGTTTTAACATATCATATCCATCTTCCGTGAACAGAGAAGAGGTGATTGTTCCTCCGGGAGCGCGGAGCCGCAGAGTTGCAGCTCTTGGCAATTGATGTTGTTTGGGGCTCTTGGCAAGGACGTGCATTACCCCTTGAAGTTTCCCATGTTTTGCCCTTGTATGAAGCGCTGCTGGATTACCAAGGAACTCTTGGCCTTCATGTTGAGTGTCTAGAGGCACGGGCAGTGGGTGAGGCCGATGCCAACCTCCAGTCAAGGCTACTTCCTGAAGGCAAGGCCAGAGAGTTAAAAAGGAAACACGTTGATGAGCAGATCCACGGCTGCCTTGAGTACTCTGAGCTGACAGAAGGGCAGTCTGAGAAACTGTAGCTGGGGAAAAGGAGACAAGCAACCTGAACACCTGGTAATAAATACATTCGATATCCTTCTCAGGGTTGTTGAGTGCAGAGAGAGAGATACTTTTGGGGGAAAGCAACAATAAAATTGCTGCACCGCCAAGGTGCCACTTTGAGTTTGTCAAGTGGAATGGCGAGTAGGAGGGGAGGGAGCCTGGCATCTCTGGGGGTGCAGGAACTCTGTCAGTCTGATCAACTCACATGCAAGGCAGCTAAACTTGGGAGATGGAACCAAGGAATCGATGTGTCTTTGAAAATCTCTGTCACTAGGCGTGAGTGGCATATTTTAACACAATTTTGAGAGGTGAACTGACTGCACATCTGCCTCCGATTGCTCACTGAGAGGCCAACACAATTGGTCTCGTTTCAGTCCTTCATTTTGCCTCTCTTTTCCTTCCCTTCTCCTTTCTCCCTCCCGCTGCCTCGCTGTGCCTCCCCCCCTTGCACCCTGTGGGAGTACGGCACTTGTCAAGCCATGTAAAGCTCAAAAGTCTTGACATGACAGGGCTGCAGCGACTCATGGGGTCTTTGAAATCATTAACAGACAATGGCTTGGAGAGCATGAAGCCGCTCGTACCTCCCCAGTGCTCCTGTCAGTTCACAATTTGGGACATCTCTATAGAGATTATCTTTCTATCTATATATATAATCGATATATATCAATATATATCTAAATGAGAAACAATGAAGAGGAAGTAGATGGGGTGGTTACTTCACCATAGTGGAGAATGTGATCAGTCCCATTTTGTACAAGAAAAACAATCTGAAATCAGGGGCCTACACATTTTCAGTTTATCCATAGATAGGGTGACCCCTGTGTATTGTTTGGGCCCCGCAAATACTTCAATACTTGCTTGTGCCAGGATGGAGTTCCACCACCGCCCTCCCTCTCTATCCTCTGTGGGACGTGTCTCTAGTGTCTCTGTCCTCACACTGCAGTGTGTTTCAGTGTGTACCAGTGTGTACCAGTGTGTGTGTGTGTGTGTGTGTGTGTGTGTGCGCGCATCCACACACGTAGGGATCCCTCTCGCACGGTCCACGTCGCTCACTCGCTTTCTTTGTCTTAGCACCAAATGCCACCGCAGCAGAACAAAGGTCACTGTAAGGATTAAAAGTCGTGTAGCTGAATGGAGTGAACTAGCAGACCTGCAGCTAAGAAATAGAAAAGGAAACTATCCATGTTGAAACTTGAATGCTGCTCCTGTTCACTGACTGTAAGCATTTCCTTGCATTGTTCATACTTGGTAGTGAAATGGATCAAACCACATTACTGCCCTGCATGTTCTGTGCCCTATCAGTAAGATCCCAGAGAGAATGTAGCCCGTCATACGTTCAGGGGGCTCGCACCTCTGAGTGAAAATACCTCTGTCCTCCCCTGCATAGAGCACTTTTATTGAGGATGAGGAAAAGTTAAAGCATCTATCACAAATTAGTGGCTCGGCTGTATTGGACACATTTGCATGTCAGGGCCCATCTAAAGACAACTTGCCATGTTTTATTTGAACATGTACTGTGTTTCCCCAGGGGCTGGTTGCTGAGGATGCATGTTTTTATTGTTGTTGGTTTCTTTTTTTTTTTTATAATTAAGCCCTGAATTCACCAGTAAAGCCCCACTTTAGATTTAGGAGACCCAGCTATGCCAGATTTTAACTGTAGTATATGTTGTGGTTGGGCCTCAGCACGTGTGGAGAACAAAGACCTGGAAAAGGTCAAGCCTAAGAGACTCAGAGGCTTGAATGGAAAACAAAGGCCAAACAGTAAAATGGCGCCGAACCCCCCCAGGTTAAGTCCCAACTGGATTTCTGCTGCATGAGCTGCCAAACAGAGAGTAGGACGTCCAGTCCGAGCTTCAGGGTTGTGTTTTGCGTTATTGTCCTGTTCCTGCTGTGTGCTTTTGTACTTAGCACGTTCCACACACATTTAAGTACATACACACACCTACACACACATCTCAAACCAACGTGGTCTCATAGCCAGTTATGTCCGACGCCTTCTTGAGGGCAAGTAGAGTGTTTCCAACATTTTGGCTCTTTTTGTTACGTTTGGGGCCTGCAGCGAGTTGCCCCCTGTCCAGGGTGTACCCCGCCTAAGGCCCAAAGTCACCGGGATGGGCTCCAGTCACCCGCGACCCCCAACGGGAACAAGCGGGAGATAATGACTGACTGACTGTTACGTTTGATAACTGGCCCCTGATCCCAGGGAGGTGCCCTGTGATATTCTGCTAATAACCAACCTGCCATTCCTGAATCCCTACATTGTTCGTGCAGAAGTGCTAGACAGCGCTCTCCACCACCATCATCAAAACCCCAAACGCGAGAGCATGTTTCGGAAGAACGCTGTTCCTCCCTGCAGTAGAGCTCAGAACCTCACCAAGACCCCTCCTTTCTCCTTTAATGTGTCATCCACGAGTGGTTGGTGAGGAAGGGGTACCGGGGTTAACTCCCGCCACATCGCAGACCTCCTTGTCACGATGGACACACTGTCAAACAGAGCAAATGATGATAGTGTGCTGGCAGCGATGCCAGCAGTGAGAGGAAGGGTCCCTGCAGACAGGCAGGGGGAGGAGGGTGCCCCCCCCCATGCCTGATGATAGAGAGATACAAGTGTAAGCGGCTGTCAAGCAAAACTGCAGCGCGGTCAGGTCTTTGTTGGAGAACAGGCCAGTGGTGCAGTGGGATCAAAGAATTCCTGATGTCAATTATTAGAGCCCTAGATCACATTTGATCTCATGAAGTCTCACCTCAGGCTCAAATGACACAAAGACGGGATTGGCTCTGAGTTTAAAGAGGGTTCTTACTCGAGCTCCTGGGAAGAGCCCCCACAGCATATTTAGCTTTTCTGCCCAGCTTTCCACCAAGTAAATTCAGGTTATTTTATTTTAAATACAACATTCCAAGTAGTAAAACAGTGAAGTAACTGTCCACAACAGGGCATTTCTTTCAACACATGGACAACTTATCTTTCAGGGACAATGAATACTCTTAAGCCACCATCACCATTGTTGCAATGGTGTTGAAACGTGTACAGATTTCGCTTTGTAGTGTAGACGGTCACGTTTATGGAAAAAGACTGACTGGATCATCTGAGGATACATTTCACGATGAGTCCTAAATATGTAAACATCAGTCAGTCATTCATTTTCTACCGCTTGTTCCCGTTGGGGGTGCAGGTGACTGGAGCCTATCCCAGTGACAGTGGTACACCCTGGACAGTGGCCAACTCGTCGCAGATATGTAAATGTATGATTGACTTATCCGTTAAGTGACTGTCATTAAGTAGCCTATAACCCTGACCATGCGGAAATCTTTTTCCTCTTTAAGGGTTCTGCATAGATCTATCACTCCTCCCCTTCCACATGTAAAGCACTTAGAAAGCGTACGGTCTAAACTCTAGTTCTATATGATTAGTGCAATGAGATAGCTGTTATGAACTGGTGCTATCTAAATCCCATTAAATAGAAGAAATTAATTGAATTGCAGCAGCAGTGCTCATCACACACACTAAAGAATTAAAATCTAATAAAAAAAGGCAGGTGAGCTTGAGGGGAAAGATTTAACAAGGACATCTCATTTTGGCAGCTAATCTCATTGCTCACATTTGAGTTAACGTTTTGTTTCCCGCCACCATGTTCACGCTGACTTAATTTAGACTCACTGTCTCAGGTACAATAGTCAGGGAAGGCTTTAGGCAACGATTCGTATTTGGGGGGTTTTCAATTCTGTATCCACATTTAAAAATGTGCGACATTTTGAGGGGTGGTCTAATGAACTACACTGCCCCTTTTCTTTAATTTGTTACTCGGGTTCAGAAATGAGCTGCCAGTGTCTTTTTTTAAAATGATTCTATAGCCACATATACTAAAGATGCAATTTTGTGCACAGCAAGTATTTCTAATTATATTTTGGTGCACAGTGGAAAAGGGAACAAGCAGTCATGGCACATAAATCTCACAAGTCTCCTTTGGCAGTCAACGGAAATGGAGTCAAATACATGTGCTCTGCTGGTTTCCTGGGAGTAGCTCAGCTTAATGAAGTAGTTAATTATGCTGCAATGTATTGGGATTGGCCAGCCACTATCCAATAACTCCTACCGGAAAGGAAGTAGGGCAGATTTCTCGGTGCCCCGTTCAACGTGCTCAAGATGGGATCCTGGACTGTGACCACACAATTAGTGTCGCTTGTTTGGAGGAGGTATTTCCCTTTATTTGATGGTGTACAGCGACAGGAGACATGGGAGCCAGAGAGAGAAGAGGGTGACACAGATTTTGAACATTACAACTGCATGATATGGGCCTCAACCCTGTGCTAAGCTAAGCTGCAAGTCCTTTCTACTCAGCATTGTGTCAACATGAGCTGTATTACAGAAAACAGGGTAAACCCAACACAAAAGGGTGTTGTTAAATGCAATACTGCGTGTGTTGTCCTTATTTTCCTTTTCTGTTTCTTTGGGTAATGTGGAAGATCTCACTGTCACATTGTTTTCGGTGTGCAATAGTGCACAATTCTCTTTGTCAGCACAATGATCCACACAATAACCAAGTGCACTTATATGGATAGAAATGCGGTCTTGTTTTTTGCATGCTGTATTTTTTTATTTCTGAAATTATTTTTATTTCACGTCATGTTGGCGATTGTAACCACACCTCTACCTGTATCTGTCTATAAAGGAAGGAATCTCTGTCTGTCCTTCGCACATCTCGGGAACCATTCATCCGATCGACTTCCCACTTGGCGGGTGTATTGCTGAGGACCCAAGTGAGGGCAGTGTCGAATTTGGTGCTCTTTGGCCAGATGGTGGCGCATTAAAAGTTTTCTTTACGTTTTGGCCTGTAACTCTTGAAGTCTCAGAAACAAATGGCACCTATTGTGATGTTTTCCTCCGCGACCAATTGAAGGCCGGAGTAAATGCTGGACCAGGGGCGTGGCTGCAAAGAACTTTCTGGTCGGCACAGCTGGGCGCGATCATTCCATCATGCGCCAGGGTAGTTAGAGCTCCTCTTCACATCCTGGCGCTGCCAGATCGTCCGTTTGCCGTGCGGTAACCTTGACAGTGCCTCGTTATAAATAAATTAGAATTTTGAACTTTGTGATTGAGATCACTCACCTCGCTCTCGTGTCCAGGTCCGTCCCGACACTCAGCCACGCTCCGCCTGTTTCCTCCGCGGGATCTCCGTCTGCCGTTCTCCGCACCTCGCCCCGATTACCTCGCCCTCGCTCCGACCTTGCTTCCCCCCGCGGACCTCCCCCGTACCCGGCTCCAGTCATTCGGCCCCTCAGCCTTGATTTCCCTGCTCTTCCCAATAAAGCACAAGTTTTTCCTGTTTTCATTCCGCATCTGAGTCCTTTTTCCAGTAGTTCATAACATCTATCCCTATAAGCCATGCCCATTTGCGTCTAGATCGATTTTCCGCCATTTAGAATTTTGTCCAAATCTGTTTTTTTGCTGCAAAAATTATCACATTTGGTACAAAACATCTCTAGATGGATTTTTGAAATTCCATACACTTTTGCTATAGCTGGCCCTCAAAGTTTGCTCCAATGCCATGGCCAGGACTTATATTACTAAATTATTATTATTATTATTAAAAAATGTCATATCTCCTGAACACTTAGCACTATTCCAACCACATTTGGTGCCCATGTGTAGATATGAGGTCTAACTGACCATAACAAATGTGGTATCATTTGGCCAATAGGTGGCGCTGTAGCAGCGTCATCTAACTATAAAGGAAGGAATCTCTGTCGGTCTGTCCGTATGCATGTATGATTTGTGAAACACCCTTCCCATATCTCGAGAACCATTCATCTGATCGACGTCACACTTGGCGGGCATACAGCCCCCCCTGACAACACTGCAAGCTCAGCCTTTTATTCTAATATTGCCCAGTGGGCACCCAGGGTGTTGCAGGGAAAATTCCCCAGCAAACCGGCACGCCCCCCGAAGCTAAGCTGCTAACTGCACAGTTCTTACATAGGCCAAGTGTTGCACTGAAATGAACGAAACAGTTTGAACCATTAACAGACTGAAACTTGAATCCAAGACTAAAACTGTAGGGGTGGGCATTATGAATCCCTTCGCCCATTCGAATTTTTGTTTAGTTTCCTCTAGTTTCAGTGGTTTGCAGACGGTGAATGGGTGTGGCGGTGACCTTTGAATAGGAGACACTATTTAACTATTCAAGATATCAAGATAATGTAAGTGGAAACCAAGTGTTCAAAGTGGGCAAATATAAACGACAATAACACAATATAATATAAGCAAATTTGAGTTCCCACTGATAGTGTGGCCATGATTAAGAACATATTCAAGCCAACAAAATGCAGTGGAAACACTTGGGCCAATTTATTCCCTATTGGCATATAATGTAACATATTCGTGCACATACCCTGCGAGTTTAGTGCTCAGTAACAGAAACCAAATGTCAGGAATGAAACAGGGAGAAATACCACAACACTTAATTAAATAGTAGTGTACTGTAAGGTCAATAACTATAGGTCAATATACAGGTTCAAGCCCACTCATTTTTCTTCCTTTTCAGGCTTTAGTCGGAGGCTTTATGTCACAGCATTTACCCCAACAATGACGATTTTTCATATGTCCCTTTAATTTGTTCTGTATCTTTTTTTTTAATCAAAATCAGCATGAATTACAGAAACCAGGAGTCCAAGACTGTTTGACAGTTTCACGCCAATGTTTGGGTGAGTGTCGACCCCATTAAATTATGTCTGTTGTTGCTTTCGTCACACAGTGACCTCCTTCTTCATTCCCCTTTTAAAGACTTGTAGGATTAGATGAGGCATCAAGGGAGAAAAGGCCAGTTTGCAATGCAGATCAGTGACAGTACAAAGGGGGATAATTGTGCCAAAATCATAGCCATCAGGTCTCACTCACCACTCAGAACCCTGTACACATCTTGCTTAAATCCTCTCTATCTACCACACTCAGTCTGCAGTGCCCTTAATCCCTATTGCACCCACCAACACTGCACTGCACTCGCTCTGCCTGGCTCCCCCCCCCTCCTTCGCTTCTTACCACTCAGCACACTGACCCCCGTGAATCCACAGGAAAAACCCCACGCACTGAGCATTAAGATGATTATTTTCTATTTTACATACTCTGCAATCATTCTTTCATGGGAACAAGACAAGAAAATAATGTGGAATCCTGGGGGAAGAAGGAGAACCGAGAGTGGGAAAAATGTGATAAGTAGGCCAGTAAGCTTGGATTGAAAATGATAGATTATGAAGAACTCTCTTGCAATTGCGTCATGTTGAGGTTTCAGATATTACAGAACGTTATCACTTTAAATTCAGCTGCTTATGAAATCTTTTCTTTTGACAAGGAATCCAGGTCGGGGTAAAGCCCAGAACAAAGTGAATGCTTGTTTGTATTATTGGGTGTCTTTTGAAGCCCCCTTTTATAATATGCAGGAGCATCTGTGCAACAGCATGTCTTCTAAATGGGTGAATCTGCCTACCACTTGGGCCACACTGCCTACCTCTACCTGTGCTGAAGTGCTGCTGCTGTCCACACCGACACTGAGTTTGCCTTTAATAAACACCATACAACAAAAGCCTTGTTAACTAATCAAGGGATTCTATCCACTGAAACACTAGAGGGCTTTTCATCTGAAAGAGATACAGGAGGTGTTGAGTTCCAAATAAATCCTTATTTTGTTAATGTCTGTGACATATTCTACAGATCTAGACTTTGAAACTGTGGTGAAAGGTGTAATGTTGCTGGTCTGATGTCCACACTGGGACTCGGACTCTCTCGCTGGCTGCGTGGCCTCTCCAGCCTGTTAACATGGGCACCGGAATGAAAAGCAAAAGGTACAGCGACAGGCTCCCGCTGCTCAGGTGGGCACTGTGGCCCGGCCATAGAGTGGAGTGCAGCTCCAGAGGGATGATTGAGGACTCTGCCACTGTTTGTCCTGGATAGACGGAGATGGAATTTCCATCCAGGACGTTTTGGCTACTTCAGCAGATTTGGTGCCCATTCGATGCTGTTGGACTTGTGTGGCAGCAACAGAAGTTGGCAGATCCAGGCGCCAAGTGGCACTGAGCTCCAGAGACAAAGGCAAACATGACATCTTTCCAAGAGACAGTAGTTGAAAGAATACTTCCAGTTATGTTCAACACAGCCTCATATTACTGCTTGCTATCAGTCAGCTTCCTCACTGTACAGCTTCTTACCTCTACTCACCAATCAAATCCAAGGGCCACAGTGGAAAGTCATTCAACCATTTAATGGTTAACTGACTTCATTTTAAATGTAATCAATCTGTATAGTTGTTTCCTTCATTTGTAACATTAATTGATTCCTTAATCCTCACTTTTTAATAACATTATATTGTGTCGTTTCCAAGAAATCAAACCAGTTTTTGTCATTGTCACAAGACTAGAACATGATACCTGTGTTTGATTCAGTCCAGGTACGTTTGAGAAGTCACACAATAAACGGAACCTAGGGCACTTTGGAATACAAGTAGCCAGGCCCTCTTCCCATAAAGTTTTTCTCACAGAGCAGTCCCACAAAGCATGAAGGAGAGTAGCTTCTGTCCTCTTACAGCTGCTGTCATTCGCTTTCACTCTATAAAACATAGCACATATAAAGGTCAGTCCAACCTACATGACTACTACCCTGTGTAGTCATTTAGCAATTTCAAAGGCCATATGTAAGTTCTGTTGGAGGTGTGTATAGACACAGCAAATAAACCAGGATTGTGAGGATAATAAACGTGCTAAATGTCATGCTTTCTAGCATTCAGTGTAGGTGCATCCTACGCACCTACGTTTTTTTGATATCACATCTTTAAGTCAGTTTTCTAGGGCTATTGAACACTATTCACCCCAGAAATAGGTTGTACATTTCAACTTTCTAGCATCTCATAAATCTTAGCTGAGTTGAGATTTATATTTTGAAGTCAAATGGTTCAAGTCTTCCAAGTTTTGCTTAATACTGCTCAGTAAAACAAAAATCTTAATGTAATCCTTGATGATATTTCTAGCATTTAGGTACAAACGTCAGTGTTTCTCTCGATGGAGCTGAATTTGGCTCCAGACCGCCCTGAAATTGCATTTCAACGTTGGGAATGGCTTGATCTCTTCTTCTTGTCACTACTTGTTGCGGTGAGTTTGGACACCAGCCTTTCACTCCGACTGCACCAAACATTGTGTATTACATCACCTTTGCCACATGATTTCATGTAAGTGCCTGCTGATCACAATTAAGGAGCTTTATTTGGAGGTATTTTGTGGTGTTTATTTCTATTCTCCTTCAAGTGGCACACTGAATTTCCTTGCCGAGGCTCGCTGTTCGACTGCACTGCTTTCCTGAGCAGCAGTTGTGATAGCTTTGTGTGAGGAAGCGACAGAGTAGGAGACGGTCTTATTCCTCCTCATTAGGGGAGGGAACCCATTCAGTTCGGCCTGCTCACACAGCGGGAATGCCTTCTTTCTTGGGATCTATCTCTTCTAATCAAGAAAGGGAATTAAAGGGCGGGCCGGTTGGTAACACCGTTCTGGCTAGGCGCTCATTACTCCGGTGTTTTTGCTCCTTCACTTCCCAGAGATGGCTCGTCAATCAAACAGTATGGCCATTTATTCCCCAAAAACAAGACACAAACGCATTGATCCCTGTGCAAACAGTGCTCAGAGCAGAGGCTGTCAGTTGTGTTAGTCTTGAGTTGTACTGTATCGGAGAAAGAGAAGCCATGCAGACATTTATTTATATCCTTCAGTAATATTAATGCCTGTTCTATCTGATTAGGGTGTAGATTGGTCTTTGAAAAGTCCTATCTCATTTGCTAATGCACTAATACTGCAGAGTGCCTGTGCATGTTTGTGTTTAAGGAAACAAGTGTGTGTGTGGGTGTGTGTGTGGAGTGACAGCAGTGGGTATGGGGGGTATAAAGCCAGAGTTGCTGAGGAAGTGGCATTCGCTGTGATGAAGGAGATGAAAGCCAAAGGCACGTTAATTATGCATCTGTCTCCAATGGCTAACACTCAGAGGAGACATGTCCTGATTCATTTGGCAGATTATTCTTCACTTCTGCTCGGGGATTTCAAGGAGATGATTTATTGATCTTGCTCCAACTGTGTCCTGTTGTTATTGCTGGATTCTCATTTGCCTCTGATTATGGACGGCCTCGGCTTCATAAGTGAGTGCAGCTGGAGAGAGAAGTGGCGCACCGTAGGGCACCAAGCAATGTCTGCTTCTTTCTCATTGTGTTTCCTCGTCTTCATGTAATCTGCTGATATTACATGCAGATGGCAAAGATAAACCCTTAAACCCCCCTTTTGTCTTTGTTTGCTCGTTTCTGTTGCCACTTGAGTTGTCTCCAGATCATTCAATAAAGTGTCACGAAACAAAAGAATCTAAACTTATGACTTCGACAAAGTTAGTCTGGTTGAAAGCACATCAAACATCCCACTGACAGACAATTTGGTGAATCCAAAAGCCATAAGCCACAGCTCACTGGTGTCCTTGTGTGTTGCAGGAAAGGGCTGCCTTGTTCTTTTCTTGATCCTCCCAAACAGCTCAAGAAAAAGCTCACTGGTGCTTTTAGTTCTGCTGAATTACGTAGCGCTGATATTTTCCCTTCGTGGTTATCAGAAAAGATTAAGGTGAAGCAAAGTAAAAACCACGAAACGGATCCAGTTTAGTTTTAGGAAGCAGTGTGTCCAGTGCATAATCATTAAAAGAACTTTCTTTAATTCTTGTTTATTGGTATGCCAAAGCCTTTTGTAAAAACCCAGAGGAATTTCTTTCTGCCTTTATTAAGTAGAAAACATTTACATTCTCCTCCTCAGTCCCTTGTTTTTTTCCATTTGTGTCTCTTTTGACTTTTTGTGAATGGCGTGAGATGAAAAGGTATTGTACCTAAGGGTCATGATGTGTCATTTGAGTGGGGTTAGATTCAACAGGAACTGGGATAAACATATTCCTGGAAACTATTGGCCAATTTATTTAGACATTTCAAAATATCAGTTCAGGCTGCCAAACTGACAAAAAGGCCCTCGATACCCAACAAAATGCACTGACCTTGAGCTTGTTTTATTTAATAAAAGCCAGGACTTCTCCTCCATTTTGGTTTAATAATATGGCCGTGCAGTTTTACAGAATTAGTGTAGTATTGTGTGTGTATCACAGCCTGATATATCTCCTAGTCATGCTTTTGGGTTTGTGTTCAGTCATTTCCTGTTTTATTTTGAAATCGTCTCCGTCCCCCATGTGCCTTTTGGTTCCATTTCAAGGGAACTTCAACACTGCGTCAGCTGACGCTATGGGGAACGCCTTCAGCGTGATTGCTGTGAATCTCTGTATCAACTTAGACCAATTTTGATTGGGTTTAACGTCAACATGTGACGAGCTTTTTGGGGAAGGCGGCCAGCTCTGCTCCCCACACGGTAAGGGACCGGCGGCTGATGAGGCATCCCGGCGACGAAGGTGAGACAGCTTCGGCTCTTTCTTTACCTTTCTTTACCACTTTCGGGATCCGGAATCCCACACCGAGTCAGCGGCTTCTTCCGTCCTGGAACGATAGCCCGTTCACCGAGACTTAAGTTCCGAGGAACTGGATGTGCTCGGAGCAGAGAGCGGTGACATGGGTGGCTCGTCAGCCCAGTCGCCGCAGTATGAAGAGCTGCTGGAGGTGGTTTCCCGTGCTGTGGCTAGGCTCAATGTCACTTGGCCAGCGGAAGAGCAGGGCGCTCGTCGCCGGAACAAGCGCGACATGCATTTCCTTGTAGCCCCACCTCCTCGCCGGCGTCGGAATTTACCATGCTGTCCGGACCTCCACACTGAGGTGTCGAAGTCCTGGTCCAGGCTGTATTCTGCACCGCTTTCTAGCCCGACTGGTCGCCAGTGTGCTTCAATCAGCGGCTGTAAGGAGAACGGTTATGGCTGTATGCCAGGTATTGAGGAGACGCTGGCGGCGCATTTATCGCCGGAGGCCGCGTCCTCCCTGAAAACCCCAACGTTGCCTACTAAGCCCTGCCGTACTACCTCTGATTTAGTAGGCAAGGCTTACATGGCGGCGGGTCAGGCCGGAGCATGCCTGCACACCTTGCCCCCCCCCCCGTCGTGAAACTGATTGGAAAAGTCAGCACTCTGGCCTTGAGAACAGGATATTGGACTTCCTCACAAACAGGCCCCTGTCAGTTCTGATTGGCGGCGACACCTTCTCGACTCTTGCTAGTGCTGAGCACTTCTAAAAAATCTGTAGGACCTTCTGGTCCTCTGGTATACACAGACAGTGAGAGAGGTTCGGCAGACTTAAAATCAGATTCTAGGGCTGCAATATATCTTGTCTCCTGCATCAATATAACTTCTTCTTCCACAGCGTTCCACCATGCCGCAGAGAAGCACTTTGACACGCTGTGCTGGTCATGGTTTGAGGGCCTATGTTCTGCTATTTCGTCAGTTCTTCCCTCATGTGAAGTGTGGTTTTACTTCCTCTCTGTTTGCTTTTCCTGCCATTGTTGATTATCTCATCAGTTTCACCTGTGCCTTGTTGTCTGAGTGTTTCCTTTGTTCAGTGTCAGACGGTTACCATGAGGCCCGGTCCTGTGTTCCTCATGCCTACATGTGGGGTCTTCTGAAGAACTACAACAGTGCTATCTGAGTTCTGGTTCAGTATTATTAGCATAATCATTTCATTGGCTGTCAGCGACGGCTCCAATCAGAACGGGGCGGCTGTAATCTCGTCGTGTCGCGGTAAACTTCTGATCAACAGGCTGCAGACTTTTCTCGACTGTTTGCGGTCACAGTTCTGATTTATGACCAACCTGAGCTGCATTTTCGCTTTCTGCCTGAGCTGCTATTTGGCAGACTTTCAGTGCCCATCAAGCAACTGTCTCAGAAACTTTGGGAAGAAGTTTTGCAGTACCAGGCCAGAAGCAGAGTTGTGTGTCTCAGTGAGTGACTGGTACCTGCTACTTCATCGTGGAATTGTCAAGTGTTAGTAGCAGTGGCCTGACCATACATTTACCTTCGAGCTGAATTTGTGCTGCCCTGTGACAAACGTGCTGCCAACAACCCAACTGAGTCTGGATGGCTTCCGCACTCCATTACGTTGTTAGCCAGGAACATAATCCTTCTGCCTCAAACTTTGTTATCACAAACAGTAAAATCCTTGCAAGGAGCAAACAACTAACTAACTAAAAGAAACACGGCTTCTTTCTGGGTGCATAGTGCTCATAACTCTCTCTTTTCTTTACCTTCAAATGATCATCTTCTTTCACCCAAAAGCGTAAATGCAGTATGAAATGCAAGCTGCGGCAAAATTCCTTTTTCAAACTCAGCCATACTTGGCACTTTTCAACATGTGAAAGCGCACCACTGTCGTATGGAAAATAAACATTGAAAGAGAAAAGAGGCTCTGAAGGCAAGGCTTCAGCAGATGCGACAAAAACACAGAAAACCTTCCAAAAGGTATTTATTGTTGCAAACACTTGTTCAAATCAAACGATGTGTGGGCTTCGTATTGCACCATCTTTCAGGTGCGTCTCAGTGCGTCATTTACTCTCGTTCTCCAATCGCTTCACAGCTAAACGAGCCTTTGGAGTAAAGCTTGCTTTTGTGAAATATCCCACAGCGAATAGGAACATGTCCTGGCCCGTTGCCATCAGAGCCTCCTGCAACAATGAATAACCCAGCAGACAAACCATGTGGGAGGAGAGCAGACAGCCTTGCAGGAAAAACCTTTGTCTTGGACTTGGATGAGCTCATCTGCTTGAAAGACACCCACACTGTTGAGAAAAAGTCCAGTCGACATTTGAAAATCCCAAATTCTAACACCAGACACGTCATAACTCTGAAAAACTTCAGAGAAACACCGGAGAGCCTTGTCATTTTATATTTTCTGCGCGCCGTTATCCCTTAGTCTTATCCATTGTAAATCTTTGCTTCCAAACAGAGCCGAGCCAGTCCTCTGATCCACATTTAAAATGCGTTTAAAGAGAAGAGGAGCAGCGCTGAGCTAACCGGACCTCAAAGCCTCATGAAGACTCTACAAAGTCAGCTGCTCTACTGCTGCCGTCTGATACTTTTCCAGTTCATAGCCATGTTTTCAGCATTCACCAAGCTGCAGTCTTGTTTCTATCGCTCGACTCATACTCTCTTTAAACGCATTTTAAATGTGGCTCAAGAGGACTGGCTCGGCTCGCTCTAAAATCCACCTCAAATCAACCGATTTGCTGTTTTAAAATGGGGATTTCACCAAACCAAGTAATAACGTCTGGAAATATTTGAAGAAATGTCTTCTTCCCAGTGCAATATTAAGGTTAAGGGAATTTCGAACTGATTTGCATAAAAAACACTAGTGATACAGTTTCCCTTTCTTTCAAATGTAACACTTTGATTTCTCCAACCACACCTTATGGGGGTTTTATTTGCTGGCAGTAGCGGAGAGTTGACAGCGGCGCCCGTACACATAAAACACACTTCCTATTTAGAATGGCTTCATCCTAAAGTTCAAATAGTTTCTCTGGCTGCAGTAAAAAGCCGAGCTAAGATGGATATGTTGTTTTTCCTTTCCCGCTCAGTCTCTCGGGCCACTGTAGTCTGCTCTTGTTCTCTTCTGCTGCCAAACACAAATCAGCGCGCCGCCGTGACTCAGGCTGCTCGTCTGAAGCAGCTTCATGCTCGTCCCGTTCTCGCGTTACTCTCTGCAGCAGCTACTAAACACACAAGCAGTCCAACTCCACGTATGGACGGCAATTAATAATGATAATGGATGTATGGCGCAGACCCACCTGCACACATTAAATCTAAGTGTTAAGGCACAGGCTCCTAAATGGGAAATATTGAACGAGCCGCAGGCACTAAATGGAAAAGGACTTGCCGGGCTGAAGTATTTTATGAGATTTAGACAACTGTGGCTTTGTTACAGTTATAATTCATGAAACCAGCCTTAGTAGCCAGTAAATATTACGGATATGTTAATTCAATCTATGGTGGAAAAAGTAGCATTTTCAATGTTGGATCCTGCCGTGCACGTTTCCATTGGAGGGAACTTCTCTTCTCCCCCTACATGGTTCCATAAGAACATGAAAGGCTAGATCTCTGAGCGAAGAAGGATGCTGGGCCGGCCGACACTTAGGACAGGCGCCACTCTCAACGCTAAACTGCTGCTGATGTACACTTAGCACCAGTTTTCAGAAGGCGGTAGCAGCTGCACCATTCAGATGGTGGAACCTGGATGGATGGAGATGGCTGAGCACGTGGCGGCCATCCGGATCGCTCTCTCAGAGAACCCAAGCGGGAAAACATAGCAGATGGGACGCCAGTAGGCAGAGAACAGAGAGAGAAGGATTGAGTTTGGAAGAAGATTCCTAAGGGCTCAGTACCATGTCACTATAACCAGCGATGGAACAGACCAACGTAGTTTAAAAGTATACTCAACTTAGAGTACTGTTACTTTAAAGACACTTTACTAAAGTAAAAGTACTTGTAAAAGTAAATGTGCTTGGATTAAAGGAAACGTAGGTGAGTTACATTTTCAAAAGAACAAATGTTACATGATGATGATGATTCCACTGTTAAATTAAAGAACTCCTCATCAGATCAAATGACAACGTAGTGGAACAACACCACGTCACCGAGACATTTGCAGCCTGTGCATACAACTGAGTATCAGCCATAAATATTCTGCCGCCTTCCTCAGTGTAGCCTCACTGGAATTACGCAACCCTATGTTGCTAGGCAACGCGGTGCTTGTCAACGTTCTCATCTGGAGAGTTTTCTCACCTGTCTGAACACCATTCTGCGGGTCTTTCGCCTTAATCTTCCCCCCGAGGGTCAGCTTCTCTGCTCGTTCATTCTCAAAGCCCCAGTGTAGAACCTCTCCAGCCCAAGCTCCCTGTACCCCGGCGCTCCTCAGAGCTCTCAAACAGGCCCCCCGCGGTCCCAACATGACAGGGTTAGCAGTATCGTACCTCAGCGTAGTTTCTTCTCCATTTCCCTGCTGTTTTTCCCGATAATCCCTAACCCGTAATGACGTGATCCTTCATTAAACGCATTGTTGTACTATTCACAAGCTGCAAGCTAAACATTTGGAACATGGGTCTGTCTGCAGCTTCTTCTGTTCCGCTCTCACACTGGTTAGCAGGACCTTTTCATGTGGCTTAGCGGATGCGACTTGAAATGTAGCGAAGACCTAATGACCTAATTTTACTTCCACAGGGAGTAATAAGACAACATTAATATTCTTATAGTAAAGTGTTGTCCCACTTTTCCACCGCCGTTTGGTTGGAGCGCCCTCTCTTGGTTGCAGCAGTTGTCCTCCAAAGGCCCTCCCTCATCATTACTCTATCTGCCTGAAGCGAGGAGTCCCCGAGCAGCATCAGTGCTGGGAACTCTCCTACAGGATAATCACAGTGTGATACACACAGGGCAGGCGGTGCCACAGGTCACAGAGCTACGATACATGATGAAAGGGTGATATGTCACACGGCTGCTGTATTATTGTCGCAGTCGGCAAATATAGATGTGATCAGTAGTCAGCAGCTTGCAATGACGTTGGTTAACACGTAGTATTGATCTCCGCTGACTAACAACAGAAGCGGAAAAACATGTCAGTAGGATAAACTTTATTGTTAATTTGGCTGCATTCAAACACTTTATAGGTGATCACAGAGAGCAAGCGAGGACTTAACAGGTTTAATGGGCTGAGTAACCGGCTGTGTCTGCTTGCAGTCGGGACTGTGTGGCAGTGAAGTTCATTTTTCAACCTGGCATATTTCCCATAAATATTGTGACCCTATGGGTCATGCCAACTGGCTTGCGCAAAAGGAAGGGTAGGGCAAGGCAAGTTTATTTGCACAGCACATTTCAACAATGAGGCAATTCAAAGAGCTTTACAGAAAACTTAAAAGCAACATAAGGCAATACAGAAAGACAGAGAGTAAAAGTGACAGTGCTGTGTAAGAAATCATTTTGTATTTGATTTAATAAAAGGCAGCGGCAAAAAGAGAAGTCTTCAGTCTTGTTTTAAAAGAACTGAGTGTTGCAGCAGACCTGCAGTTTTCTGGGAGTTTGTTCCAGATATGCGGTGCATAAAACCTGAACGCTGCTTCTCCATGTTTAGTTTGGACTCTGGGGACAGAAAGCAGACCTGATCCCAGATGACCTGAGAGGTCTGGATGGTTCAAAACGTGGTAGAAAATCCGGCATGTACTTTGACCCTAAACCATTCGGTACATTATAAACCAACAGTAGTATTTGGACATATATTCTTTGACAGACAGAGAGCCAGGGTAAAGACCTCAGAATAAGGAGTGATGTGATCCACTTTCTTGTTCTTCGTGAGGACGCGAGCAGCATGGTTCTGAATCAGCTGCAGCTGTCTGATCAATTTTTCTTTAGAGACCTGTGAAGTTGACTGAAGATAAATAAAGTTTAAATTTGTTTTTCCAAATCCTGCTGAGACATAAGTCCTTTAATCCTGGATATATTCTTAAAATGGTATTAGGCTAACTTTGTAATCGTCTTAATGTGGCTGTTGAAATTCAGATCTGAGTCCATGACTACACCAAGATTTTTGAATTGGTTTGTGGTTTTTAACATTACTGATTGAAGCTGAGCGCTGACTTTTAATCGTTCCTCCTTGGCTCCAAAAACAATTTCTTTAGTTTTATCTTTGTTTAAATGAAAACAATTCTGGCACATCCAATCATTGATTTGTTCAATGCACTTGCTCTTGTAAGGGACCATAGTCCCCTAGTGACAATGTTATGTAAATGTGTGTGTCGTCTGCATAATCATGGTAACATATTTTGTTGTTTTCCATAATCTAAACCAGTGGGAGCATGTAGATGGTAAACAGAAGAGGCCCCCAATGGAGCCTTGGGGAACTCCACTCCGCTCAGATGTGTAATTACATATAGACACATAGTAGTCCCTGTCCTTTAAGTAGGATTCAAAAGTACAGTGCTATTCTGCCACTGTGTTTAGACTTTACATTGAAGACTTTAACAAGAGCAGTCTCAGTGCTGTGGTGTGGTTGAAAGCCTGACTGGAAAACATCAAAACAGCTGTTTAATGCCAAGAAGTTGTTCAGCTGTTGAAATAGAGCTTTTTGAATGATTTTTCTTGAAAGATGGGAGGTTCGATTTGGGCCTAAAATTGTTTATTAGGGATGTGTCTAGATTGTTCTTTTTTAAGAGTGACTTGATGACTGCAGTTTTCAGGGCCTGTGGAAAGACACCTGAGAGAAGAGACGTGTTGACAATTTGTTGAAGATTTGAATCCATGCAGTTAAACATTTTTGAAAACGCCTGTTGGCAGAATGTCAAGGCAGGAGGAGGATTTCAGATGTTATATACTGTAATGTCCTCCAAGTTTTTATGGCTGATAGGATCAAATGCTTTTGAATAGATTTTAAGTGGACTCTGGGACAACACATTCCCTGTACCTGGTACGGAGGCACGGACTGCCTGTCTAATTTTCAGAATTTTGTCAGTGAACGAGGCAAGTTCATTACATGCCCTGGTAGGTAGAAGTTCGGAGGCTTCTGACACAAGATGTTTTGTTAGCCTGTCAACAGTCGCAAACAAGGCATGTGCACTATTATTGTTTTTGGTGATGATGTCTGAGTAGAAGAACCGCCTTGCATTTCTCAGTTCTAAATTATAAATCCAAAAGTCTCTCTTAATAGATGTCATAATGAACATGGAGATTTCTTTTTCGCCACCTGCGATCAGCTTTTTATGACACTCTCTTTTTTCCTATTCTTATCAACGTGGTATTTCTTCATTACCAGAGACAGCCTTCACCTTAGTGGGTTCAATGGCCTCAATAACATTTGAATAATGTTAGAATTTAAGTTATCTACAAGCTCAGTGACTGAGACCCAAGAGAGGGCGGGTATGGAGAGAACGCCTGAATACATATTTTACTGGTGTTTTTGTAAACGTTTTCATTGATATACCGTTTTTTGATTACCTCTGAACATTTGTGTGCACAGAGATAGCACTCTCAAAGAAAATGGTCGCAGAGAGCAACATCAGTCGCCACAACCTTAGAGATGTTCAGACCCTAGGTGATGATTAGTGCAGAGTGTGTCTGTTGTTGTGTGTGGACTCCCTCACATGCTGAGTCAGTCCATTGTTATCAAGAACACAGTTCTTTAGTCCCTCTGTCCTGGGGGTTGTCAACATGGATGCTAACTTCACCAACAATGACTACACGGTCAAAGTTAATACAGATAATCAAAGATGACCATGAAGTCATCAAAAACATTTGCACAGTATTTAGGTTGCTTGTAGATATGAAGTAATATAATTCGAGAAGAGGAATTCATCTGAAGAGCCACATATTCAAAAGAAGCAAGATTTCTATAAGACATCTTCTTGCATTGGAGGGAACCATTAAATAAAATGGCAACGCCACCTCCTTCTTCTCTCTAGCTTTGCTCAGAACAGTGACGTTGGGAGAGGTAGACTTGATAAGCAACAGCTGGTCGAACCAAGTTTTTAAAATAAGATTGTGCTCAATAATACAATCATTGATTAAAAATGTTTTCCTGACGTTTAATAACACTAAATTCAGTGTCTTAAAAGCATTATCTGCCTTTTTTTTGGGCGTCGGGTGGGGGGATAGTAACAGCTTGAAACTCGAAGGAGCTGTTGTCACAGAGGGATGACCGCTGTTTGAACCAGTCATTAGGGATAAGCAGGCCGGTTCCACCACCTCTTCTTGCGATGCGAGAAAGTGTGATTATGGGAGAGGGCTGCGGTAGTGGCGGAATCCTCAGGTTTGATCCACGTTTCAGTAAGTGCTACAATTGAAAGACCAGAATGATTAACAAAAGCCGTGATGAAATCAGCTTTGTTCAAAGCAGACTGGCAGTTCCACAAGCCTATTGGGAAAGTAAAAGGGGCAGTTGTGGACAGCGGTACAACACGCAGATTATGAACATTGCGTTGCCTTTGCATGAAACAGATTATTTTTGTTTTTAATGACAACGATTCAATGATTTGAAAACACATTGTATAAGAGCAAGAGGAGACATGCAAGAAAAATCAATAGCAAACAGGGATAAATTATAAAGTGCGATCAATTAGTCCAAGAAAGTGCAATACTCAAGTGCCCTGTGGTTGAGTCCCTGCTCGCTGGAGTCACGTGCAGGTAGAGTAGCCGCAATCGATCTTAAATCCTATTACGCAATAACGCCACGTCACCAAAAACGCTGGTGAACCGGCGGACTCTGACAAAAATAACACTGCACTAAACTTACAACAAGACACGAATCAAACACACTTGCAGTTCTTGTAGGCTTCAGCTGCTGAATTGCTTCTCCTAAAGACTTTGACGAACTCACAGATTAAATAGTTTTAGTGGGTTAATTAGTGGGTGCAATGGCCTCAATAACATTTGAATAAATTTAGAATTGAAGTTATCTACAAGCTCATAGACTGAGACCCAAGAGAGGGCGGGTGTGGAGGAGAACGCCTGAATACATATTTTACTGGTGTTTTCAGTGAGAAACAGTTTGGTGAGTACCAGTGCGAGCCTCCTACATGTTTCCAAATGAGCAGGATTGCCTTGCCTCTGAGTGTGACCAAACGTAAGCACAGAAGGTAGCTGCCTGGAATGGCCATTATGGCTAACTGCATAGGGATCCATGATAAAGTGAGCAGTTTAACCATGCAGCGCGTCATCTTCAGTTCACGCATGATCTGACCGTAAAGACTTCATCTGTTCTTCTAGTTATCCAACTATTACAAAGACATCAAATCATCTTTATATTTATTATTTTTAAACATAAACACAGGCAAATACATTCATACATTCTCTAAATGTCGATATAGCCAATCACACAGGTGATGGTGCCGATGTGGAGCTGTATTTTGCCCATTAAGTGCTGTGGAGATTTCTGGAATGCTACTGAATAAAAAGCTGAGCTAGAATGAAAAATGTATTTCTGGGGGACAAACCAGATATTTTAATCACGGTAACCATGGTAAAGAGCAGCACGGTGTGTGGCCACAGACAGTTCTCCTCAACCTGCTCATTTGGCAATCTGCGGAGGGTTGCCCTGGACGACCTCGATGCAGCGCCACATCACCTCCCATCCCATCCCAGGTAGGTTACTGTGCAAAGGTGTGTGAGCTGGCATGGTACTGTAACACATGCCGAGCTGTGGCACACGTGTGGCGTAGCGGCGGCGGAGGTGCAGCTTTTTTTGTGGCAGGATGGGAGACTTTCAAGTGCTACCACTGATTATCATCCTTCAGGGCTGGATTTCAACCTGCCCGGGACCTCGTCACGGCATCATCTGCTCTCTCTGCTTTGAGCTCAAATCTTTCTTAATTTGTGACACAGCGTGTGAAGGCTTCTCTTCATGGTAGGACCACTCAAAGCGCTTCACGCTATCACATTCCCAAACTAAGCATTCACTCACACACAGAAGGCACAGCCCTGGGGAACGATTTGGGGTTCAGTATCTGACCCAAGGACACTTTGACATGTGGGCTTCCGATTGGTGGGCTTCCGATCCAGCTCAAGGCCACAGCCACAGAAATCAGGTTGACATTTCTGTGAAACGTGCTTCGAGTAAAAACGCTGAAATTCGTAGCAGATGACTTTATTGTAACTCTCCAGCCCCTGACAACTGACAACAGCTGTTTTACCCTCTTCGCTTTGCGAATAAGCGGAATTTCCCTCCCTCCACAGAGAACTGAGGGGACCTTTCCTAACCCTCCTGTTCACAAGACCTCTGGGTCAAGGAACAGGCCTGCAGGACTCGTGGAGGACAAACAAAAGAATGCTGAGTGCCATTCAGTGGCGAACCTAAGCCAGTTTCTTCATTTACGACCTGCTTCACGGCGTTCAATGGCTGAGAACGGGGTGCATGCGAATATACATTTACATAACAAGTGAACGGATCATAGCTTGCAATAAGACAAACTGGGAGCAGAAGTGCCAACTCTGGCGGACACTGTAAGATAATATAGACACAACTGAGCGTAGGAACTGCGAAATCAACAAAGTGGGGACGCTGCCCCTTGTCCCCACCTGACCCACCAGGTGGCACTCCACTGTGATGCAGGGGTTGATGCTGTAGCATAAGAGCCATTAGCAAGCGCCAGGTCAGAAGAAGCGATATGGAATGGCTTCAGGTATTATCCTTGTGCTTCCGAATATCTCACTTCAGTTGTGATCCACTTAACGGTCTCCTGTGTTTCCACAAGCTGAGACATCGTGCCAAGATATCACTCAGCGCTTTGTCTGCTATACGGTGGTCGTCTTTCACGCACTGATCGTCCATCTCTGTGTTCGTATCTCATTCTGCGTTGCATTTATTCCTTCATTTGTACATTTAGCAGCTGTTAGTTGTGTCAGTTCAATAAACCTGACATTTCTAAACAAGTTGACTAGTTGAAGTATTAAGGTCACTATTTATGAGTCAGGAACTGAGCAGCAGAATTAAATACTCACCGTTTCTGATAGCGTGCCATCCCTTGTTTTGTTTAAGATGCACATTTTGGTGCCAATTGAGGATTATTAATTATAATACAGCTCTACATTTTACATTATTATTGTTAGATTTGCATTTTAAGGCCATTTTCGGGGGGGAAGACACTCGCTGAACGCTGAAGTCTTGGCTGAGTAGCAGCCTCTTCAGGTCTCTGCAGCTTCCAGTGGCTCCTCTAAGCCTCTGAGCACAGCTTGTGAATCAGGCTCCTCTGCTTCTGCTGAGGCTGGCATCGACGGACCTTCCAGCTCTGCTGGAGAAGCAGTCTGGAGGAGTTGCCCGACATGCACCCGGCTACAAGCTCCTACTCCGCACACGCGCTAACAGGATTATGCACCGTTCACACTTGCATTTTTTACACTTTACTTTTTCGTCTCACATCAACCCTGACACATAAATCAAGCAGTAAATGACTTTACATAACTAGCTGGAAGCCAATCACTGAGGCTTAACGCTGGGAGGGGAATGCATTGACTGTGGGCTGCTGATATTTAGAGAGATTGCTCTTCAGATGCCATTATATTGCTGCACCACTCACTGTACCAAATGTTGCCATGTCATTAAGAGACATTGGCCAATATGAAAATATGTTTGCCGTATAGGGTTTAACATAGCAGTCACTAAGCGTAGCGATATGGAGATGGTTTCAGCATCATTCTACCTTTTACGACGCTGAAATTGGAAATAGACTGAATCGTACCTTTGCTCGCCTAAGGATTTGCTTTTTACCTTTCTTCCACTTCTCTTAACCTTCGGCTGTTGCGGATGCAAACGAGTGTGGGTGAAACACACTGAAGCATGATTGGGTTTGCAAATCTGATTGCTTCCCTGTGGTTTCCCACAGAGAGGGAGGATGTGCGAAATGAAGAGAACTCCAAGAGAAGCAACAAACCAAACGAGCTCCATATGTTACGGACAGCGAGTGGATGGAGGCGTATGCAAGCCTTCATTTGCTCTTGTGTGTGTCTTTATAATGACACCTATGATGACTAATAGAAAGTATGTGAAAACAATCCTCATAATTCAAAAACTCGAAACATTACACAAAAGTCCCGAATGTGTTCCCTTATGCAAAAAAGAGCAGCTTGGGAACATGAATAAATCAGATATACTCAATAATATTAATAAGCATTAGTCTTCATGCATACAGTGTTCTGTTAACATGCACAGTATTGAGTTTACTGAAGTCTCCCAAACAACCACTATCTTATTAATAAGCTACATTCTCTTCACACAAACAAAATCACACACTCCCTTGGTTAAGGCCAAATATAATTACCACATTTCTCCATCAAAACTGGTTTTCACCGAGTGTGAGTAATGAGGAAGGCCTGTGGGATGACCCATTAGGGATCACAGGCGATGTGGCTTTGCACCATTTAACGAGCTGGCGGCTCAGCCAGTCGGCAAACGAAGCGTAAAGGATCTGAGGGCCAGTCAGAGCGCGCAGGGCGCCGGAGGAATGGCATCCTGTGCCTGGCAAAGGTCGAGCAGTTTCAGTGCATGTGGTCAGAGGAGCACAGGACGTCCGCAGTGGAGCAAAGCAGCCAGTGGACATAATGAGACGGGACCGCTCAACCAATCAGCATCCACTGTAGGTGTCCAGCCGAGACCCCGAAGGGGCAGAGGACGCTCAGAGATCGCACAGGCGGCAGTTTTCGACACCTGATGAAATACATTCTACAGTGCTCTCGACTTCCTAATACTTTCTCTGCTCTCTTTCCCATCGAAACCACAGGAGCATGCACCAGATCGCGGGGTAGCACACGCTGCGCTTGAACCTGCGCATGTCTTTTACCGTCGTGTGATTTACAGGATAATGCCAACATTTCCTTTGCAGTAACGTCTCATGGGAAGGAACAAAGTAGAGGAACTGGAGGTATTAGTCTGCTCTGTGGACTATTTCCTCATAATTTAAAACTATATATCGTCTGTCTAATGGAGGTACAAACGATAGTCTCTGTTAACTCCATGTTAGACAGCACCACGGTAACATTAAGTGCTGCGAAGAAATTCCTTCCCAGTACGCCCCCATGTGGTTGTAGCCTGTGTGTGCTGAGTGGCCGCCCCTGTGGGCTACTGCAGGGCTGAAACGATTCCTTCCAAAACCCATCGAGGCCTCGACGCGTCGTTCGGTCCATCAATGCCACGCGGTCGTGTTGCAGACAGCCCGTGTCGGCGTGAGGACTCGCAGTGTGGCACACTAAAGAAATAAAGGCAATAAAACCCGCGGGTGGATGAGAGAGAAATCATTAGCGCGTTGATTTGAATAAGGACGTGGAACTCTCCTTTCACGGTATCAGCTCAACATGCACATCTGTATGTGCGCTGTTCTTTATCTGACTTACAGCCAAACAGCTCTCTCTTGCTCACCGTCCAGCGGTTACTCCGTGGGCTGGATGGTTAGCTTATTTCGCTAATGTCACTTCACCCAAAGCTTTTCTCAAAGCAGCCTACTTCGCCGTAGCTAATGTTTGTGACAGCGTCGCGCTTCACACTGAGAACGTCAGTAACTGTAGTGTGTCGATCGGGTGCTCGATCAGAATCCTGTGCGCCTGCAGGGACTGTTTCTAACAGCTGATCCAGGCATCTCTACTCTGCTGTTGTTCCAAGTTACCTTCCTGTGCAATATTTTTAGTAAAGGCTTATGTCCTGCCTGAGCTGAAGCTGAAACTGGCAAGTTGCGTTGCACAACATAAATCATGTTCAGGCATTATTACTATTGGTATTATTTTGATTTATAGCTTGTAGGCTGTAGTTGTTAGTTTTAGGTTGTACTATATTTACCTTCTTAAAGTAATTTGAAATGGAATTTTATACTTTTATTTATAATTTTGTTCATTCCTATATTTGCATTTTGAATCTAATTGATTGCACTAAATTGGTTTAGTTTTCACAGATAATGCATGCAATTTCCGCAATAACACTTAAACTCGTTCTAAAAAAGAAACACATTACTTGTAAAGATACCTGTCTTATTTTCTCTTGCATATGCGGTATTGCTCTTTAATAAAGAAAAAGTACTTTGATAGAAAAAAATGCCAGAATCCTGGTTCACTAAAATAATCGATAGCGGCAGCACCGAGCATACTGTGCCTGTATGTGTGAGTGAGTCAAGAGGCAGAGTCCGATTCTCACGGAGCAGTCGTTAGGGCTTACCGAGAGTTGGGACTCAAACACAGGACTCCGACTAAGGCCAAGAACAATGGGGGTCAAGGGGAAGTGGACGAGAGCAGGGGCAAAGATGCGAATGGCCATTAATAGCTAGTAGATTTGCAATTCAACATGGAAGAGGTTGGAACATTATTCACTCTGAGACATTAAAGAGACCAGCAGAATCAAACATACTAATTTATTCATAAAGAGAAACAAAGTGAAAACGCACAATATGAAGACCAACGCTGTAGACACTAACTACAGACAAAAGATGTGTGTGAGTGTGTGTGTGGCCAAGATGGCCGCTTGGACGGCAAATGGGTCAAACAAAAGGAAGCTGTTTCAAAATGTCGGTGAGGCCATGTAAGTCACAAGTGTCGGTGAAGCTAAGCAGTAGCTGCATGGCTAGACAAAGGGAAATGTAAAGATGTGCTAGCAGGTGATCTGTAAGCTAACGGTGCCTCGTTAGTTAGCATGCAAAGAACCTGTGTGTAGCATAACAAACTAACATCAACTTAGCAGTGGCTAGCAGATTAATGAACCGACTGAAAACACATCACAACAATACGTCTTAATGGAATCACATCAGTAACGTCACATATACAAAGTTAACGAAACGGTTCTGTACTTAACTATGCTAAGTACCCTGTTAAGCTAACATGCTATGCCCAGTGGTTGTTACCAGTTCGTGGGGAAGAAGAGAGGTTGCTTTGGCACGTTGCCGCTCCGCTAGCTGCCTTCCATCCGTCCGGGTCAGGCGGGGAGAGAATTGTGGTTCCGCTGTGGAAAGCGTCTGTTGCTGTGTCCATGCGGAGGCGGGGGAAGACGTTCATTCGCCTTTGGTCTGTTGTCCTCCATACAGTTAACTCGGTGCCAACTCCCATAGCTGCCTCTTAAAGTTCAGCTGGCAGCCTTGGCGCTGAACTTTGTTGCAGGATCTCGCATGGCTGCTGTAAGAGTGAGAGTTCGGTTCTGAAGGAAGGCAGCATTCTGTGCTGCAGTTTAACCCTTTATCCTTTAGCCCCAGCAGACTAACCCGGGAAGAGAGGGGGGGCTCGGGGGGGGGGGGGTCTGTCCAGGAGGATGAGAGCAGAGGGAAGACAGCGAGGGAAAGGTCCTGACCTGTGTTGCTGACTCGGCGACGCCTGGGTCACACGTCAGACAGACGGCAATGGCTGCATTCACTGCCTCTCGGGATTGTGGGACAAAAGAGAACGCAGTCCTTAAATAAAAGTGCAGTAAAAAACACCCACATGAATGAACTCATCAGCTGAGTCCCAAAACTGGTCTCCGGAGCTATGGGCTAAAATTCTATAAAAGAAGCCTCTAGAAAACTCAAAGTGCTGGGTGGAGAGGGGTCTTGGAAGTTATCCAATCGAAAGAGAAGTTGCCAGCAGTGCATCAAACTAATTTTACATAGACAAAGAAAAATAGGATTTTCCCTTCTCCCTTCAGCAGCAGGGAGATGACACGCTGCACAAGTCTCTGATATACTGTGTAGTGGTTTGCCTCTTTATTGGAGGCTGATAGAGAAGAACTGGAGATGACTGAGCCATCGTGGGAAATGGTGGCATCTGTGGAGGTCATTCTTTTCCCTGTCTTTTCTATCATTTTTCTTTTTGTCTTGTCCCCCCCCTTCCCTTGTTTTCTTCTTTTCACTCTGTTTTGTATGGAGCCATAGACACAAAAGAAGTAAACTATTGGGGAGGCTGTTATGAAGAAACATTGTAGCAAAAGGCATAAATGGTAAGTATCACTAAGAAGAGAGTAACATATATACAAAATGAGTGAAATAAAACTTTCACAGAATATTAATGGCCTACATAACACAAGGGACATTTTTCAAAACCTGAAAAAAATGGGCGATAATATTTTTACTTGAAACACATCTTAATGGATGAAAATTCTAACATGACTGACCTCAGCTGAGGTATTTTTACAGCTAAAAGAGGGCTATATCTTTGTTCAAAAGTATAACCAATTTAGGTCGAAACATGTAAAAGACAAAGAAGGGAGACATGTGTTGGGAACAGGAAATGTAGACCATAAACCAGTGGTGCTTCTGAACATCTATAACCCACCTGGACAAGGTCCAGATTGGATGGTGCAGATGCTGTATATGCTTTAATGTGGTTAGGAACGCAAAAGGAACACGAAGCAAAGTGAAACACCATCCATCCATCCATCCATCCATTTTCTACTGCCGGGTCGCGGGGGCAGCAGTCTAAGCAGAGACGCCCAGACTTCCCTCTCCCCCGACACTTCCTCCAGCTCTTCCGGGGGAATACCGAGGCGTTCCCAGGCCAGCCGAGAGACGTAGTCCCTCCAGCGTGACCTAGGTCTTCCCCGGGGCCTCCTCCCGGTTGGACATGCCCGGAACAGCTCCCCAGGGAGGCGTCCAGGAGGCATCCGGGACAGATGCCCGAGCCACCTCAGCTGACTCCTCTCGATGTGGAGGAGCAGCGGCTCTACTCTGAGCTCCTCCCGAGTGACCGAGCTCCTCACCCTATCTCTAAGGGAGCGCCCAGCCACCCTGCGGAGAAAACTCATTTCGGCCGCCTGTATCCGGGATCTTGTCCTTTCGGTCATGACCCAAAGCTCATGACCATAGGTGAGAGTAGGAACGTAGATCGACTGGTAAATAGAGAGCTTTGCCTTGCAGCTCAGCTCCTTCTTCACCACGACAGACCGGTACATCGACCGCATCACTGCGGAGGATGCACCGATCCGCCTGTCAATCTCCCGCTCCGTCCTTCCCTCAAGACCCCAAGATACTTAAACTCCTCCACTTGGGCCAGGAGCTCTCCACCAACCTGAAGGGGACAAGCCACCCTTTTCCGACTGAGAACCATGGCCTCGGACTTGGAGGTGCTGATTCTCATCCCCGCCGCTTCACACTCGGCTGCAAACCGTCCCAATGCACGCTGAAGGTCCTGATTTGAAGAAGCCAACAGGACAACATCATCCGCAAAAAGCAGAGATGAAATCCTGTGGTCCCCAAACTGGACTCCCTCCGGCCCCCGACTGCGCCTAGAAATCCTGTCCATATGGTAAATGGACTGTACTTGTATAGCGCTTTTCTAGTCTTTCTGACTACTCAAAGCGCTTTTACACTACATCACATTCACCCCATTCACACACATTCACACGCTGATGGCAGGAGCTAACTGCCCATCAGTACAACTTAAACTAATCATTCACACTCACTCAGACACCGAAGGCGCAGCTTCGGGAGCAGTTCAGGGTTCAGTATCTTGCTCAAGGATACTTCGACACATGGCCGGGGGAAGCCGGGATCGAACCGCCAACCTTCCGATTGGTGGACGACCGCTCTGCCACCGAGCCACAGCCGCCCTGTTCATATAAACAATGAACAGGACCGGTGACAAAGGGCAGCCCTGCCGGAGTCCAACATGCACCGGGAACAAAATCTGACTTACTGCCGGCAATGCGAACCAAACTCCTGCTCCGGTCATACAGGGACCGGACAGCCCTTAGCAGAGGGCCCCGGACCCCGTACTCCCAGAGAACCCCCCACAGGTCGCTGCGAGGGACACAGTCGAATGCCTTTTCCAAGTCCACAAAGCACATGTGGACTGGTTGGGCAAACTCCCATGAACCCTCCAGCAACCTGGAGAGGGTGTAGAGATGGTCCAGTGTTCCATGACCGGGACGAAAACCGCATTGTTCCTCCTGAATCCGAGGTTCGACTATCGGCCGAATTCTCCTCTCCAGTACCCTGGCATAGACTTTTCCGGGGAGGCTGAGGAGTGTGATCCCCCTGTAGTTGGAACACACCCTCTGGTCCCCCTTTTTAAACAGAGGGACCACCACCCCAGTCTGCCAGTCCAGAGGCACTGTCCCCAGCCGCCACGCGACGTTGCAGAGGCGCGTCAACCAAGACAGCCATACAAAATCCAAAGGCTTGAGGTACTCAGGGCGGATCTCATCCACCCCCGGTGCCCTGCCACCGAGGAGCTTCTCAACTACCTCAGTGACCTCAGCCCGGGAGATTGACGAGTCCACAACCGAGCCCTCAGCCTCTGCTTCCGCTTCCGCAATGGAAGACATGCCGGTGGGGTTGAGGAGATCCTCGAAGTACTCCTTCCACCGTCCAAGGATGTCCCCAGTCGAAGTCAGCAGATTCCCACCCCCACTGTAAACAGTGTGAGCAGGGCATTGCTTCCCCCTCCTGAGGCGCCGGATGGTTTGCCAGAATCTCCTCGAGGCCGACCGATAGTCCTTCTCCATGGCCTCACCGAACTCCTCCCAGACCCGAGTTTTTGCCTCCGCAACCACCCGGGCCGAGGCCCGCTTGGCCCTCCGGTACCCATCAGCTGCCTCCGGAGCCCCCCGAGCCAACCAGGCTCGATATGACTCTTTCTTCAGCTTGACGGCATCCCTTACTTCCGGGGTCCACCACCGGGTTCGGGGATTGCCGCCACGACAGGCACCGGAGACCCTGCGGCCACAGCTCCGAGCGGCCGCGTCGACAATGGAGGTGGAGAACATGGTCCACTCGGACTCCATGTCTCCAGCCTCCCTCGGGATGAGGTTGAAGCTCTGCCGGAGGTGGGAGTTGAAGATCTCTCTGACTGGAGACTTCCAGTCGTTCCCAGCAGACCCTCACAGTACGTTTGGGTCTGCCAAGTCTGTCCAGCTTCCTCCCCCGCCATCGGATCCAACTCACCACCAGGTGGTGATCAGTTGACACCTCCGCCCCTCTCTTCACCCGAGTGTCCAAGACATATTTAATTTAACTTGATTAATGAAAACATTCTTGGCAAATGCTTTCGCTTTCGTCCGTCTTGCGCCGGTCAAAGAATTTCACCTCTAGCAGCACAATACGAATTGAGTGTCTGAGTGAGTGTGAATGATTAGTTTAAGTTGTACTGATGGGCAGTTAGCTCCTGCCATCAGCGTGTGAATGTGTATGAATGGGGTGAATGTGATGTAGTGTAAAAGCGCTTTGAGTAGTCAGAAAGACTAGAAAAGCGCTATACAAGTACAGTCCATTTACAGTCCATTTACATATGGCCGAAGGTCAGATGAAACAACCACAAAGTCGATCATCGCACCATCGTCCTGGTGCCACGTGCACTGATGGACACCCTTATGCTTGAACATGGTGTTCGTTATGGACAAACCGTGACTAGCACAGAAGTCCAATAACAGAACACCACTCGGGTTCAGGTCGGGGGGGCCGTTCCTCCCAATCACGCCCCTCCAGGTATCACTGTCGCTGCCCACGTGAGCATTGAAGTCCCCCAGTAGAACCACGGAGTCCCCGGTCGGAGCACTTTCCAGCACCCCTCCCAGAGACGCCAAGAAGGTCGGGTACCCTACACTGACATTCGGCCCGTAAGCACAAATAACAGTGAGAGACCTATCCCCAACCCGAAGGCGAAGGGAAACGACCCTCTCGTTCACCGGGGTGAACTCCAACACATGGCGGCTGAGCTGGGGGGCTATAAGCAAGCCCACACCAGCCAGCCGCCTCTCACCGCGAGCAACTCCAGAGTAGTAGAGAGTCCAGCCTCTCTCAAGGAGTTGGGTTCCAGAGCCCAAGCCGTGCATGGAGGCGAGCCCGACTATCTCTAGTCGGTATCTCTCAACCTCCCGCACCAGCTCAGGCTCCTTCCCCCCCAGCGAGGTGACATTCCATGTCCCTAGAGCCAGATTCCGTGTCCGGGGATTGGGTGGCAGTCGAAGGCGGGGGCCTCGGCAACCCACAAAGCACCGGCCCCTTACGGTTCCTCCTGCAGGTGGTGGGCCCACGGGAGGTCGGCCCCACGTCGCTAGTTCGGGCTGAGCCCGGCCGGGCCCCATGGGGCAAGACCCGGCCACCAGGCGCTCGCGTTCGAGCCCCAACCCCGGGCCTGGCTCCAGGGTGGGGCCCCGGTTGCGCCGTACCGGGCGACGTCACGGACCTAGTTTTGATATTCACCATGAGGGGGGATTCGAACCGCTCTTTGTCTGGCCTGTCACCCAGGACCTGTTTGCCTTGGGAGACCCTACCAGGGGCAATAGCCACAGACAACATAGCTCCTAGGTTCATTCAGGCACGCAAACCCCTCCACCACAGTAAGGTGGCGGTTCTAAGTGAAACACCAGTCTGAAAAAACTGACATTTGAATAATGTATACATACTACTCTGACGCACATAAGATATATATCCACGACGAGATCATTTTTTATTTTTAAAGATGACACAACAAGCGCAAGGAAATGTGAAATTGATTATGAACATTATGGAGATGAAATATTTCCTTGCTTGAAGATAAGGGATTTAGGGATAAAGTGAAACAAGCTATGGGAAGCTACCTCCAGAATAACGACAATGGAGAAGCAACACCTATTGTATTATGGGAAGCAGCAAGAGCAATGACACGTGAGAGATAGTATCAAATGCAACCTGGGAAAGAACAACACACAAAAGGATATACATGCACAAAAGTAGAGGAAGGAAGATTACAAAGGGTGTATGAGAATACCGGAGATGAAAAGGGGATAAAAAAAAAAGCAAAATAAATTACATACATGGTTAACAGACGAAACCGAAAAAGCTCTCACCGTTTTTAAGACAAAGATGTCGTGACAACAGTCCAAACGCCTTAAAGCTTCCGGCATTCCAGGTCAAAAAGAAAAAGAAACCAGCTACCATTTCTAAAATTAAAGGGGAAAAATAACTTCCACACTGAAAAATAACAAATTGAAGACTGTTTAAACCAAAAAATGAGGCTGTTGTCATGTTGCTTTGCATATTGGAAATGACACACAGGAATTTCATTTTAGAGGCATGCTGGGCCAAGAACAGTCATAAAAAATATATGTTTAAAACAACCTGCAGGATTGCGAGGCCCTGTGCCTTTGTGAAATGGAATTAGTACAATCATTAGGTTCAATTAGATTTGGTGGAAATAAGGAAGTATTTAGTGGGATAAATAACTATTGTTTCAACAGTACAGTTAAAACATGGAGGAGAATTGGCAAGGTAATGGACATTTATTTGAAGGACATTTTAGGTGATCCAGAATTGAAACCAAATAAAGTGGGAGGCTGATAAGAGCTGTGGAGGTTAGTTGTGATCTAGTCCAGTTTCCCCCCTGGTTTCCTGTTTGACCACCTGCTTCACATGTGGATGCAAGGGTTTCAGCATCTCAATCGGCAGATGGTCAAACTCTCCACAGAGCTCACACTGCAGACTGAATGTTGGCACGGAACAACACTTCCAGTTTTGTCCAACAACACTTCCAATAAAGTGGATCTAAACAAGCTGCATCCTCAACAATGCGACCAAAAAGAGAGAAAGGCAGCATTACTTTGTGCGATTCTTCTATGAGTGGAAAGTAAGTAGAAAAGTGGAAACAAAGAATAATATGGCGCCCCAGCTCGTTGGGCGCACACAATAAAGTCTGTTTGTTCACAGCAGCCTCAAGACTACAGGTTTGTAATACTGGTAAAATACTACTCCAATACTAGTAAAACAAGGTCACTACAGTTTGCATCAGATCTTTTCAGATCACATGTGAAGGCGGACCATAGAACCGAGACGTTTCTGGCATGCCAGAAATCCATCCAATCGTCCAAGACCCAGGTCATTCAGGCAATCAAACACTGACGCCTTCATACTGCACGTCAAACGGCAGCTGATGTGGCAGAAAATCAGCCCAAATGTAAAATTAGTCAGGGGGGGACCAATCTAGGGCTTGGTCCTTAGTGTCTGCCCGCCTTTAGTCCCTCAGTTATGAGCCAGTTCAACTCAAAGAGCTAATTGCACAAAACGTGTTCAATACAGACAGAAAATCCAAACCTGTTAAAAGTATGGAATATGTCATTTTATCGAACCAACTGATACCTGAGCAAGCAGAAACAAATATGACGTTCACATATTGTTCTGTGTATGAGTTTTTCTTCGTACAACATCACGTGCAGTCTAAAAGTCATTCTATGCATAAACTTCATAACCTTCTGAGAAATATCGTATGTTGGCATTGTTTCGCAGTTTCCTAGCATAAAGTTTAAATACAATCTCAATACAATGTATTTAAAATACAATACATTCCTTCATTTCTTTCAAAATGTGTTCTGTTGGAAGTGATTTTGTCAGACTGTTAATCCTACATTCCCGGCAGGACTGATTCTATGCCGGGAAATTCCCCAATATCAGTACAGAACCAAGCTTTCATTGCAGTGGGATTTTAGCTCGCCGTTCCCTTTCTTATTGATAAAACCCTCCAACCATGCACAAGCAGTAATGTGATCAGATATAGAGTGTGCATGAGGCTGTCAGATTTGAAACCTGGCCACACATACACAAAGAAGAAACATCAAACACAATGGAAGTTTAGGCTTTGCATTTCTGTGATGATATACACTGAATAGAGAGTTGGTCATCGTTGCAGAACTTTATTCAAGTTGCCTTCAGAAATGACTGAATACGAGTGAGCTTGCCTGTCAGTGTGCAACAGAGTAAGGCCAGCAGCAGATTTAATGGAAGAAGGATGCTCACATACGCACACAACAAGCACATGGAAGAGCGTCTGGTGTCGGTGAGAACTCATGAGCTGGGAGAGAAGCCCAAGAGATCTCAGGACATTGGATTGTTCTGATAGAAGGGAGGGAGGTCAGCATGAATTCTGAGAGCCATTTGTTGGCAGCAGCGAGATCATGAAGAAAAACATTTGAAAGAGGGAATATTGTGGCTGCATAGATATAGCAGCATAGTGTCACGTGTCAAGTGTTTGTGTGCCTCATGAGGAAAACCAGAAAGGGACATCTATATCTCATTTAACGCACTGGTAATTGGTAACACAACTTTTCAATGATATGCAGAAATGCGCAGCAACGTGTTCCAAGATCTAACCAGATCCTCTAGACTGTAGGGAGAATTTGGGCTGCAAGAACTAAGGGTCTAGCAGGAAGTGCGCTTTGAACTACATGTGAGGGCAACAATCCGATTTAAGACCCATGAGCTGCAGTGTGAATGTATCACATGAAGGGGTGAGCCAGGTCTGACGCTTGCTGAGAGCACGCATCCTCTCGATCGCTCTGGCTTCACGGCCGTCGAGACTTCTCAAGGGAGCTAAGTGAAAAAGAACCACCAAAGAACCACGACGTCAGTCAGAGAGAGCTAGGAGTCAACACACACACAGAGTCAGCTCTTTGCGGGGCCGAAGTCGTTGGAAGATGGAAAGTGGTCTCTGCATGGAGCGACTTCTAGGATGGATTTAACGAAACTGTAACAGCAACCGTCAAAGAAAAGCTGAATCTGGTATTTACTCCCAAGGGGTTTCTGTGGCATCGCCATTATCCAAAAACACTCAATTTATTTATTTTATCTTGACCACTTAGTCCCCCTTTTAAAGGTAAGAGCCTGACCTTTCCATAGCATCTGGAAGGACCATCGTGCCGAAAGCGAGACTGACCTTTATTAGGCATTCTCTTTCTCAGCAGGCCGACAATTACCCTTCAGCAAGGCAGCATGAAACACTTCCTGGGGAAAAACTCCCCTAAAAGGTATTTGAGAAATCATCAAGGAAGCAAAGATTTAGTTGTTCACGTATGCATATTTTTTTTAAGTCTACTCTTTTCTGTCAATAGCCCAGCGCACAAAGACTCAGCTTGTAGCAACATTTCGAGTTTGGTGCTCTCAGCGAAGGGAAGTGCATCAGTCAAATCAAGTTTACTGTCAGACACAGCACAGCGTGTATTGCTGGGAGCAGTGGGAGTAATGACGTTTCATGCACTTTCAAAAGATTTGTAAAGTTTCAACACCTGATTTCCTTTGTTTAACACTCCCTGGTACAATGTGTGGGGATAATTGCTTTTTTCTTTCTCCCAGCGGTGCCCTTCTTCATTTAATGCACGAACCTGTGCAATACGAACGTCACTGTGGGGGGAGGAGGCGCCATGTGGACGTGAGCCAAAGGGACAACGCCTCCATTATCACACACACTGTTGTTCTTGTTTTCGTGAGAGAGTGGGAGGGTTGTTGAATGCAGCACTCTGCTCGGAGAAAGACAGGTCATTTTTAAAATTCAAAGTAAGCAGTCTGGCAACGGAGCTCTAATTGGAGGCAGCATTTTGAGTAATTGGATCCAGAATGCTTACTGTGTGGCTGATGATGAATGACTTACACGCTTCTTTGAAAACAAATTACAGCAGAGTTTCCTCCCTGAAACGGTTTGGTTTTCTTGCTGACTTTGAGTTGTTATTCATTGTGTTGGTTGGGAAGAGTGTATAGTGTAAATGCGAAGACTAGTAACAGTGAAATCCATCGAGCACCTGCATTTTAGCTAATGCCTTTACTGTAACCTTTTCGATTTCTCGGAAATGTGACAAAACAATGCATGCTGCAGCGGAGGTTCAGGTGTAACGAGCTTCTTTGTCTTTTCTTGGCACTAATCTACTGACATTGTCAGAAACCACAGTTGTTTTCAGAGGCACGCTATTATTCGGTGGCAAGGAAGGCCACCTTGACACATCTGCTCCCGATGTGGCTTGGAGCACCATGAGAGAATAGCAGTGGCAAAAAGGACATGAACACCAACGTCCGTGATGACATCTATTCAACAACTGTGTTGATGTGATGCTGGGAGCAGCTTTCTTCTCTTTAGTATTTTGAGGGTGATCAGTGGACGCAGTCTCACTTCTTTTGAGGTGGTGAGCTGAAAAGGGATCAGGCTTGATTCTAGCTCCGACGAAGTCCCCTGCACGTTCACCTAGAGGCACCACTGTTATACTTCTTCCAACCACGCTTCTCCAGCGCAGTGTATTCAACACAGGTTGGAGCAATACATCAGCCATGCACTGCACGTGTGAGGTGAATGGCAACTATGTGAGACAGTAGGGGCCATGATGGAGGTCTGAACACCGAGGGTACAAAGGGCTCTGAACGGTGACTAAAGCTGAGGTCTTGTTGAAATCCACAGTGCTGTATGAAGGATTTATTCCATGTGCATATACTATAGATTAGAACCATTTAGAAAAGACTGGAGTGATGTGCTACAAGGTGTGTATCATTTGCCAATAGAAAAGACAACCTCCATTTAAAAATGACAGGAGCTCAGGTGGAGCACAACTGTAAAAATCAGGCAGACTGAATAACAGAAACCGTGGCATGGCATTAGCCATCACAGTCCCAGGGCTGCTGACACTTCACATCTGTTACTTTACATGGCGTCCGAGGGGTTTCAGGGACGTGCCAGTTGTTGCTTCCAGAGCGTGCAGGTCTGACGAGATGGAGAACGCACTTAGAAAACGTTGTGCAGGAGGTCAATGAAACGATGGTTTTGATCACCAAAGAGTCTGCCTGTAGCATTTGTACAGCTCCGCAGGTCGCCTCATCTTGTCCTGGTAACTGAACCTTCCTCTCGGTGTGATGGGGATTTGGTCCACTTGGCATTTTGACTGCAGGTGATCACAACTGTTGTCAGGGAAGTTTATCACATAGCATCAACAAGGTGATCCTTGTAGTGCCACGCACTTCTTAAATTTGACCCTCAGGGCACCGGGGTAATGCTCCAATTACATCGAACAGTGTGCACACACGTAGGGTATAACAGTTGCCTCTTAGGAGAAAGGAAAGAAGCACTCGTTCCTTCTCCCCTCATGTTCTTTCTTTGGAAATCACACTGTTTGTGGCCCCATTATAATAGCTGAATGGGCCATCAATATAGATGTTACTCCCAGCTGCTGTAGAGCAGTGGGTAAGCCCAGAGGCTCAAGCCAAGAGTGGCTGTATTATAAAGAGTGTGTGGGGTTGAGAAATGTGGGCGAGTGTTGAGCTGACTGAGCCCGAGAGGTCAGAGGCTTCCTTCTGTCAGTTCTTTGTGTTGATGCATGGAGGCAAGAGGCAGGAAGCACAGCCACGTGGCGCTCAGCCTGGGCTGCATCGATCCTCCATTCCAGTCTCTGCAGGTGGCGACGTCATGAATTATCGCCATCCTGCCAGCAAATATCACGGCTTCACTTAGGGTGTGAAAAACGAGAGGTGCTGGGGGTGCACTAATATGAGTCCGCCCACAATGAGGTGCAAGATGGCAGACAAAGAGAGTCTTGCTCATGCCAAAACCCTCCCCCTTCTCTCTGCTGAAACTCCCATTATTCCGTTTTCCCCCAATGTGGACCTATTTTCTGATGCTAATTTCACATTGTGCACCTTTTTGAAAAGGGTTCATTAAGGCATCTAATTTGCATTCCGTTCCCTGCTGCATTAATATGAACGCTGTTAATGCATTTCACGTGCTAAATGACACTAATGATGCAGCATTCTGTACATCTCTGTCATTATCTTTATTTCTGTCAGGGTCATTAACCCAGAGCACAAGAATATTTATCAGCAAGTTCTCATTGAGGGATAGAAGCCAACCTTTGTAAGATGCAGCGATGTTTCCAATCACGCATGACCACTATGTATAACTATTGTCCATGTTCTGCGGCTTTAGCTCGTGATGACAGCAACATGAGGCCATAGTTTAGCTTTTTATTTGTCCACCTCTACGTGACTGATTAGACCTCAGTAAATGCGTTGTGAACATAAGCAGAGTGTCTTCCCTGAGCTGAAGAGAAAGCTGCAGGAAGTTTAATGACAGTAAGTGGCGGCCGGCCACCATTTGCTGCACGTTCCTAATGTTCATGTTGTTATCAGCCGAGTGCTTTCAGGCTGATGCCTCTGAAGCAGACACATATTGATTGGAGTCCCAGCAGCCAATGAGACGAGCTCCTTAGCTCATCCTTCCCAGCAGCAGCAGCAGCAGCAGCAGCTGGCTCCGCCACCCGACGTTCATGTCAATAGAGAGATGCTCTTTATTTGAGATCTAAATGCACCTTTTCCAACGCAGCAAATGCTGGTCCACCCTTTTTGTCTGGCTCTGTCCTCCTGTAGAGGAAATGCAGCCAGTGTTTGCATGTGAGGGAGGAGGAGAGCGAAAGGGAAGTGAGAGCTCATAGCTTTAAGGTCCTAGCTTTGATAGCTTTAAACTCTGTAGATTTCAGACGTCATCTGGACGCTAAGTAAGGGCCGTCACAGGGATAAGGGCCTTGTTGCTCCTCCTTCTCTCAAGCTGGTGCACATTCCAATCCAAATGATATGAGGATGTCAGCGGTAAAGGCTGCGTGGGTGGTACGGGAAGTTGTCAGTAAATGGACCCACACGGAACAACCTTGACACCCGCAACGCGGTGTGGATATTATTTCATCCACACCAGCAATTTCCCCCAAAACAATTATCATTTCAGTCCATGGATATGTGTGTTCATGTGGATGTAAAAGGGAAATAATGAAATAAGAGCTTGTTTAGTATGAGGCCAAAAGAGAGGCATAGTCATTTCTGGCAGTATTGCACACAGTTTTCCATGACCTAGACTGAATTACATCTGACTTGCCCTGCTCACTGCCAAGAGAGAACAAATAGTTCCTTTGGCTCATGAGGGTCATCTGTTAATATTGCATGGACGGGTAAACTGCATGTTTACCATCAGCTTTTCACAGTGGTTCCTTCCTTTAATCTCCACAACAAAGATTGCACCCACACGTTGGACTCCATCCTTCCCTGCGCCAGGATCTGCAAGACTCGGTACCTGGGCAGTATGTCGAGAAGCAGACTGGGTTTGTGGATTCACGTCTTCTCTTTGAGCTTCTACACATGAAGGCCCTTTGATTTTCTGTTGCAACTAAAATCCATGAATTTGAAAATGAAGTCTCGGTGATGTGAAACCACCCTGGCTACTGAGTGAGTATGAGTGAGCCTACTCATGTATCATCCAAAAAGGACTCTTAGAAATGGACAGCAAATGGCATGCTCATGCCCATGACCAGGACTGGACTGCCCAATAATAACATAAGGAATCTTAAGGCAAGGTGGGTAGGCACTGCTTTCAGTTTCAGGATGATGAATCATGATGAATTATTCTTTATCCTATTCCTCTTGATTTCATCCCTGGGGGCGCTCATTCGAATGCTAACGCTAGTTTGCTAATCAATGAAACTCAGAGACACAACAATGCAAGGGAACGAGTGAAGTCTTTTCCATGTTGTCCTAAATGAGTCGTCTCTTTGATGATGCACCCTCAAGGACATCAAAAGCTCACAGCGGAGGGAAACACATCAGACACTTTGGGAATGTCACGGCACTCTTAAGCAAAGCTACAATTCTGTAGCAACGTTTCTCAGCACCATCATTTACTGTGGCCTTTCTTTCCACCACTTTCAAACCCCCCAAACCTCTTTCAGCTGTTTGCATTCATCCAGTCCCCCCCAAATAACAATAACCATACCACATCAGCGTGCTGCCAACTCCAGCAGCATCACATCTTGGCTGCCGTGTGCCTCTGCTCGGACAGGAGATAGGAGCTACAGCACTCTAACATGATTACCCAGGGTCCTCACTACCATCGACCCCCCCCCCCTCCAGTCCCTCCAATGTAATTCTTTGTGTCCAGTGACACGTGCCAGAATACTGGCATAAATTGAGCCTATGTAAAGCTATGTGTTCAGCCAGCTCCTGCACGGAGGACTGCAGTTGATGGATGTGGACTGAAACCTTGAGGCGAACACCAGCTCTGAGACCTGAGTCCTCTCTGCTGACAGGTGAGGGCAGAAAGGATGTTGTGCTTTAACAGGCAGTTTCTTTACACTTGACTGTCTGGGCTGAGAGGGATGGAAAGTGACCGAAAGGCTCAGTGATAAGAAAAGCTCATTCAGCAAATTGGCGCAGATCTATAAAGAGTTGCTGGTATTCCTTGGTCCTAAGCCTTTATAGCAGGAGGATACATGCAGTAAGATTGAGTGTTTTTTCCAGTTTGATTTGGGGTTAAACTATTTTCTCTATACTCTAAGAAAAAATGCTATTGTATACAGTAAAACGACGTCCATAAAGCAATCGAGAAGATTTCGATTGCCAAATCGGTCTGCAATGGCAGAGGTTGGTAGAGGCTGTCAGTGCTCTGGCCTTATTCATTCCAACTGATTTTCAGACTAATGGTTTAATAATGCTGCAAAAATAACGTCCTGAAGCTGGATTCACTGCTTGTTTAGATCTGATTACGCCTATTACAGGGCTTCAGTCATTTTACTTGCACAGCTTGATAGAAATATCTGCAGAAAACAACAGCTCCTCACATTCTATTCTTAGTGTTTGAAAAAGCCATATACGGGGGAATTGTGGTTACATTGCGACTCCTTTGCTGTGAGTGGAGTTTTGAGTTTGATGTGCCAGTGTGTGTGGCACTTCTTTGTGCACTCATGTGCACAGTGTGTAGGAAAACAAGGAGACACGAGCTGGGGAGGGAAGCAACAAAAACTTGTGCTGCTAATGAAAAAAGCAGCGAAGCAGGCTAAATGAATAGGAGCACAATCCAAGGCTACTTTTGATTGCATTTCAGGAAATAAATGCGCATGGCGGCCCCGGTGTCTTTTACACATGCGTCATTTGCATGAGATGCACTTCAACAGAGCGTCTCTCCAGAATGCCGAAGAGATGTGCTGTGGTGAGCCGCCACACGTCCTTTTTTCTTGCTCTTTCTCATTGTCTCCCAGTTTGATCTCCTTCATCGTGCCTGAACCGCGAGACTGAAAGGCTGCGTTTCTAACTGGCCACAGACAAGGCGCACACTTAATGCTGAGGCTGCCAGGACTCAGTGCGAGCAAGCACACATTCCTGGGAATGCATTTCACCATCCAGGGCTGTGCGTCCATAGCTGCTGATACACATAACAATGATGTGTTGAAGGAGGCACTGAATTCCTCTTCAACTCCGCCAGCCTGCCTGTCGCAGAGATTCATTTGACATGAATGAAACATTGCCCGGGGACGTAATGCTTGCACAGACTACGTCGCTGCCTCTGCCTGTTATTGTTTATATGGTAAAGGCTCATACCTGTTTGACTATGGCTATTTGTTAGCCTTCATGGCTGCCCACTATCAAATTTGAGTAAGCCAAATTAGCCTCCTGGGTGGTGAGTGATGAAGTGATGGCAGGTCCAGATGACATACGGGTGTCTGGTGGCATTAAAATCAGGCCTCTGCTACCACCTCATATAGTGTGATAGCACTGATGACTTGACACACTAGCAGCGATGGGGCTCAATTCACTTTTCATTCAATGCATTTCAGAAGATATTCTCTGTGGTATGAAACTTGAGCCCCCCAAAAAAGACTTTGGATGGATCAATTTAATTGAAGGTGAAAGGGGCCCGAGCCTGCAGGCTAGGTGTTGCTTGTGAACAATGATGTGATATATGAGCTGTAATCATGCTGGTGAAGCATAGCAGCAGCGTCACACAAACTCTCTCCGTCAGTGTTTCAATGACTCCTTTTTATAAAACAACATTAATGCTAAACCACTTAAACTTATAACCACCCAGACACGCACTCAACCAACAAGCATCCGCACCAAATGCACAACATTTTGAATCTTTATTAGATTCTTATTAGGAATTAGACTTTTCTGAAGTCATAAACCTGGCCTGGCCAGAGACTGCCCAGCATTCCCAGCAACGTCCCCTGTCCCACGACCTTTGCTGGACTCAGGTCACTAATGGAAGGTTGGATGACAATCTTATTGAATGACAATCAATGACAATCTGATTTAAAGCTCCCAAGCATGAACAACCCAGCCTAGTAAATTACCACCTACTCCCCCTGATTAATGTATGACGCCACCCTCTTTTAAGCACCTCACATCTGTTGTCAATCTCAAACTGAAGGAAAATGACCTTGTGTTCATGGTGAATGGACTTCCCACTACTCAAAGCGCTTCACACTACATATCACATTCCCCTCTATTCACAGGCAGTGGCCTATCAGTACAAGTAAACTAATCATCCACACACACACCCACCGAAGGTGCAGTATCTTGCTTAAGGAACACTTAAGTGGTTGTGGTTCGAACCGCCGACTTTCCAATTGGTGGACGACCTGCTCTGCCACAAAGCCACAGCTGTGGCAATGTGTTACGTCCAATGTGTTACATTAAGCAACACTACAACGTTACATATTCCCCTGTTATGATGTGCTGAATAGCTATTGAAGCAGGAAGTGTGAATATGTATCTACACAACAATCTATTGATCGTGGCTGGTAATAACAGCTGTGCTGAATCCCACAGAGAGCTTCGTGTGTCTGTTGTTCGTCCTCCTCGCAGCCCTGAGAGACAAGCAGACAGACAAAACACATTGCCAGCACAACCGAACTTCGAGATCGGATTCAGGCTCGAGTAGCACCGTGGGGCCGACAGCCCGTCCTGATGTCAGGGCCCCGTTGGGCACTGAGTGTCCAGAGAAATAGCACTGCTTCCCCTCTCTCAGGCTCCAAACTCAGGTGAACGGCAGATACCTCTGTGTTACTTTGGGGTTTGATGCTTTAGCTTAATAAGAACAACTAGGAAACGGAGATAAAAATTGCACTGTGCTATGTAGCAATGGCCTTCTCTTCCCACAGGCCCTGAAAATATCACACAGAGTAGTAGGAAACACAAGGAATAGGATCCAAACGCAGTAGGGAGGCAGAGCTGGAGCAGTTGAATGACTTATTGTAGCAGTACAACGGGTTCACGGAGTAGTCAAGCAGGGGGGGAATCCATTAGAGCAGTCCAACATAGGCAAACAAATCCGACAAGGAGCAGGCCCAAATCCAAAGTCCAAGTAACATGCAAAGTCCAAGAAACCCTGGGGAAGTCTGAAACAGGAGAAACTCTAGGAATGGTCTGGAAAGCTTGAAGACGATCTGATATACGTATTATACTATACTATATATACACTCAGGAAGGGGAGACAAAGAGACTCCGTGTGTTTTGTGTGGTTTTGTTTTCTGTAAAATCCATTAAACTATCAGTTTGGAACTCAGATTATTAATTAAATTAAAAACTATAACCCAGAATGACCATTGGAGTTCAACATAGAAGAGGTTGGCAAATGATTCACTCTGAGACATTAGAGACCAGCAGAATTAAACACAATCGTTTATTTACAAAGGTATACAAAGTAAAAACACACTATGAAGACAAGGCATGTGCCGGTATCAATTTTTCGCGCTGCGATTAATTGATTGAGCTTTTTTTTCACGGTATACGGTATTATCACGATACTTTAATTGCACAAGGGAAACGGGTTAAAAAGGTCAGCAAACTTCAGTGTCGTCCACTTAGTAACTTTAATAACTTTTTTTAAATAAGAAAAAGTACCTCAGACAATTTGTATCAAACAGCAAGTGCAAACTATCTTCAGTCCGCAATCCCTCTGCATTTTTATGGAACCCCAAATTTTTCCAAACGTCTGACTTTACCCCCTACCCGAATGACGCGACTCGCTCAATTCGCGAAGAGTCAAAAAGATCTGAACTTTGAGGGATATTCGCGCCACGTTAACCGATCAGGAGCTTGCTCGAGTAGTGACGTGACTTGGAGCGGTGGCAGAAATCTGAACAACACTGGAAGATAAAATAATACCCCGGTACAGTAGGTGGCGGCATGCACCTGAACAAGTTGGTAGCAACCCGCCATAAAAACCAGAGAGAGAAATCGTTGCTGTGTGTGGATACCAAGAGCTGTGCGATACGTCCTCGTATCATTCTAGAAACGGGAAAGCTTTGGACGAAAGTGAGTGAGAAGGTCGGACAATCTGGAAAAACGTTGAAAAAAATGTTCTTTACTCGATGGGACTGGTTTAGTCTGAAGTAGCGCTGAGCCCCTCCCATGACGCGAAAACCCGTCTGTTGTGTAGTAAATGTACACGCGAATGGAGCGAATAAACTCAAAATGTTCAAGCGTCCAACTCAACATGAATAGCACGATTTATTGGCATCTGGCCTGAACGCACAGCCCAAAGGGGGACAAATGGGCAGCGTTCCTCCCCCCGCCATGCTTCTTCCCCAATGTGAGGATGGTTCACATCAGAGTGCGCTTGCTGCTTTTTAAGCTGATGATGGAAAATAAGCTAATGCGCGTTCTAAAAATCTAAATTTGGATCTATTGTTATTCACGGTATTTAAGTGCCTGCGATAATAACATCGTGCATATTCATTACTGCGATTTATCGCATTACCAAAAAACCGGCACATGTGTAATGAAGACTAACTAAATACACTAAACTATGGAACAAAAAGGTGTGTGTGTGTGTAAATGTGTATGCGTCCAAGATGGCTGTTTGGATGTAAAATGGATCAAACAAAAGGAAGCTAAATCAGAATGGCGGCATGGCCGTATCGGTGGAAGAGTGACCCTACTAAAGCAGCGTTAGCACCGGTGGCGGTGAGGCTGCATGGCTAGACTACGGGAAACGGAAAGATGGCTGCTGCTGGAGCATGAGTGCAGAGAAGAGAGGGGGCAGAGGCCGCTGACCTGTGTTGGTGACTTGGTCACTTCCGGGTCACATGTCAGACAGACGTCAGTGCTGTGTTCACTGTCTCACAGATTCTGGGGACAAAAGGGAATGCAGTACTCAAACCAAAGTTCAGTTAAAGTCCTCCACATGAATGAAGTCATCCGCTGAGCCCCAACATGGTGACCGCAAAGACAATAAAAGCATCCCCCGACCAGAAAGCCCGGATGAATGGAGAGGTGAGAAAGATAAAAAAGAAACAAAGATAAAGTCACTGGGATAGCCTCCAGTCACCCGCGACCCCCCAAGGTAAAGATAAAACTAAAGTCATAGTTTTTGGAGCCAAGGAGGAACGATTAAAAGTCAGCGCTCAGCTTGTCCTATCTTTATTCAGGCTGTGGCTTGGTGGCAGAGCGGTCGTCTACCAATCGGAAGTATCCTTGAGCAAGATACTGAACCCTGAACTGCTCCGGAAGCTGCGCCTTCGGTGTGTGAGTGAGTGTGACTGGTTAGTTTAATTTGTACTGATGGGCAGTTAGCTCCTGCCATCGGTGTGTGAATGTGATATGTAGTGTAAAAGCGCTTTGAGTAGTCAGAAAGACTAGAAAGGCGCTATACAAGTACAGTCCGTTTACCGTTCAGTCAGTAATGTTAAAAACCACAAACCAATTCAGAAATCTTGGCGTAGTCATGGACTCAGATCTGAATTTCAACAGCCACATTAAGACAATTACAAAGTTAGCCTAATACAATTTTAAGAATATGTCAGCAGGATTTGGAAAAACAAATTTAAACTTTATTTATCTTCTTCTATCAACTTCACGCTCTCTTTGACGAATATTTCCTCTACTTTCATTTGACTTTTGACTTTGAATTGCTGAGCGTACCATGAGCGTTCCCGTATGACAATGACAACATGATCTATGAGAACCACTGATGTTGTCTTGTTAATGCAGCTGTGTTGTTACCCCACGGTGGACGTCGCAGTGCGGGCCCTCAGCAGAGTTGTTGCGCTCTCCGCTCTGTCCAGATGTCCACATTAGCCTCGGCAGCCCGCAGAGCGATGTCTGCTCGGGGAATTGGAGTGCAGACCGAGGTCAACAATCATGGGATTATTTTCCTATCTTTATTCAAGAGCGTGTTCTTTTAATGTGAGAGCATGAGTTATTGATTTCAGGTCAGATTTTGTGAGGCTTTGCCGTCGCACTGCACTAGAGATTAGCGCTGCGTCTGCTCAGAGTGTGCGCTTGCTCTCAGATATATTGTTAGCTTCAGCCCTTCTCCTCGCGCTCAGGCTGCGTCTGTTAGCTCACCAAACTTCTGCTCTCAGATTTCTCCTCTGCTGTCGGATGTTTTTCTGCAATAACCCTGTCAACCAATAGAATGCCGGGTGTCTTGTCGACCAATGAAAGGATCCCTGTCTCGTTGCAGGCTCGTTCCCTTTACTCCTTAGTGCGTCACGTTCAGGCGGTTACTCTTTAACCGGGTTCATTCACTCCCGCCACCACGTCGTTATTATTTATACTTTCCTTGCTTTCTTTACAACTTTTGGAATAAAAGTAGCCTTATTACATATACCATATGCCCATACGTCTTACTATATCAGCTAAATACTGTATATGTGAAGCTACGTCACACCTCAGGTAAATACTGCTAACATTATATACTGTATATCTGGGCGGCTGTGGCTTGGTGGCAGAGCGGGTCGTCCACCAATTGGAAGGTCGGGGGTTCGATCCCGGCTTCCCCCAGCCCACGTGTCTAAGTGTCCTTGAGCAAGATACTGAACCCCAAATTGCTCCCGAAGCTGCGCCTTCGGTGTGTGAGTGTGTGTGAATGGTTAAATGTGATCTGTAGTGTGAAAGCGCTTTGAGTAGTCGGACAACTAGAAAGGCGCTATACAAGTACCGTCCACAGTCCCATCTCTTTGTCACATAGTGTTAGTTAGTTAGTACCTCTGTACTACATTTGTCTTCACGAGTCCATTTGTTAGACGTGACCTAGAGAGCCCAGCGAGGCAGAGTATTAGATGGGAGGAGATACAGAGGTAACGTGTGCGTGCAGCACAGTGTGTAGCTAATGGAAACACTTAAAGTAATTACCAGAATGTGAGGGTGGAAAGTACCATATGAGACAACAGATGATGTGAAACATTAGGAAAGCCAGACAACAAATAAAACCACCAAAGTAATCAATATTAAGTACGTAACGCTAGCCACTGTCCCTGTGTGTTGTCCTGACCAGGTGTTAGGTTCATCCCAGCAGTGAACCCTAATAAGGCAACAACCTGCCTGGAATAGACTTCGTCCTGTTAGTTACCGCCAACACTGCAGAAAGAATTACTGATCTTATAACTGCTCAGTCACCAAAGTATCTGCAGCCGCTGTGAGGACTGCACTGGGTCCATGTTTCAAACTAACTTGGATCTTTTCTCTTGAGACGTTTTTACTTGTTTTAAAATGTCTGTCAAAGCTGGAGATTATCTGTCTGACACCCTTTCACAATGCTGGAGAACTTGTTTTGTGATCTGTCAACACTAATACACATCACTACATTGGCTTTGGCTGTGGCTGCTCAGAGCGCTTTGAGTAGTCGCAAGGCTAGAAAGGCGCTATGCAAATACAGTCCATTTCCCATTAGTTAGTGAGACTGTGTAACAGAGAAGTCTTGTGCTGCTTAGTCATTATTTACCGCCTGTTGTAAAGGGTCACTAGGAAAACCCTTTCACCTCGCCATAGTCAGGGTGTTAAATGGACCCTCCTACATGCAAGTTTTTTAAATCCCCTATTTAAACAGTGACGTGACATACAACCTTTGTGAAAGAACATGATATGTTCCTCTAATCCCACTACATTTCAAAAAGACCAAAACTCTCCTAAAAAAGACGCACTTTATTGATACCCAATGAAATGGAAATATAAATTGTATATATATATATAAAAAGACAAAGTAGCAAAGCCTTTATGACCTTTATGAAAGCTGTCCAGATCCTGTAATCAATCAGGGTAGAGGGTTTCTGGAATACTGAAGTGTCAGCTGGTATTGGAGCTCTCAGCTGTTCATCCTGTGGATATGACTTTGCTGGTGCTGCTGGCCGCTGTAATGTCTTCGGGTCGTCGCCTGACATGGCATGACACCTGTCAAGCACTAACGTCCTCCTCTCATGGGCCCAGGACCACCTGAGCTTCATCAGGATCTGTAACACGTGGCAGATTCAGTGTTACGTGTAAGAGAAATACAGAGCAATATTACAGTGTGGGTACTAACTAGTACTACTAAAGGCTGCAACAGCTCATTGTCGCTCAGAGGAGTCCTGATGTATCAGGCTACGAGCCTGCGCGCGAGGAGAAGGGCTGAAGCAACAATGTATCTGAGTGCAAGCAGGGGCTAGTGCAGTGCGACGGCAAAGCCTCACAAAATCTGACTCTTCTGGGCGAACGAACTGAACCGAATCCCGTCCTCAGTCAGTTCAGCCGTTGCAACATGCAGGGACACGCTCACACAGAGAGTGTTTCAGGTCATTCGCTCGCGGGACAAACGGGGTGTGTTTAAGACAGCTAACAGCACCTGATTCAGGTTGCTAACATGTAGCTGCAACAATTCTACAACATTTTATTGTATATGCACACTTACTGTTGTGAAAAGAGGACAGTGGCTACATAATAGTTCGCAAAAACGGTACATTTATACAACTAAACTCAGCTCACTGATGTATCCACCACGCACGGCCGTTCTCAGTCCACTAGTTACTAGGGGTCTTCAATGAGCCGCAGAGAGCGCCGTAACCCCTCTCTTCATCAGGTTCAGAGCGATGCTCCCGGCCTACGAGACCCCCACTGGTTCTGCACCATCATATCTTCACTAACACAGACCTGTGCTCCTGCCAGGTCCCTGCGCTCTGCAGACCAACAGCGTCTGGTGGTACCATGGCAACAAGGAACACCTTCTCTGGATCCGTTCCACGTTGGTGGAATGATCTGCCTGCTCCTACAAGATCAGCAGATTCTGTAGCCGCCTTTAAAAAGCTCCTGAAGACGCATCTCTTCCACCAACACCTAACTGACCATCACTGACTTCTTCTTCCTTTCTCCCTCTGCTCATTAACCCCTTCCTCTCCTCAGCTCTGGATCCTGTGCTGGGCTCTGACAGACCAGTTCCTGCTGCTCTGAGGCTTCTTGTTACCTCGTGTTGTTAGAACTGCTTCCACTGTCTTCCTCACGTGTGAGTCGCTGTGGATAAAAGCGGCTGCTAGATGACTAACTGGAATGCAAGTGTAAATGTAGTTAGCGAACTGAATTGGACATTCAGTTTCAGTTCAGTGAGTGGGACTACGCAGTCGACGAATCTTTTTACTGAACGATTCCAATGAAAAGAACTGCTTTGGCCCATCACTACTCACCAGCAATATATATGAAGCGAATAATCCATGTTTTTCATCCCATGGATCCCGTGATGTTGGAGGAAAACATTGTTCCTATACAGCCTCTTGTGTCTGGTGGTGTAATGTGATCCCTTTTCTTCATACACACGGTTAAATTGTCTCTCAGCCTGAGCTGAGAAAAGAGATGTTACAAACAGCTTCTTTTATGTGGAAGAACTTTCCATTTTAACAAGCGCAGTGACAATGAGGGGAGGTTGGAAGTCAGTGCTGTCTGATTTTCTGATCGTTCACATGAGAGGTGACTCGTTCATTCCAATAGTGCCAGCTTGAGGGAACTCTATAAATGGAATAGAGAGACAGGTCTAATGAAGGAATGCTTCCACTGCATGTTAGTAACGTTCATTACCAATTCTTACAACTTGGGGCTTATTTTCTTACTTTTGGCTAACATTTCTCTTGATAACATTGTACTCATTGAGGAAAGTGATGCGATTGGGAACGTTGCAGCTAAAATAAATCTAAACATCCATCACAGTTAACAGACCGATGGCTTGGTTCAACTTTGACCTACCGTACTTTACGTAGTTGTGTGTACGCGGTTATCCTGACAATATAGACAGCAACCTTTTCACTCTGGAACTGCAGCAGCGACAATGACAGCGTGTTTGAGGAGTGGCGTTATTGTCCTTCGGTCATTATGTGTGCTGATATTGGAATGAAAGTCCCTGCTGTTCCCCCGGCTCTCTAACGGCCGGCATCTCAATGCCTAATGGAAGAAGATCTTATTGGCTGATGAGTGGGAGTGCGGCAGCCTCAGTAATATTGTCGCTCTCGTTTATGGCTCTCTTGCTCAAGCTTTTTTTCCCCCCGAAGGTATTATCCACATCAGTACGAGAGTAAAATGGACACGTTATCACAGCAATCAACCTCTTATTGTGTGTTGGAGAGTGTTTTCACCTTTCATCACGCATAGCATGTCGGAGTCTCTATTGTTTATGCCTGGATGTTATCGAGTACCTGTATTAAATTAATCATTCTGGTGAAACAGCCCTCTGAACAGATGTATCGTTACACTACAGCGTCTGAATTCATTAAATAATCCACCATGGGTAGAGCTCATTTGGTCATTCAAGGACGAAATGTCTCTTCAATCTGTCTTGAGCGGGACACCTGATGAACAATCAGCACATTACATGCCAGGTCTCCTGGAGGGCCGGAGCCTGGTCCCTGTGCAAATTGGACCGTGTGGGTAGCATACAAATAATTACATGAATAGGCTGTTTCCACTGTAATTAACTGTAGAGGGGAGCCGAGGTTTGTTTTTATCCTCGTTTCAGCAGATAAGTCACGGCCACAGGGACTGCACTAGGTTTGAGGCTGATTGTGGGGTGGCAGTAGAAGGGGGGGTAGTGAGGACCCTGGGTAATCATGTTAGAGTGCTGTAGCTGCTATCTCCTGTCCAAGCAGAGGCACACGGCAGCCAAGATGTGATGCTGCTGGAGTTGGCAGCACGCTGATGTGGTATCAGTATGGTTCACTTTAACAACATGGCTGATTGGTATTGAACAAGGCTTGGAGGAACAACTGCATGCTGAGCTAAACCAACACGGTGAGAGGGCCCATTGTTGCATACAGAATGATATTCTATTTGCCTATGAAAACAGCCAGTCATGCAGCACCATTTCAAATATTAACTCAGGAGGCATGTCCGCCTTTACAGAAAGAGGCCGGCGGGAGTGATGGGCCAGTCCAATAGGACACACTGAGACGCAGCACTGTCCTTCAGCATGTCATCATGTCCATGGCCTGAATGCCTGGGGACATGATTAGGTATTATATTACTGTACTGATTTTATTTTATAAACTCTTAATTGCATGGGTGTTTTTCAAACCCCGCTACGTACACGGGGGCGGTAGACCCAACACGTGTATAACGCAGTCTAAGCCGCACATTGAAATCATATTGCTTGTAAGCTTTTCGGAATGTATCATTAATAATAGCAAACTTACAGAAAATAAATAAATAAAAATTATTAATTAATATATTTCGGCATAGCCTGTTATATTTTATTTTTAAACTACTATTTTACATGCGGGCAGGGATTCATTTGCAAACAAGATTTTTTGTTTTCTGGAGTGTCAAGTGGATTATTTCAGTTTTGCTGCTTAAATGCAGTAAAATGTGCAGTCGTGGCATAGAACTTATCAAATGACTTAGGTAAATAAAACATATAGCAGCAGATAGCAGACCTGCTAACCTAGAAACCTAGACATAGCATGCTGTGTGACTCCCCACTCTTCCCACTGCCAAGAAAGGCCAGCTGCACAGTAGAATTCAAAGTTCACAATAGCATTTACTGAGCTGAGCAATGGCCAACACAACAAACACAAGTTCACTAATCAAACCCTAAGCTGTTCAACAGCAAACAAACTGGGCTTCTCACTCCTACCAAGCTGCTACTAGGTGTTCCATATTTACAGAATTACTAACTAACACAAGTCTCACCAACGTTACTAAAGACAAATCTACACAAACATTTCAGCTTTTATGCTTGGACAGGAATCTCCGTGTTTTGTGAAGCATAAACCACAAAAGAATTGTATGCATATATTTTTGGGATTTCACAGTGCTTCAAGCTGGTGAACCTTTTTCCACCAGCTTTTTTCATTGGACCTACCTTCTACTGAAGAGGCAGTCCCTATGAAAACTGTCGACAGAGTGGTTTGTGGAAACCACCTCATTGGACAAAGCCCCTGTCACACTTTATGTTGGCAACCAGGTAATAAGGAAAAGGACCCAAGCGCAGACAGAGGTGGCAGGAAGCTGAGTGGTGATTTATTTGTCTTAAAGGCAGACAAGTGGCAAACAGAACCATCAAGGTAATGATGAGCTTCTACGAACTGACCCAGAGACAGGGAACCACACAGACTAAAAACAGTCTGGAAGGGGAGCCAATGAGACACAGGTGAACTGAATGACAGGTGGAAACAATCAGGGAAGTCACAGACAGGAAGCAAAACTACCAGACACATGAGGGAACAGACAAATTACAAAATCAAACAGGAACTGACAGACACTAAACCCAAAACCCAGACAGCAACAGACGTATTCAAAATCAAACAGGAACTCATAGGACACAAACCCATCAGCATGACAGGCTCCCCTTCCTCACACATCCCATCTGAACCCCTGCACATAGGTACCTTCTCATGGACTGGCACCTGCCAACCCAAATTAGTCAGCACAATAATCACACATCACACTCACTTGCTTGAGGTTATTGCAATATGGTTGTGCGTTCTGTGCATCTCTCCACTAGCGTGGATTGACAGATTTGGCATCTCCAGTGTTTTTGTGGGAGTTCTACAGCTGAAGCAGTTTTGTTTCTGGAAAAGCTCCAAGACTTTTAGAGCATCAATCAGCTTTTGGAAGTCGTGGCAACTCTTTCCTCTTCTCCAGCAATGGCCACAGTAGCTGAAGGCCAAGGATTTCTAGGAAAGTGTGGCAATTGTAAGATCTTTTGGCTACCCAAGCTGGAAATTTAGCCAGGAAAACATCCCCGGTTATGACTATAACCCTTGTTCCCTGAGAGGGAACGAGACACTGCGTCTATATGGTTCCCTTGTCAGTTCAAGCTGGTGAACCTTTTTCCACCAGCTTACCATATGGAGTTACTGAAGCTGCCTCAACCTTGCTGCTATGAATGCAAAAGTAGTTCCCTTTCAAGGGAACGCGCACTGCGTCATCGTAATGGGAACGCCCCCAACGTAGTGCGTCTGGTGGACACACAACACAGAGCACTAAGCTGAAGAGCAAAAAGCTAGCTGTGCTATGTCCGAACTTGTCTTGGGATCATTACTTGGACGGCGTCTTGACCGTTGTCCCATTCAGAGCTTACAGTATGTCGTCTGAGCGTCATCATTCTCATTCCACAGTTGTGCTTTTAAACAATCAGATGCGTAAATGGCACAAAAACAAATTCCTAAAAGCTGACACCCTGGTGTTATACCTTTAACAGTAAGCTAACTTAAAGAGACTTTTCATCATTTGGTCTGCATTTACTCATAGTTACAGTGAGGCAAAGGTACCATCATGAGGCCCAATGGGAAATCACATCATTACCCGCTATTACTTGCATCCAGTCAGGGTGTTCTCATTCACTGTTCGTACTTATACCTACAAAAAGTACTGCAGTATGATTTGTATATAACCCACGTAATCTTGAGCCAGAAAGCTGTTACATTTATTGCGACCTCTAGTGGCCTCAGTAATTAGGATGGGAGCAATGGAGCAGTGGATGGATGTGTCTAACACAGGACTTTGACGTGGGAGACCGAGGTTTGTGTCCTGTGTGAACCCAAAGGTTAACGTTGACTTACTTTAGCTTACGTATGTACTTAGCCTACATAAGTTAAGTTACGTCACGTGATTTATGTTATGTGACTTACTGTGAATTACCAACTTATATATAATGATAATAAGACTGATAAGAATAATTGTAGAAGTGTGTGTTGAGCAGGAACATGGGGCCAGTAGGCGGGTTGCAATCACAGATCCAGACTCTGCAGCGCCGGAGGCAGAAGTATCTGCTGAAAGCTACAGAAGAAGAGAGTAAGAAAAAACCTGCAGGAGAAAGAAGATGTCAAGTTAGTAGCGTGCATTAATGGGATAAGAATGCATACAGATGGAGAGGGGAGGGAGCAGAGAGGTGCATCATGGGAAGTCTCCCGGCAGTCTAGTCCTATAGCAGCATAACCAAGGGCTGGTTCAGGACTCACCTGATTTACTTTGCATAAAGTTTTTGTAGGTAATCATATGAACTGTTTTATGAGAACACATTGATCCAGTATACTGTGAATAAAGAATATAACATCATACAACACCTACTACATGCCTCAGGTCTCTAAAGTGCTTTCCCTCGTAAACACTTTAGAGTAAAATATTAGAAAAACAATGCTTTAGGAACATTATTAAAAACTGTTGCTGCACAATTTGGTCCACTTTAGGTTCTTGAAATAAAGCTAAAATGGACGTGCAACTCTCCCAGCAGAATGTGCCGTCTCTTAGTGGTCTCTGTCTTCCAACAATCAGCATAACTTTCATGTGGTTGCATAGCAACAATGTTTGCCCACAAATCAATATAGAGTTCCGGGAGAGAACGAAAGAATGTCTTAATGATACATGAATGATGACCTTTGATGTACAGAGAGTAAAAACAGAATGTGTTTATCAAAGAGCAACAATCAAGGTCAATGGGGGGAGAAGGAAAGGAGGACAGCATCCATGTGGCCAGCTCGGGTGCGTGCATGTGTGTCCGGCACGCACATTTGTTAGTGAGTTAATGAGCTGTAGGTGAAACCAGGCCAGAATGCAAATCCAACCGTTGAATGAAAACAATAGATAAGCAGGAGCTGAGCAATGGATTGGAGGGGTTAATTACAAACATTTCACTGTATGATTTGGAAGATGTAACTGTACAGTGGCTGCAGCTAAGAAAAGGCATTTGCAACTGTAAATGTGAAGCAGTTGCTACCTGCAGGCAGCTTGGACTTTGAAGTTTAACATAAAGGGAAAGGAAAAGGCTGGCAGGTATATTGGATGCAAAGCAGATAAGCAGATTGTATGCTTTGATAAATAAATGGGTTTGAGTCTTGCGTAGATGCTCAGACAGGATCTAATTCCATGACATTGACAACTGACGATTTTCCTGACAAAGTCTATGCATCTAGTTCCCGTAGCAAACATTAGGCGTGACATGTTGGAGGCAGATAATGTCATCTGCAGGACAGATGCCAGAGCGCCTGGCGGGTAAGTGCTTTGCTCAAGTGCGCACGGTGATCCTGTGTCATTTTCACAAGTGACATCAGCAGTCAGTTTACAGTCCGCTGCTCTCAGATCAGTCCGTTTCTCCCGGAGCAGACACTGGTCTGCTTGCTGGTTTTTATTGTATTTCCCATTTGCTACCTCTGTCAGGCCTCGATGCTGATGCATCCTCTCCGCACCCTGCGCTGGAAGCAACTACTTTGTAACATGACTTCAGGAACAGGGCAATGTGGGAAGAAATGATAAGCAAGCTCGCATGTATTTCTCGCTACCAACAATTTTAATCAGTGGGGAAAAAAGAAGCATCCCTTCATGACCCAATCTAGCCATTTGTGTCTCGGGTCTATTGGCGAGCAGAGGCACGTGTGTGGGAGCTGACCAGAGCTAACATAGGCTTGCAATGCTGGCCACTTAGCAGCTCCACTGGAGCAGATGGAGAGGGAACACCTGGCTCAGTGGCTTGGTGCTCGCAGACGGGGAGGAGAGAATCTGCTTCCCTTCCCTTCACCCCGAGCCTGTAGCTGAGTCCGAGCTGCAGAGGAGAGGGAGAAGCTGCCTGTCAAACCCGTACATCTGCCTGCTCAGAGTTCCCTTCCTTTCAGTGGGAAAAAGTGGAAATCTAAAAATCTCTTTGACAATGACTTTTGTCACTTCAGCTGAACTTTAATCATAGTAGCAAAATGAAGTGTTCACATGACTCGGGTTCTATTTGGCAGTGTACCGGTGCCCGAGTAAACCTAGCCCATGAGTAGGCCGCTGCTAATTTTACATTGTGTCCTCTGTCTTTAACACTTTTGCTTTAAATGAATTTACTGTGAACACTAATGTGGTGCTCGTGGAAAGGCGACAGGCCCTCACTGTGGGTACAGACGGCCAACAGCTGGACCTGTCGGTGGAAATATGCGCTGTTGCTTCGGCCGTCAGCCAGCGGTGTGTTCGTGCTTGCACACGGCTAGGACATTAATTAAACGAGCTTCTCTATCGGCCCGACGTCACCGCTTTCTCTACAGGCGTGGCGTGGGATCCTTGATGGCGGCACAACTTCTTGGCTGGAGGTACGACGTGAACAGACAGGCTTGCCATTTGCTCCGCAGAGGAGTAACAAAGAGTAACGGGACTGCCTGCAGTTGGGAGGGAGAAAGGGAAACGGCAGCTAGCCAGAAAAAGCAAGGCTGTGTCATTTTGCCCTCGTCTGACACTCGTCTATTAATTAAGCATGGTACTGGTGGGGATTGTGACCGTTCTCTGTGGTTACGCTAGAGCTTGCTGTGGCTGTCAAGCACCAGCTGTCTCTGAGGTGAGTCTACTTGACCGCTCAGAGGGGCCAGTGTGGTGCCGGTGGATTACTGCTCACCCGCATTTCACCTCCTGCTTGCAGAAGATAACCGGTGCTCCTTGCAACAGCTCGCTTTAACAAAGGCCTCACCTTTCAGGGAGCAGCGCACCGGCCTTACATTAGCTCGCCGGCACCCGCGGACGCCTGGTACACAATGCAGAAACAGGCGCAACGCGAGCACAAAATGCCACTTTGGCACCCGTGTCGAGAGTGCACGGTGCTCCTCACAATAGCGAGGGTGTTATGGCCACAGAGTCCAGCTGGCTCTGGACGCCTTCTAATCTGTGTGTTTGGCTCTTCCAAAATGAAAGCATGTGTCATCCTCTGCTGACTCAAATCAACGTGGAAGTCCAGCAGATAGCAAAGGATTTTAGGAGTGACGTGAAAGCATGCCAGCCACTTTAAATGTTGGCACTCCTTCTTTGCATGCTTCACAGTGCACTCCATCTTGAAAACATACAACTCCCTGCAGGATTTGTTAAATATGCTTTGCTGTGTGCACTCAGTACTGATACTGCGTAGTGAATGGGATGTAGCAATAAACGCAAGGGCGGCTGTGTTTGTGTATTGTTTCAGGAGAGATAGCGGGGGGATAAATCACCAAACCCAATAAAAATAGCAGCTTAATGTATGGAGAAAATGCAGATAGCAGCACGCAGGAGACACATGGAGGTGAGAAGAGACAGTGTTGTGAAATGCAAACATGTCCACGCTACACTTCCTGTGAACTCAAGAAGCTAACGTAGTAGCTCCACAGGCCGCATGGGGAGCTTCTTCAATGGCTGGTTTGATGCGCTAATGGACTCCAGAGGCTGTTTTAGTTTAACAACAGCGTATCCCTTTCTCTCGCTCCCTCCAGTACAGCTCACGTCGAATCTGTTCCCAGCATCAGGCCCCAGTGATGCTTCAGTTGCTCTATGGTCTGCTTTGCACGCTACAATGGCTGGCATGATGGGAGAATTATCACAGGCAGAGTCCATGAAGCAAATGTAAATGGGAGCAGTGGGGAATAGCTGTTGTGCTGCTGGATAGTTTTGCATGAACAGGCTCAAATTAAAGGGGCAATCAGTGAGGTTTTTATTGCCTCATAGCCTGAAATGGTCCTAGTTTATCTGCTGGGCGGCGACGGCCGTGGATCAATACCGATGACTCAACGATTAGCCGGTCAGGGGCTGAGATTTCTGCTGCCACAATACATTGCAGCCCGTGAAGGCTGAAAGCCTCGTTGTCAAGCATTAGAGGCAAATGACAATGCAGATGTATTCGAGGACTTTGTGTACTGATATATCTGAGCAGAGCAATCATGACGTTCACACTGAGGATGTGTTCCAATCTTTTCAAGTCTACCACTGGCAAACATCGGCAGTAAACGCCACACACCTGCCAGAACAAAGACGATGTGTCTAAACACCCCTCTAGAACGACACATCGAAGCCTTCATGTCGGATCTGTTCAGCGGGACAACATCATTTGTTCAGGCCTTCGGGAACTGTTACAAATCAGTAGGCTGCCCCCCGACTAAAGCTTTTCCTAGTCGACTAGTAGCCATTAGTTCCAGCCAGTAGTCTTCGTACGTTTATTATATTAATTTAATTATTTAAATGTATAGTTTTTTTGGGCATCTCAAGATGCTTTGAGTTCCAGGGCTCCACTGTGCTACATTACAGAGAAATAGAAAACCATAAATGAATGAAATGTACATTTTACAAGTGAGCCGCCTGTTGCTAACAGCAAAAGCAGGAATGGTGGTCCAAACGCAAAGATTCTCCGGTACTCCGAGCTCCAAGTCCAGGTCAGCTAACAGGACTGGTAAGTTAGCTAACTAGCTACTGGCAGCTAGTACAGTTAGCAGCAGTGCGCCAGTAATTGACTTCCTGTGTTACAAGAGAAAATGTCCGTGATGCAACAATCCCCTGATACGTTCGTCTCAGTGACAAGGCACAGCTACTGTGGGACTACCCAGTAAGGCAAACGTGGACGACTAAGACTCTTGTCAATGACTAACAGTCTAGGCCACTATTAGGGGGCAGCCCTACAAATCAGGCTTGTGCCTATGGTTAACTATGGTTAAGGTTTGGTTGGTTTAGGCCCACGTGACTTGATTAGGGAAGGCTCATGGTATAGGCTCAAATAAGTTAAGGTTTTAGAAGCATTGTGGTTTGGGTTAAAAATGACCACTTCCCCAAGGTTAGGGGAACTTCATTGCCATGGTTACAATAATGGTTAAGGTTAAGGTTTGGGGGCGATCGCAGTCATGGTTTAAACAAAAAGGTGACTTGTACGTGTCTAATTTACACTTCTCTTGTCCTCTCTAAATGAGATTCAGCCATATGTTTGTTTCACAGGTTTCGACAAAGGCAAATGGCAGATGAACTCCTTCAAGCCCACTCCTGATAACCTTCATCAAATCTGCGGCTTTTTCTGGACTCACTAGTGACTTGCTGATGTTGTAAATGTATGTGGTTCATGACAGGGATGTGTTATGCCATCTGGAGCACAGCAGCTTATTTGGTTGAGTCCTTCCAAGTCATTCGTTTCTAACTTGTAATGTGGCCTTCAATCTTTCTGTCTTCTGTCTTTCTGCAACAGAAAATGTTCAGAAAACAGACAGAGAACGTGTCCAGCATCGTATGCCTTGGCCTGGGTTCATTCATTACCAAACCTTGAAACGTGTTCGAGGCACAGAAGCAATAATAATCCTCATGTGAATCATATGGAATGAAAAAACTAATCATGAAGAAGCCATTGCTACAGAGATAGCCAATAGGCTGCATGTGTATTTTCACGTCTATGCAATAAAAAGTGTTTTTTTAAAGAACACACTGCACTGAATGAGTGCCATAAAGGGACAATAGTTTCTGATAAATGCGCTGCCCATGTAAAATGAATCTAGCATGCTAATCATGTTTGATACAAGCTGTTCTACACACATTGCTATTCTTTCATGTGTGAAAAGATTGGGGTGGGTAGAACCTGTCTGATGGCTTCACAGAAAGGCCCAGACTTGGTGCTTTTAAAATGAAGCAGAGGTGTGTACGTTAGGAGGTTTATTTCATAGAAGCTGCCCTGCTCTGCTGTACACTTCTTGATGCTCAGGGTGCCCGTTTGTGTTGTCAGTCATTCTGTTGATCGAATGTTAATGGCTGTAGGTGGCGCTCTTTCTCTTTCTTCTTGTCATGGAGGCCAGCACTGCCTTTCCTCCCAGCTCGCCCCAAAGCCCCAAAAGGCAGGAAGGGGTAGGAAATACATGTCAAGTCAGGTCAATTTTATTTATACACCTCAGGAGGAGCAACAGTCCTGTCAGGACAGAAAGACATGCAATGCATCGTTTTAACATCAGTGCAATGTAGGGCTGTTCCCAACAATTCTTTTTTTATCGATTAATCTAACGACTAATTTACTTAACAATTACAATTACTTTACCCAAATATCAAAAGCTTGTCTCTTTAATATTTCAACATTTTATTCATTCATTTTCCCTTAAAAACAAACCAATGTAACAAGCAACAAAGTATGCACTGTAGGGCATCATTCTGCAACCAAAATGTATTTGCCTATTGAAAATACTATATTTGAAAGAACACATTAATACGTTACTCTATTTCTAGCAGGTTATTTCGACTTCATCGCACCCCCTCCCCCCCCCCCCCCCCACACACACACACACACACACACCGCCCCGCATGCCTCTCTCTCTCTCTCTGTCTGCTCTGTTGCCTTCCTTTGACAGCACACTGCTTTATCAAGTGGCCCAAACAACAAAGCTCCCGTTTTGGGTTTCTTCCACAGCGGCAGGTGAGCCTCTTCAACAACTGCACATTTGTGTTCATCCGTTTGTTCACGCTCCAAACTTGAGCATCGTCATCAATCAAGCCAACTGTCACTGTAAGTTCAGTTCAATAAGCCGTACTTGCCCAAGTCATTTGGAAATGGCATGTTGCAGGCTGGAGCCATTCCAAGTGTCTTTTGATGTGTGTTTTGAGGGGAAGCTGGAAAAGCAGGCGCCTGGCAGGCTGGCAAGCAGCATGTTTCCAGACCCTTGAGTTTCAGGACACGAGACCCTGCACGAGGAAGCTCAGCACGGGGTCTTGTACTGATCAGGCATGCCCTTAGCGGAAGATGTTCATTCTGAATGCTGGTCTTGAGGGAGGAATACTTAAGTAAAGTACATTTATGGGTAACGCACTGAAGGCAGCCACTGAAAGGCGAGGTACTGTAGGAGCTTATTAGGTGCCAGAGAACAGGCCTCCTCTCCGCTTCGGGAGTGTGAACTCAGAGTACGCTGTAGCTTGGCGTTAAAAGACCTTATTGACCGCCACATACCCGTCTGTCCTTGCAAGTCTTATTAAAGACTCATGGTTTGTCTTTTTCTGAGCCGTGCAGATGTTATTCCATTAAAAAGGAAGACGGGGAATAGACATAGAACAATGCACACAAGCAAGCAATGTTCCAGCTCAAATGACTAAGACTGTTTGTAAAGGAAATAATTCATCAGGCAAATCAAATAGCTGGTAACTCTTTAAGAGTCTGAGGATGTTTTGCTTTCATCAAGGCTATTCCCTTGCAAGAACTAATTTCATTTAGATGTGTATTAATAAACCTACAGTTGAATCGCCTGAGAGCTAATCATTCCACGGAATGGTGGGAAAACGCCTTGTGGCCCTGCTCTGCTGACAAATCTCGCAGAGTGAGAAAGAAATAGAAAGTCATGGATTCCTTGGCAAAATATTTTTCACTTGCCAGATCAAAGGAATCAATACATTCTCCCCCAGCAGCCCCCCACACTCCTCCACCACCTCATCTTTTCTGTAGTTGATGCCTCAAATCACTCACGGTCCAGCACCCACCGTCCAGGTGTCAACTGCGACAGAGGAAGGACCTAATCACGGTGTCATGTCAAATTGTAGCACAGTGCCCTGTAGGCAGATGTGGTGCCATGACACACAGCAGCTTCCGAGGCTCGACAATCAGTAGCTCACTTCCAGCCATCCCTCCCGGTTGCCCCGGAGCCCCACCGAGGATGTAAGGCTCCGAAATCACTTGATCGATCGACACTATCTTTGCAGACCCAGCAGTGTGAAAACAAAGGCTAAAACAAACATACCAATTCTGATAACCCTAATCATTACACTAACAACCATCTGGACAAGCAGCTCACTGCCATAATTGTTTGTTGGAAACACTTTGCATGGCAAAGAGGCTTTGTCAGAATCACATTCTTTTCCATTCCTCCTCAACCTAGTATTTAATGTCTCCAGCTTTATTAGTGAATAATAGCTATATGAAGGTGTTTCTGTAGCTGACCCCAGCACAGTTAGTTTCACTCCACCAGGACCATAGAGCGGTTTCTGGACTTTAGCTTCCTCTCTCAATGTATGAATCTGTTAAACACCTGCTCGAGAATGGCTGTAACATCGGCCCCAGAATCTATTTTGAAGATTACCTTACTGCCACTTATGTTGATGTCAGCCCTCCGTGGTTCCTCACCGGAAGCCACCTTTTCTAAAAACAGTCCATCCATAACCTCAGAAGCCTCATATACTGTGCTGGTTGACCTACATACTTTCCCATAATGTCCTCGTTTACTGAAATGTGTGGCATTCTGCGCTCTTCGCTGGGCACTGAAGCGCTGGGTGAAAGGTTGAGTCTCTGACTGTCTAGCCATCGTGATAGCTTTTGCGACGGCGAGGTCTCCGACAGTGATGAATCTTCAAGACCCGCAACTAATCTGTCTCTCACATGTACTTCGTGCAGAGCACCATACTCTGCCAGTGCAGAAGGCGGTGTGATGAATGAGTCCACTGTTTCAATAGGTTGCCCACAAGTGTGCCAGCTTCATTCATCCTCCATGCTTGTTTTTCTTCCCTAGCAGGAGCGTGTTTGCTAGCCGTGTACCGTCTTTCTTTGTTGTGTTAGGTTCTTTTGCAGACAATAAAGATGGCTTTGAGTTTATCATTGAGAACCTCTACTTGAACATCTACTGGCAGTTACATATAGCAGAGTTACACTTTAGCTTACTAGCAGAGCCTGGGACCATATAAGCCCTATCGATGATGACATTATGAACAGGTTAAATGATAAACTGATTACATTACTCCACAACGTTCATCCCCTTCTTCACATCCATTCATCCATTCATCAGTCCTCAACATCCTATCCTTCCTCATTCATTGAACCTTTAAAATCACACTGTTGTGGCCGGGTCCTTACTAGCGACACTGGACGTACAGAATTTACAGCATGAGACCATTCAAATGTCCATGAATCATACATAGGTTTTGAAAAGAACCAGAAATACTGTTGGCAATAGACCTTTGACAAATGTAAAGTTAGTCTTAGGACTTGGATTTTTTTTTAAGTCACATTGGAGGTTTTCCCGTATTTCCCCCATTCTCAAGTCCACGTCAGTCACTTTTCTAACAAGGTTTTTGCAGCAGCAGCTGTGAGGAAAGTCAGAGAGTGATCAGGGCTGAATAAATGTCTCTGGAATTCCCAGAGAGGTGACCGATGAACTGGCGATTAAGTGCGTTGCTGTGCTAGACACTGAATGGGCTCAAGTAAATTTCATATTCGGTGGCTCTCAAGCAATGTTTGGTTGCTTGCTAGTCCTCTCCTCTCGTCCTCCCCCTTCCTCTCTCGCTTTGGTGTTACTTGGGGTCAGTGCCTGACTACCCACAGAGATGAAAGCTTGGCTTTAGGTTGCATCAAGCCTTCTTAAACTCCATTTGGCACTCATACCTGTAGTGCTGAGGAAATTCAGATGAGCCATCGGTCACAAAGTGGGGTTAATGTTGAATCAATAGGAGAAGCGCCGAGACCTCTTTAAGCCTAATTTCCCAGAAGCTTATTTCCACATTCGAAGTTCACATTCCAGGGTTGTACAGAGGTGAAGAAAGAAGCCATAACACCAATATAAAAACTATATTATTATGAGAATGTGCATTGTTGTTGTTACTGAAATCAATATGATCAAACTGACATTAAAACCAATGAGAATAACTAGTTTTTGTACTGTAACCTTTAGCCTGCACTGACATACAGCCAGTAACACGAAACTTACCAAACAAACTAAATGTACGTACTCTTCTACAAATACTTATTAAAAAATGATTTGATGCGAATGATGTGACATAAAGTATACTGTAAATAAAAAGGAACTTCTCTACTCAATAACAACTTACTGCAAGAGAGGTAAAATGAAAACCTAATTACATCTCCAGTCAATTATCTGAATCTAGAGCTGACTTGAATGTTACGACAACGACACGTGAGGAAATATGTCTTAAAACAGAGAACCATGAGCAAATTGTGGAATGGAAGCCTATCACCGCAATCCGAATTCATCTAATGTGATGTCCGGAAACTGTACATTCCTCAGACTTTTTTGCCCCCTAGGTAGTTGATTGGGTGCAACAGTGGGCGACCCTAAACTGAGGGAGGGCCCCAAACTTGCCGTAGTCCTCTAGTATACATTTCTAATGAGCTTCTACTATTGTGTGTTGCTTTGTTACAGTTCTGAAAAACACTGTACAACAAAGATACATATTTGTTGTATTAATACTGATATGCAGGAATATGGCTATTTCTTTCCTGAATAGCATATGACATTGTACATAGTTTAAACTTTTTAGGTTTCAGTGTAAATGTAGCGATGCCTACTATACAGCAGGTGAAATAATGTTCGTACTGGGAGTCCAGAAGAAAGAGGCTCAGAGTTTCCTCCTGTGCCCATTATTCCTATCTGTACTCCGGGGAACAGGTGGAGACAGAACCACGATGCAGCTTAGGAGACAGTTTTGTAGTTTGTTCTCTGTTTTAATTTGCCTCTTCCTGTGCACAGATACGTTCCTGCCCAGTGACGAGTGCGACACCTGAAATGAGGTTGTGCAAACAGAGCAAATGTGTTCTGTCTCACTTTGTGGGAATTGGGGCACTCTGCTGTATCAAAGTTCGAAATTGTGATTTAGAACGATAATAGAAGAAGGGCTTCACTCATTTCTTTAATCTCCAGGGGGAACTTTCACACAGCATAAGCCCTCCAACCAGACAGCACACATGAACAAGCCATGCAAGCCCATCCACACATCTGCGAGTCGAGTGACAGCCTCAGAATCAGCCGGTATCATATCTCTGACCCCGCCCCCTGGTTTGTGCTCCCAATATGCACCACTCTCCCTCCTGAGCCTAATGCCATGTGGCAGCACTGGCACCTCTCTGTCCGAAAGGATCCATCATGTTACACACACACACACACACACACACACACACACACACACACACACACACACAACCTCAATGGTCTTGCAAAAATGCATGTGATGTGGGAGTTATTGAGAGTCATAGAATTGGAATATATCCTGCGAGTGACATCTTGAGAACAGTTCTTCCTGATGGTCTTTAAACCAGCTCTGCTACGTGATTTAAAGGCAAATACTCAAATTTGTTGTTGCCAATTTAAAACAAAGCATTGAAAGAGTGAAGGTTAAAATACAGCGTGCTGTATGTGGAACTATCCTTTACTAATCACCCACTCAAGGGGTCATTTTAATGAATGTTATCTGCATTTTCATTGGTGTAAATACTGAAAACACTCAATAAATTTGCCACTAAACAGCCTTTTTCTGCTTACAGGTGTTGACCTGTTTTAGACTCTTGCTACAACTCTGCGCACTGCGTCTGGGTTTGCATAGTGTTTAGTTTAAATGTTGTCCAACTGGTCACAGGTTTACACCTTTCTCTGAACTCCTTCCTACTGAGTGAGCATTTCGCAGCTCCCCTCGGACCCCCGGCAAGGGTGGAGGGCTAGCGTCTGTATCCAAATCCAGCTTCCAATGCCGGCAGACGCCATCTGACATTTACTCCAGCTGTGAGCTGCAGCTATTCGAGTTAAACTATCCTTTTCCCGTGCTGTGTGCCGTCCACCAAAGTTCAACAAGGATTTTAAACAGGGCTTTGCTGACTTCTTGGCAGCGATTATGTTAAAATATGATCGTCTTTCAATTGTCAGTGATTTTAATATACACGCATGCTGTGAAACCAGACCTCTGGTCAAAGACTCTCCTACGTTGCAGTTTTCTATTGCTTTCAAAGACTGCTGTGATCTCAGTGCGGAGGAACTTCCTACCCTCTTTGACTCCGCCTGCACTGATATCTTGGACCCTGTTGCTCCACTTTCAGAGCCATGGCTGAATGATACGACCCGCCCTCTCAGATGCGCACGTAGAGGAGCTGAGAAGAAGTGGAAGAAGGATAAGCTCCAGGTCTCCTCAGGAATCTTAAGGAACTGCTCAGCAAATTACCAGAAAGCCGTTAAAACTGCAACAAACACTGCAAAGCAAACCTGGTCTCTAGTAACAGTCTTAGGCCTCAGGTTCTTTTCAATACTTTTAATTCTCTTAGAAATCCCTGTGACTCAGCTGCTTCACTTAACTTGCTGTAGTGCATACTACAGGCCTATTTCTAAGCTACCTTTTGTAGGAAATCTACGTGTTTCTGTCTGCATTCTGTATCCAATCAGTATGTTGCCTAGAGAATACGAAGCACCAAAGACTTCATGAACATTCTCCACCATTTAACATGTAGTTAAAATGTAGCTCAGTTTTACACTAAGCTGTTTCTCTTGATCAGTCAAGAAATAATGCAAAAATTTGCTCTGTGAGGTAATTAACCTGAAATCAGGTAGCGAGAGGTAAACCAAGGATACGTAAAGTGACTGGATGTAAGATATAGAACTTATGTTCAGCAACTGAGAGAAGCTTCGGGAAGACCTTTTTTTAAAATATTTATGATTCCATATCATGATTATATTGAAGGGAGACTCTATTCCTGACCTCACGCTAAATGACTTGTTGGTAACCTATTAGCATCAACCCAAATATAACACATGAAAAGTAATGTCTTCATCTGGTGGTTCAGACAGCCAGGGCTCAGGCGCAGTCGTGTAGCTGTGTGTCGTGGATGAGTCCTGTACGCAGTTCGACCAGAGATTCTTCTTGTGGCGCTCCCAAGAGCTCTTCAGGCATTGTCGGTCCCGCTTTACGACTTGGGATGAGTCAGTTTCTCTCGGGAGGCGGAACACATCTCGTGTACCCATCGTGGCTGGGTGTTCTGTCGGCCGGCGATGTGCTGTCATTGGCACAGCACTTCACCCCCACTCCAGATCTGTTTCAATGATTTTCCTGTAATAATTTCTTCCTAAAGAATTAATTGGTTGTTACCAATTTAATGCTTCCATAGTGAAACTCTCATTAGTTGCTAAAAGAGACTAAGCACATATTATATGAATGACCGGATGTCATCCTTATGAGTAATAGACTGGTAACCCATGACAATGTCATGAAAGACAATCATGTTCCATCTGTTAGTACACATTCATATATGCATACAAAGACAAATGAGAAAGTAAAATAAAATCAGTGAGGGGTGACATTCGACATTCCAATTTACATCTCCTTTCTGGATTAGTGACTGAGGGTCATACATTCGCTCACTGTCACTTAACGTATATTGGCGTCCTCTCTGAGTCCTGGGGTCATTTATGATCCAGGATGTTTGGAGAAAGTTTATCTTTGAATTCTCACAGAGCTTGTTTTATGAGTCAGAGGCAGACTGTTTAAGATAGGGCATCAGTTTTCTGTGGAACAGTTCAATTGTTCATCATCATCATCATCATCATCATTATCATCGTATTCCTACACTTTTCTCTGTAAAGTTTTGGAGAGCGTTGTTTTTAATCACCTGAAAACATTTTTAGAGAATTCTTGGCATTCATGAAACGTTTCAGTCTGGGATTAAACTAAACTAAAATGAACCTGTCCTGGACCACCAACACCTCCTGCCTGGTCACGAAGGCTCACCAGCACCTCTTCTTCCTGAGGTCACTGAAAGAAGTACCATCTGTCGTCAGCTATCCTGGTGAACGTCTGTCGCTGCACAGTACAGAGCATCCTAACCTACTGTGTCAGTCTGGTATGGGAACTGCTCTGCTGCAGAGCGCAAGGCACCGCCAGCGCATCACAGGGACTGCCTCAGGTGCCTCCGGACAAGGACCAGCAGACTAAGAAACAGCTTGTTGTCGTCGTACAGAACACTGCCCCCCGCTGACTTCGCTGTCCCCTTATATACCTCATGGTGCTATATTGTTTTTCATTACATGTACCATATGCTCATTTGCACTACTGGACTATTTATCTATACATATACTGCACCATTTGCACCCTAGTGCTATGTACTGCCATAACTCTCCTACTGCACTGTTAACTATTCCTGTCTATAATTTACACCTCTTAATATTAAGTGAACTACTGTTCTGCCTAGTCCAATCTATTGTTGCACATATCGATCAGTATTTTCTGTTATAGCAATGCCATCAGTATACATAAAAATACATAACTATCAAGAAGAACTATCAATGATCCAAAAGTATTAGACAACCAGACATGAAATGGATCCCTAAGACTGGACATTTGTAAATGGAACAGAAGGATAAAACTGTGGCTGGGTTGGATACAACAGGTGCACAAGCAAACACAGCCTCAGCACAGATCAGGAACATGTTTCGATCAGCTTTATATCCTGGGAGAAGTGGAGTGTTGCATGGAGATGTCGGGCATGGAACGACAATTTAATCCTTTAGGAGTTGTCTAATGACGGGAGTCATTCCTTCTTCTGCATTGCGTCTCAGAGGATACTGTCGCTTATTAGGCCTGGAACCACAACCAATGGAGTGGCATCCTAAATCAAATCAACATCATACTTATGACTTGCCCACAGCTGTTTGGGAACCCCTTCCAATGCTGGATAGTTGCTTTTAGACTCAAGAGAGACTCCATCAGAAAATGATGGACCATGGTAACAGATGGATCCAGATCTAATTGGACTGTGCTGTGAGCGCTCAGCATGCAGCGGAAAGGATGGATGTTGACTTATGACTAAATCAGTGCCACAACAGGACACTCCTAGGTCTTGTAGTGCCATTGCTATATCATAATCTGAAAATGCTAATGATTTAGCCAGAACAACATGAGGGATGCCCACATTTCCGAACACTTTCCTCTGCATGTCATTTAGGTCAACCCGCAAAACAAAAGAAAATCCTCTGTGATCAGAATACCCAGTAGGCGATTTCTTCAATTTTAAACCCCTACAAGCTGGAGGGCGTGGAGGGCTCTCTTGAGCCATTTTTTTCAAAAGGTAGTTTTTAGAGGCATTTACTAAACTCTGAATTGATGTGTAATTATGAAGTTATATTATCAAATAAATTATGAATTATTACATTTTGATGGAGCGTTTCTTTTTTAACGGCCGCAACTTTTCTAGCCTCGACGGTACTGGTTTAACGGCATTTTTTGCATAGCACGGAAACAGATATGTAGGCAGACATTTGACAGTAGGCCCGTACCAAACCCTGTGTTGCAGTAGGCTTGTGCCTTTTTCCAAAATGTTTTTTCTTCTGGTGTTGCTTGGCTTTGCAGGTCTTGCAGGTCACCCTCTCGTGTTATTTCCTGTGAAATATGGGCTAGATGAGGTTAGTTACGCTGCACATTTTGCTGCTGTGTCCACTTTTGCGTACCTTGAGAAATAGGATCGTTGTTTTTGGCATGCACATCACATTTGCATCTGGCTACCCGTTTGGGAGGTAGCACAGCCTACTTCAGCATTCAGCAGGGTTGAGTCGTGCAGATCAGGCCTAGGAGAGCAAACTTCAGTTATTGCTAAGCTTGTTTAAGATTGATAAGGCTTCTCAGTCCTTTGTCGGTCCAAACCAAGGAGTCAGTAGGTCTCAGTTCATGGCCATGTGTCGTGCTCTGCAGAGGCTTGTGCTGGAATGCACAAGGCGGCTTCAATTCTTTAAGGGGAGAGCTACTTCCTATAGATTCAATGGCAAACAACACAAAACATTGCTTCGTCTTTCACCATTGCAATTAGTGTGAGCTACCTCTGTGGCCTTGTGCTGCTAGATACTGAAGCAGTGCCACTGTCTATTTCTCACAGGCCTGTTTGCTGCTTTGGTTTTCTCTTTTGATCACAGTATGCTGACAAGTGCATTTGCAAGATTTAAGAAAGAGAAGTACATGCTTCGTGGCCATTCTTTGCCAAATGTTGCAACAGCTTCTTTGTGTCTGTTTCACAGGACTCTGCTGTTGGAGAACAAATCATTAGATTGTCTATATATAAGAAGGGAGCGCTCCCCCTGGTAAGGTCAACCCCTGCAGGCTTTCTTTAATACCCCAGTGTTTAAGTGCTCCTTACAGTGTTGTTGGCACAGATCAAGCTTAATAAGTTTCATGTGTGTTTGTTTTGCCTGTTCTGATGCTAATTGAATTCTCCTTTTTGTTCATGAAAGGTTAGCGTGCACTGTTTTTCTTTGTCGACCTTTAGGTGTTAGTTACAATACACAGGTGATTGTGTTTCTTGCCACCCGTGGTCTTCCATACAAGTTTTCACCCAAAGCCCCAGATCCCCTCATAATGAATCAGCTGTTTTAGCCAGTGAAATGTGTGGTACAGAGTCATACATCTTTTAAATCTTTATTCAGCTGCACTCCTGCTGCACATTTATCATCGTTCCCATACACCCAATCTGTTCTTAGCGTGTCACTTGCTTGTCCCAGTGAAACGTGTTGTGCAGTGGAGGTCGGTTGCTGCCAGATACTGCACTCCCTGCCTCGTGTATGTGTGTGCGTGTCCGCTGTGTCTAGCAGGTATCTATTTATAACTCTAGGGCCTGTGTCATTTAGTTGCCATCCATAGTCATACAGCAGGCTGTGTGGCTCACACTTTATCATTTGTGAAACAGTTTTTCCTGCCTAACAATCACTATTTGCTTGTTTCTCTACACAGCAAAGTTCTGATAAGACACACGTAAGGTACATACCTCGCTTTATTGGACAGCAATGTACTTCAAATGTCCTTCAAATGTCCAGTTTCTTCATCATGTACTTTAAGTGTAAAAGTGTATTTTTCTGTTATTGAATTGCCTCTTGCTCCTACTGTTTTTGATGTTCTACCGCTCAATTTTGGAACCGATGTTTAATCTGATATTTTAATAGCTGACTCTTCTGGCTCTTGGGCTGAGACTTGCATGTGTGCGTAGGCATGGCCTTATAAGTTGTATTTATCTGCAGGAATATAAATGTGTCAAAAGACAGCGTTTGGGGGCTGCAGCAGGAGGGACGGGGGCTGCTGTTGTTCGCGGGAGTAAACACACGGGGTGGGGGGGGGGGGGCGTGTCAGTGTACCCGCCCGTCTCATTTAAAGACCTCGGTGAAAACCCACACTGTGTAACCCACACCTAAAACTAGCTGCAGCTATCCTCACCATAATGTGTTAGCATGAATGAAACAATAGGTAACTTTTTATCTGGAGGATCTGGTGCTGAGTCAGACGTCTTTCCCTCTTCTGTTTCCTCAAGTTTACTGTTATGGGAACTGGACTGTTATCCAGCATTCCCTGACCTGTCCTAGGGGGTCGTCACCCCTAGAACCCATTTTTTCCTATTTCTGCGTCTAGGGACTCATTTATAACCGTGGCGTGCGCACAAAACAGGGCCTGAGGCGTCGCCACTTCCCACCCAGAAGCTATGATCTGTAAAAACAAACTTGATGGGAGAATGCGCGCACCTGTACGTAATCTCTGACCCATGCGCCTGAACATTTTGGAGGCAGGAGAAACTGGCCGCGCAGATGCCGAGGTGGCATCATCTAATATTCCCATCAGCAATGTTATTTGTACTTGAACTTGTAGTGAGCCATAACTGTTCCATAAGCACCTATTCAATTTGAAAAGGTAAGCCAACTCAAATCTTCAATCAAAGTCTGCTCAATATTTCATCAGCGCTGTCCCCACCCCGGGAGCACAGAGGAGAGGGACAGACTGAAACTGATGAAATCATCATCCGTTGTAGTACACCAAATAGCATTAAAGAATAGCACAGAGCGTCAGCAGTTTTAACAATAAGGTCCAACAATGTGCTCATATCACCGATGACGATTTTAGTTTTTGGAAGGGCCTAATATCTCCAACGCATAGCTCAAGGGATTTTACTGGCAGGAATTAAGCCCTCAGGAATGAATCAGTAGTGCAATTACCCACGACCTCCCTCTCCTTTGCCATGATATTGACTGCACATTCATTTCTCATTGCTTTAATTCCACCTGAGGTATATCAATTCCAGATACCACTGATATGTAACAATCCTTTGCTGAATGCGATTGAAGCCTCCAAACGCTGCTGCTCTCTCGTGCTTCAGTACTTTCCCCATGATTTACTCACGTAACGCATCATCCACTCGTCCACACACTCGCACAGCAACACGAGCTTGTGTGCAGCCCCGACGGGATCGTTTGAATCGCCCAGTTGACAAGGATCCTCTGGGGAATAATCTTTTATTTCCCACATTGACATTTACTCTGCGCAATAAAATCTGTCGGAGGATGTAAAACAGTGGGGTGTTTTTGAGTTCACAGACGGCGGACCGGTCAAGCCCTTGCCCAGAGGCACCAGGTAGTTTTCAAGCACTCCACTGATGCTTTGGAAGCTGGAGGAGGTTCACCAACACTCCAAACATGTGGCATACTTATCGCTGCTCTGTTGTCTCAGCAGTGCAGATAAAAGTTGTGTTATTAAATGAGGAGGGCGGCTGTGGCTTAGTGGCAGAGCGGGTTGTCCACCCAACCGGATGGTTGGGGGGTTGGGGTGTCTTGCCCAAGTGTCCCCCAAATTGCTAATAAATAGGATGGGTTACATGCAGAGACTGAACTTTACTAGACTACTGTGTATTGTACTGTGTATGTGACCATAAAGAATCTTTTTCTTCTTCTGTAATTAACTGAGAGCACGAGAACAAGGTTTTATAAAAAAATCCCACTGAGTTCTCTTAATGGTGACTTCAGCGTGTGATGGAGAAACTCCACAGTGGGGAACAGCTTCGGAAATTAACTGAACAGTAAGTGATGATTCGATGACTGATATTGATGTACAAGACAGGACTTTCTGGGTTGGGGATGGAGAGGATGAAGGGAGACTTGACTGTGAAGACTGAAACCGTTATTACGCTGATCAGCTGTGGAAATACAAAGTGGACGCCCTTGAACATCGACAGATACTCGTCCGAAGAGCTTGCCGTTAAGCCTAAAGAGTCAACTGATCAAAGGCACCAGTAACGTAAATCTCACCTAATACTAAACTAGTATTTACCCCAACCACTGATACAGAAGCACTCGAAAGGGTCTCTGCAAACGCCAAAGAGGCCAAGTTAACTCTGAAAAATGACTGCGATTGTGCATTTTCTGTCTTTGCTATGAGATCGTCATTCCTGCAAAACCAGCCTCGGGCCAACCTTATTCTATTGTCCAGTCGATAGCGTAGTGTTCCTTTCTTTTTGTATAATTATTTTTATTCAATAATTGCTTAGTAATTATTATTTCATGCTTTCCACCATGAGTTGTGCTTACGATCTCTTCCACCACACCTTGATGTAAAGATAGTATACAGTTATGTTATGGTATCAAACATGAATACTTTCACATACACAACATATAAGACACATGCACATTCACATCGCATTCATTCATCTGAGATGTAACGCACATCCCGGCCCCCCACCCCCTACAAACACAACACACCCATCACGTTAGTTCTATGTCCCATGTACTCCACTGGAGTCCCCCCAGCCATGCCACAAGTTCTTTTTGATCTTATAGGGCCTCACAAATGTACTTCCACACCTCATTGAATTTCTTCATTTCATCGTTATCTTCAGACAATTTCTTTTCTATGGTCAAATAATATCTCATCAATTCTTTCCAAATCTGTGAAGTAGGATGTTCCAGTGTTTTAATATGAGCTTCTAAAAACAAGGCAGGGAAACAGGATTTGCCATCCCCTGGGATATCTTATTTTTCCGGCATTCTCAAAAACACACAGCTCAGCTGAGCATTGAGTTTCTGTTTTACAAGTAATAAATATCCTTTCTTGGATTTCATTCCATATTGTGTTCATGTTTGTACAAAAGCAGAAGGAATGCACAAGGGAGTCGCGAGAACCACACTTCACACACCGATCAGAGGAATCTGGATAAAAAAATGTATCTCTAGTGTAGTATATTCTTGTTATAAACTTGTATTTTATTAACCGCAGATTTTCATTTGTGGTAATGACGTAGGCATTTCTTCCATTTTATTTCCATTCTTTAAAATGGAGATCTTTATTCCATTTATCATTCAACATTTGCAATGAGTAATGTTTAGATTGTTCCTTCAGCAGCATGTTGTATAGTCTGCTAATTAATGGTTTCTTTTTTTCCCTTCTGTAAACAGAACCTCCTCAAAGGTCCTGGCACCAAATCATAGTGTAAATCAAAATGTTCAGTTTTAGTTGTAAATATAAAAAAATGCAAAATTCTTGATTTGTCAATGTGAAGTTCTGTAAATGATCGAACCCTATTATGCGTAATTATATCTGATAAATGTTTAATTCCCCTTGTACTCCAAGTGTCCCAGCTGAACGCCACATTTTGCAGAATTATTGATGGATTATTCCAAATCTGTGTGCTCCTAGGGATACTAAATTGCACTCCTAGTATTTAAAAAAAATTGTTCCATGATCTTAATGTGCTATGTATAACAAAGTTAAATACTTTACTATTCAGTTTTGGAAACAGAGATGTGACTGTATTGTGAGGCTGTACCCAGGATTCTTCAGGTGTGTTATCGAATGTATGGTCTATATAGAGCAGCTGTGAGGCATAATAGTACACCTCTAAATTTGGTTCCTCCTCCTATTCTTGGATTTTCAAGAAGAGTTCGCCTCAACCGATGTGCTTTATTAGACCAAGCTTAAGAGGTGAGTGAGGCATTAAGTTGCATAAAGAACTGTTTTGGAGGGATTAAAGGTATGGCTTGAAAAATAAAGAGACATTTAGGTAACCACATCATTCCAACTAAGTTCATGAGCAAATCTGACCATTTGTTCATGCTTCTCTTTAGTTCATTAATTAAAGAGACAACGTTATGTTTGTATACATTTACATTTACATTTAGTCATTTAGCAGACGCTTTTATCCAAAGCGACTTACATTTGAGGAAGACAATGGAAGCAATATAACAACACAAGGTAACAAAAAGCACAAGTGCATCAAAAACGAGTCTGGTTAAAGCCCAGCACAGTATACAAAGCTAAGGATAGGAAGGGCTTC